>JARJLG010000115.1:0-306047 GCA_029448575.1 Mycena maculata
ACTGAATCTCCCATTGTATTGACTGTTTCCTTTTTCACTGGCTATAGCTCTCACTGAGCAGGACCTTGCAGCACAATCCACTGTGTTGCAACCCACCGCGGGTGGAAGCATCAGCGGGTGGCTTGGCCTTGGCCCTGATGCCACTTGGTTGCCAGACATCACAACGGGTGCAGATCTGACTTCGTCGCCTGCAAGCTCCATGGGATCAGGAGGCGAACCTGGGCGGATGGGGAGCAGCACAGGGCTGGGGGGACCTCAAATAGTTTTTTGTTTTTTTATTTTGTTTCCACCCCCCCACGGCCCGAATCAGTGTGCCTTTGTTCTTCAATTCACGGATAATTGGATACATACTCGGGCGCCACAAGAATTCCGGGATACCCAGATAGAATATCCAGGTATGTGAATATTTGGATATTCAGGCGTTCATTTATCTAAATATCCATCAAAGAGCCGAATGTGCGCGAAGTCAATCCACCAAATGTGTGCGCTCACACGTTTGACAGATTCAATCCATCAACCTGTTGCTGATGGCAACAAACTAAGAACGCTTCGAAGCATCATGCATGGCCCGTTCCACCTCTCTTTTCTTCGTTGTATTTTCTTTCTTGGTCTTCACATCCTATTCACATAATTATGGCTTGCTTGTAGTAAATTCCAGCTTTCAAATGGCCTCTCACTGCCAAAATTTGTGTGCTAACACGTTTGACAGATTCAAACGATCAGAAATCCGGTTGCTGATAGCAACAATCGAAGAAGCACGCCGTTCAAAGCATGGTGCATTTTTCGTTCCACCTCTCTTTTCTCCACTGTTTTTTCTTTCTTGGTCTTGACGTACTTTTCACATAGTCATTGCTTGCTGGCTTGTAATAAATTCTAGCTTTCAAATGGCCTTTCACTGCCAAAATTTCTGTGCTCACACGTTTGACAGATTCAAACGATCAGAAATCAGGTTGCTGATGGCAACAATCAAAGAACCATGCCGGAGGGTGCATTTTGGTTCGTTCCACGGTTCCACCTCTCTCTTCTCCTTTGTTTTTTCTTTAAATTCTTGGTCTTTAAATACTTTTCACGTAATTATGGCTTGCTGGCTTGTAGTCAATTCTAGCTTTCAAGTGGCCTCTCACTGCCAAAATTGTGCACTAGCGTGTTTGACAGATTCAATCGATCAGCAATCTGATTGCTGATGGGAACAATCAAAGCCATGCCGTTCGAAGCATGGTGCATTTTCGTTCTACCTCTCTGAGTCTTTTCTCCATTGTATTTTTTTCTTTCTTGGTCTTTACATACTTTTCACATAATTATGGCTTGCTGGCCTGTAGTAAATTCTAGCCATCAAGTGGCCTTTGACTGCCAAAATCACTGTGCTCACATGTTTGACAGATTCAAACGATCAGGTTGCTGATGGCAACAATCGAAGAAGCATGCCCAACATGCTGTTCGAAGCATGGTGCATTTTGGCTCGCTCCACCTCTCTTTTCTCCATTGTTTTTTTCTTTCTTGGTCTTTACAAAGTTTTCAAATAATTGTATGGCTTGCAGGGCTTTTGGTAAATTGTGGCTTTCAGGTGGCCTCTCTGTCAAATGTGCGTGCTCACACGTTTGACAGATTCAATCCATCAATCTGGTTTCTGATGGCAACAATGGAAGAAGCATGCCATTCGAAGCATGGAACGTAACCCTCGGACGTCCGATCCGAATGTGCACTTACATGAATGAACGCCCACTCGTCCACCTCTCTTCTGCCTCCCCTCTTCCCCCCTCAACGTTCGGCAGGATGTTCTTAGGCAAGTACCTTCTTCCTCTGGGTGTTTTGCTCCAAGGGTTGATTCCGACCCTGGAGCTGGCCTGCGGAGCAAAGCACCCTTCCGTACCATGTGCAAAAACTGACACGCTCTTGTAGGACGTACAACGCGCAGCGGCCACGTTTACTCCGACCGCTCTGCAGAACCCTACGCCATTTCTGGGCTAGACATCTATGAGTTCATTCATCGGGAGGTGGAGTACCGTGGCACTCGTGAACTCGATGAAGGCTTTGTGCATCTCGAGGGGACGGAGCTGGCAGCTCCAGAGCCCATCGACCTGAACCTCTGCCTTGTCCTCCCTCCCCCCGAGCCCGTTCTCCATGTGGTGCGCAAGCAGGCCAAACGCCGTGCTACCCCTTCAGCCGCCGTGAATGCTGCCGCTACATCCCCACGCCGCACATGCATCACAGCGCCCCCTGCCCCCGCCACCAGCACAGTGCCCCTCGGCCCTACAACCACCGTCACCACGCCTCTGCCCACACGTCCTCTACCCATCCCTGGGGGAACTATTCGCTGCACTACCCCTGCCAAAAAAGCACGCAAGGCTGCATACCACAAGGATTTACGACTTCGAAAACAGTGTGCACGTGTGCAGGCTACCACAGACCGCAAAAACGTCGCCCGCAAACGTACCCAACAATCTCAACCCATCTTCACTTCCATCAACATTTCTCACCTCGACCACACCTCTACGGCCTTCCTCGGCATCCGCGTTCCCATTGTCCCTACCCTCCGTGATTATTCGTTTAACGAACTCCGGGACGAGAAGCACATGAATTACTTTGCTTGGGATGGCTGGTGCGTCACGACTTTGTCTTAACATTATTCGGTTTTCTCATACCTTGACCTTCAGGTCTTGCCGGCCCCTTATCGATGGCAAAAATCGTGTGTTCGCCGTCCTTGCTGGTCGCCCGAGGCGAGATGAACACGGTCACGACTCCTACGCCGCTGTCATCGCGGCGGCGACTGCCCTGTTTGCTCACTACAGCGCTCTTGCTACAGGTTTTTTTGGGCGGCGAGGCTCCTTCCTAGCTGTATCTCACGGTGTATCCTTTGGTGGAGGTCAGAAGGTGCGTTCCATTGATCTTTTTCTTAATGACCATTTCTGATTTCTCTGGGGTAGCGACCAGGGAATCTTCTAAACTCGAAAATTAACAATTCCATCTGTGCTGCCATGTGTCAACACTGGGCCATCCTCCGGATCGTTGGCTTTACCAACGGTACGCATGTTTGTGTGGCCCAGGCCCTTTCCTGCTAATCTCCCACAGGAATGTTTCAATCCTTCAGCCCAAACCTTCACCAATTCTACAAAACCCAAATGCGATTCCTCTTCATCGGTGCCCCATGGTTGCGCCGGATCTTTGCTGAAACGGTGTCGGTCTTCATGGCATGTACCTTCAACTTCGGGCCGAGCACCGTGACATTGCCTCACGTTGATGCAGCCAACCTCGCACGGGGCTGGTGCGCTATCACCGCACTCGGTTGCTTCAACCCGGACATTGGCGGCCAATTAGTCCTTTGGCATGTGTCGTTCTTATCTGCAATACCAGTTCCTGATTTTCTTTGCCAGGGACCTCAACCTGATCATCCGGTTTCCACCGGGGTCCACCATCATTATCCCATCCGCCCTGCTCCGACACTCCAACATTTCGGTTCAGCAGGGCGAGACTCGATACTCCTTTACTCAATTCACAGCAGGAGGATTGTTCAGGTGGGTGTATAATGGTAGCTGCACTGACAAAGCTTTCTACCTCAGCGCCACAGCGGTGCAGATTGAACAGCGTGAGGCTGATCGTGCTCAGCGCTGGGAGAGTGGGTTAAAGATGTTCCAGGTGTGGAACCCCAAGACTCGCACGTTCGAGTCGCAGACTGTTAGTTAATTGCATCATCAATAAATAAAATCCTTGTGCTACACCACTGTTTTGTGTTTCGCCCAATTCCATCCATTTGCCAGTCAATTTCATGTATTAAAATGAAGCCGAGAGGTCTGCGAGCATTGCATCTACATCAATGATTGTACGTCAAAATTGTACGTCAAAGATCGTATATCAGAGATGTGATGTGAAAATTGTAGCATCCATAGAACCTGAACTAACTTGAAGGGCAGCTCGAGGTATTGGTGTAAAAAAAATCCTGCAGAACTTGTTGACAAATGAATAATTTAACTTCAGCGTAGGTATACCGCATACCACACATGTATCAAAATGAAGCCCAGAGGTCTGCGAGCATCACATTTACATCAATGATTGTACGTCAAAATTGTATGTCAAAGATCGTACATCAGAGATGTGATGTGAAAATTGTAGCATCCATAGAACTTGCACTAACTTGAAGGGCAGCTCGAGGTATTGGTGTAAAAAAAATCCTGCAGAACTTGTTGACAAATGAATAATTTAACTTCAGCGTAGGCATACCACATACCACAAAGTCTGGCAAAATTCAATATCTTAACCCGTCATGTGGAGATCTGCAGAAGCATCAAAGGAACAATCAAAAGAAGCAGATTTTGCCGTCAATTCCTTTATTGCTGTCTGTTGAAGATCAGGTCCGATGACTCACTGCGGCCCGATGCTCCGGCTTTATTATGATTACTTTCCTCAACATGGAAGACGTAAAATTGATATGACTGTAGAGGACAAGTTCAATAACTATTATGCTTCATCCTCGGAGGTGTCGATAGGTGCAAAGGCCTTGGGGAAGATAAGCCCGGCCCAGGAGTAAGTGACCTCGCTGTCGTCAATCCACTCCGGAAATGCCTGCTCGATGGCATCCTCCTCAGCCAGGTCAGCATGGGGAGGGCTAGTGATACGCTCGGAGCACAACGGGCATGTAAAATAGCACTCGAACCACTGGCGTACACACGCATAGCAGTCACTGTGTCCACAACTGTAGCTACGAGGAGGTAAGTTTCTTGTCATGTGGTTCAGAGGAGGCGTACTTACACAACAGGGTGGGACTTGACATTGAGGCAAAGTGAGCATTGTAAATGCTCCTGGTGTGAGGCCAGGTCCGGGCGAGAGGGTAGGAGGCCATCTTTGTACAGCTCTGCTTCTGTGAGGGGGTGGTCCCGGGGTTTACGCTCGCCAAATCGTGCACGGTGCCGCATTGCTGGGCCAGAACCACGGGGTCGGAGGCGTGTGCGCACACCTTTTGCACCACCATTGGCAAGACGCAAGCGGGGTGCACCGCTGTTGGCAAGACGCCGTCTCACGAGGATGCGCTTGGTTTCGGCTTCGTCGAGGACAGTAGGGCGGTCACTAGGGAGCTCGCCAGGAGGAAGACCTGCAGAAATAAATATATTGGAAACAGAGAGATCAAGCGACAAAACTTACGAGGAAGGCCAGGGAAGATGCCAGAGTTTGCAAGCCGATTGCGATCCAGTGAGGCTTCATATTCTAGGAACGCGGGAGAAGTCATCAGAGGTACAGCCACGTCCTTCTCTGCTTTTTGACCTATGATTTGTTTACGTTTAATTTGCAGAAGCATTTAAGATTTCAAATCGGACCCCAGTATCCTGGTGTCAATGTTTCGTGGACGCGGGCGCAGCAGGCCCACAGGCGCGCTGCACATCCACCAACCTCACATTTCAACCACTGTGAGCGTCTCAAACGATGGGCGTCGCGTTAACATGCAGTCTACATCCGTGGACATTAGACGGGACCCTGGTGAGATCTGGCATGCAGAGGACATTGCCACGGCACGCGCCTTGGATGACCCCAACTTCACATATTTTCTGGGGGATGAGGGAAACTGGGCGGGACAGGGACCTCTGGACTCTCTTGACGATGGGATTACACTCACTCTTCCACTACCTGAGGATCCACCAACGACAGGGAACTTTGAGCGCTGGTATAATGCGGTCAGTGGTATCAGGGCTTGGAGGGTCTTGTTACTTACAATACTCAAGGATTTTCCTTTTCAAGTTTGGGCTGTCAACTACCGCAACGAGTCGTTGGACGAAATGCTGCGGCTCGAAGGTCGTGGGTCTCCTACGTTTCACAAGCTGTGCGGGACGTGCAAGGCCCCGGATCCATTGTTCCGTTGCGCTCTTCAGACGTGCATTGGGCCTGCCATGTATTGCGAGGATTGTGTGGTGCAGATGCATCGACAATTGCCAACGCATGGGATAGAAGTCAGTCTATTGTTTATTTTCTGCCAGTACAATACTGATGCTTGCGCAGCGCTGGAATGGGTCTTTTTTCGAGCCGAAACTTTTGGCAGAGCTGCATGTCGAAGCACGTCTTCAGTTGGGACATGCACCTGGGACATACTGCCCCAAGGCACGTAGAGCGCACAAGGACTTCGTGATCATGGATGTCCTGGGTGTGCGTACGGTGAAGATCAACTTCTGCGGATGTGACTCGAAAGTAGAGAACCGGCAGCAGCTCATGCGTGCATGTTTGTGGCCTGCGACCTCAGTGGACCCTCAGACTTGTGCAACATTTAACACTATACGTCTGTTTGAGGTCCAGAATTGCCTTGGGAAGATCTCTGCATACGATTTTGTGCGATCCCTTGAGCTGCTCTCAAATAACGATGGCATGAAGCCAGTTCCGGTAAGCACATTTTAAGCATTGAGTCGAGAATCAGGGCCTACTTCGCTTCCTGCAGGATCGTCGCCGGGCTTTTCGTGCAATTGTACGGCAGTACCGCATGAGCGTGATGAGGAAGCGTGCTGGGATTGCTCACAAGGACGGTGGGGTCGCAGCAACAGAACAGGGTGAGCTCGCGCTTAATTGCCGAGCATGTCCACACCCAGAGATCAATTTGCCCGAGGGCTGGGATAAAATCAACTGGGCGGAGATGGACGAAGACCAGAGGTGCGTTTTTTTCGCCCAGTCAGAACCATTCTGATTCGAGTATAGCTACAAATATTATCTGTCGTTGGCGGAGGATGCGAACTTTAAATTAATCAACCGGAACGTCTCATCGGAGGAGCGCGACCCCATCATTGATGATGGCTCGGGTTATTTCTGCAATCGGGCCGAGTACAGTGAGCACATTCGGAAGCACGTGGACGAGGAAGAGATATCCTCGTGCTCGGGCTTTCAAGCGATGTTCCTTGCCAATGCCAAACGGGTAAAAGGGCTGCGAGTCACAGGGTTGGGTGGGGTAACGTGCGCCCGCCACAATATGTGGCGGCCAAATGGAATCGGAGACCTCCAGGCCGGAGAGCGGTGAGTATTTGTTTGGCATTCACAGAGACATTAATGACGTGGATTACAGATACTGCAATATGACCTTTTTGTTCTTCTCATCTGTCTTGAACTTCTCATTGGCATGGCTGATTTTGTCTTATGACATCGCCTGCCAATTTTCAAAAAATATTTGGGATCGGATGGACGTCTTGCCCAAAAAGTACCACCTCTCGATTAACCGCCTCAACGTCCGATGGATGGTTCCAAACTTCCACTTGCCTCCGCACAAGCCGGGCTGTCACTCACCTTTCTCGTTTCATTGGTTGTGGGGTGCCGGATGCACTCATGGGGAGACGGTCGAGCAGAACTGGGAGTTCCTCAATGGGGCCGCAGTGTCAACAAAGTTGATGGGTCTGGGCGCTCGCTTTGCAGCTTTAGAGGGGCTGTTCGCATTTCATAACTGGCGGCGGTTGATAGCACACAGTGAGTCTCACATTTATGTTGTAAGATTCGAAACTAACATGAGATAGGGGGTATTTTGAAACGCCGTATGGCCCAGGCGATCAAGGAAGGACGCGCTCACCAGGACTCTTTTGAGGCGTTCAATAAGAACCTATCAGCTCAACAGCCAGAGATGGTGAAGGAATGGAAGGTTTGGGTCGACAAGTGGGAGCGGGAGAGGCATGTGGAGGGAGAGAAGAATTCGCCGTACGAGTATGAGGAAGCGAGTGAGTGGCAAGTTTTCTCCTCACGGCTTGGTGCTGACAAATCATGACAGCAACTACCCTCAAGGACGTGCGGCTGAAACTGGCAGCAGAGGAGTATGCACGTACAGGCGACGGTGTAGAGGTGGAATGGGAAGACACCCCCAGCACCTTCTTGACGATGGGCATGGAGATCGAGGAGGCGCAGTAAGTCGGAGGCTTGAATTGGGATGTACGCAGAGCTGACAAATCATAAAAGGCGCCAACTCGCAATATCAATCAAGTCAATTGGGGCGAATCCGACTGTGACCCAGAAGATTGATATACTGAAGGGGCGTTCTCAGCTGCGGCGCCGAATCACTGTGTTTCGAAAGTTGCAGAAGACATTCATGCCAAATATTCGTCGTTGGCTGACAGCATCGCAGCGTGCGCAGTGGGATGCAGATGACAAGGAACCTGAGGCGACCCGTCTTTTCATGCCATCAGACATAGCCTCTGAGAAGTCTCGGCTCAAGGCATGCGCCAAAGGGCTCGACAAGGTGGAGGTGCGACTTAGGGTGGGCGAGGCCAGTGAGGCTCTGGACGGTGTTCGTGATGGGCTGAGGACGAAGACTGGGGTCACAAGATTCAAGATCCGGAACTGGTCGGGTCAGCGGGCGATGACGCGGGGGCAGGGGATCTTGCGGCTGATCATGATCAAAATCCACGGCTCAAAACTGCGTTATCGGTGGGCGCGTCAGGCTTTGCTGTCATTGAAGGGGCATGGCACGTGGGAGGAGGATTGGAGGGTGCTCGCTGAGGATGATGTGCGGGCACTCAATGAGCGTTCTTTGACAGAGGAGGAGAAGGCCGAGAGGGAGAGGCTGCGGTCGCTCGGGGAGGTGGTGGAGGAAGGTGGGATAGCGGAGATGGGGGACATTGTGTCCGGAGAGACACACAGGACGCTCTCATGGATCTGGTACGGCGTGTCAAAGAAGGCTAACTCAGATGAGAGGCTGCATGAAGGTCGGTTTGTGTCTTAGGTTTATGTTTTTTCAAAGGGCTGACATATTCAAATAGCACTACGGGTAGAGTGGTGTAAGGCTTATTCACGATCGAAGCGCTGGCGGGAGGAGTTAGTCACGGTGGAGGAGGAAATGAGGCGGACGATTCAGTATGGAGTGTGGGAGAAGGTGAGGTGGATGGAGAGGGCGAGTGCACGCACAATGATGCTGGGCACAACAGAGGCCATCACGCCAGAGGTGCAGGAGGGCGCCCAAGCTTATGCATTGGAGCAGGCTGACCGCGAGCAGAGGACGAGAGATGAGCTGGTGGGAAGTTGGCGCCCCATTCGGGTGCGGGCGGAGGCATACCTGAGGGGAGAGGACATTTCAGGGCAGCCCACCATTCAGGTGTCGGTTGACAGGGATGAGTTGCGGTGGGCAGAGGCGGTAGAGTACACACGTGATGAGGTCGAGAACGATATGTATCAGTGACTGCAGTTTCCTTTTTGGGATTGTGAGAGCCTGAGAGGGTGGGCAGTATGTATATTAAGTAAATGAAGTCATTCAAAATATTGCTTTAGCAAAGAGGTTTCTATGACTTTCGTGATTTGTGGCCTATCACGCAAAGGTCTTATGTTCAAGCCTTGGTAGTGACATACTTTTTTTTTTGTGTCTACGTTGCTGATCGATTTACACCCATCTCCGATAATTGCCATGATAGTAGCTATTCTAACCATACTGGGGCCCTTTAGCGATATTCTATAATAAATAATTACGACCAAAGTTTAAAGCAGTGTGGAAATTTGTTGATCAGATAAGCTGTCTAGATTAGATTAGAGACATGATTACCTGTTATCATGCCAAGGTTGATGGGAGGAATGATAACAGGTGAGATATAATATCAAAGGGATTAGATTAGATTAGAGATATGATTACCCATTATCAGGCCCAAGATTGATGGGAGGGCGAAAATAAACAAGTGCTAACAGGTGAGATATGATGTGAAGGTGAATTTTTGATGGGATGGGCTTTATTTTGATGGCCTGATAAAGCCATCAATGTAGGAACCTCTTTTGGAAACCCCGAGACACCCGGGGAGGATAAGCCCAACGTTAGGTAAGCCTGGCTGAGGGTTATGTGGCTGGTGAGCAACATAACCTCTTTTGCCAGGGTATTGCATTACACGGTTATATTACTGGCAGTAAAATGTTGGAGATAATGGAATGTCTTTTTCAGTAGTTGGTGGGGTAATGCATTATCGACACATCCATTGGTGATTGACGGCCTAGCGCCACGGACTTCGGGAAAAGCATCAGCTTGGTTTGTAGCGCGGGGCAACCGAAGGCGACTTACAAAAAGCTCAGTATATATATTAGACATATTAGACATTGCGCGCCTGAGTCCAAGGTCGAAAGCGCTGCATGGGGAGATAGTCAGTATCGGGAAATCATAGCGGACTGAGAAAAGCAGGTGGGAGCTGGTGGGGACTTACCAAAAAGTTCAGCGCACTACTATAGTCAATATCCGGATATCGGGTCGAAGAGTTTGCTAGGGAGTTGCGTAGTGTAGCGCTGGGCACCGACCTCTGGTGAATGCTGTAGTCTCCGCGAGCTCCTGCGATTGAATGTGATGGTGCTGTAGTGGAAGATGGTCAAAAAATTCCGATATCGGGTCATGAAAAAAACCGACCTTGGTGTCTCTCTCGACGGGACGCCGACCCGAATTAGTCTTAAATTGGTATGACTTGGCGGTTGAAAAGTGTTTGCAAGACTCTCAAAGTGATAGAGAGTCGTTGAGCCACTGGAGGGTCGGTAGCGGGTAATCATGCGGGGGGCGGACGGCAGCGCAACGAGCGATCTACGCATCGTGGGCTGGGGGCGGACGACAGCGCAACGAGCGATCTACGCATCGTGGGCAGTCGTCCCCGCGGTCACAACGAGCAATATACACTCGTTGGACTGTGGTGGTGGTCAATGGAAAGCGGGTCACTACCCTCTGTCACGACACGTGACCCTCTACAATTCATTTTTCGCCTCAGAAATTCAATTTCTTCCAACTCGTTTTTACGGTGCGTGCAGTTTGAGTATTGGAGTATCATAAGCATGGTTCCAATCGTATTACAGCCCAAAAAAAAAATCCATAGCACATACCCTCGCAACCCCCATCCCCCGCGCGGATGAAGAATATATTCATTGAGCTAATACTTACATAGGACCGTCCTAAGAAGTAGTTAACCCGTCGTCTCCTCCATTATCCTGAGTCGCCTCCTTCCCAGCGTATCTGAGGTTGGTGCTGAGTTAGCCCAAGTGTTTTTTTTTTGTGACCAAGTATGTACGCACTCTCAGGGTTCGCGTGCATGGACCATGCAATGATGTATACGCTGTGTATTCAAGTAGACATAGCCCGTAATATACATTAGATACCTGCAAAATCAAAGGAAGGAAATTGAGGGAGACGCACTGTATGTACACTTCCTCCGCTGCTAGTTATCCAAGATGTAATCAAGAAACACATGTACATGCATATATACTATTACGCCCGAAGGGACGCCATCCACGCGTCTCCCAAATTCTCCCTGAGGAGAGTGAGCAACAAACCACGGACATACAATAAGGTGCGACTCACCGAGGCACAGCGGATTCACCGAGGGCGTGTAAAACCCGCCGCACGCAAGCCTCGACCTCCCCGAAGCCGCCGACTTTCTGTAGCCACCAATACTCCCCGTGAACGACATGGCAGGAACAATGCAGGAACGCCCGGTTGTCCTTCATGTCAAAACAGACGTGGCACATCCGTTCTGGGCATGAAGACAATTAGCGGAATAAGTGGATAGCGGAAAAGACTCACCGGTCACCTTCCGGTGCTGCGGGCGAAAACAGAAAAGCCAGAAATGGGTCTGGCGGAAGTTGCATTTCGTATATCTTTTCCGGCGCGATGTCAAGTCCGCGGCGTGCCCCACCTTCACCCGTATGTGGTCGAGGAATTCAGCAACGTCGTTCTGGCCGGAGTAGAATAGCCCGAGGAAGTAGTCTTCGACGACCGCGGTGACGTATACGGCGCCCCAGCCCTCATTCGCGAAGCGACCGCCGAACTCGACGAGAGCGGCCATGCGAGCGAGCGGCGGTAACATCCCTCTGAAAGCCCGTTAGCCAGCAGAAAGGAGGAGAAAGTAGCTCGCTCACATTTGGGCCAGGGTTGGCGGACTCGTGAAAACCAGGCGGAGACCGACGTGGGCGCAGTGGTATCGGAAGAGCTGGCCGGTGGGGACGGGCGCGCGGACGATGCGCGAAGCGAGGACGAGCGTCACGAGGACGAGCGCGGCGGCGACGAGCGCGAGCACGGCGGTCGCAAGGTTGCCGAGCGATAGACGCTCAGTAACCGAGGACATCTTGCGGTGGTGGTGGTGGTGCGGAAGCAAGAGAGGTCCGGCGCTCGACCGAGGTTTTATAGGTGGCGGCCGCTGTCGACTTCGTGCTCGAAGTCGAGGTCAGCGGGTCCGAGGTCGGGTTGGAGGGTGAGGGGGCCGGGACAGCGAGCGCGCAGACGGGGTGGTTGACGAGCTAGGGCAATGAGCTGGCGGGACGACAAGCACGATGCCGGGGTTGATGAGCGACGAGCACTCGTGAACCGAGACGGTGGTGCTACTATTCAGTACAGTACTCAGCCCGCACTGATGCTCCAGCAGGGATAATTTAAATTTATTATTATAAATCACGATGACACATCAATACAGATACTGAAAATCAAGTATTAGCTCGGCGTGCAGCAGGCGGGAGCTTGCGGGGACTTACCAAAAGTTCAACGTAGCACCAATACACCACCCCCGGGAGTGTCGGGCGCCTGAGAGCAAGATTGATCAAGCTGCATTAAGATATAGTCAAAATCCGCAGAGCGGGTCAGAATGAGAAACTGACCTTGTGTTTTTTTTGGTTGCTTATAGCATACACCAGCGAGCCCGCCAAGGACTATAAAGCCTCCACCGAGGCGCGGCTTGGAATTTTGAATGAAATTTCGACATTGATGAGCAGCTAGCCGCGAAGCTGGATCTCCAAGGATTTAGGTCGTCGTGGAGCAGGAGAGAGTTGGCGGGGACTCACCAAAAGTTCGAAGCACTTCTGACACACTCCCCACGGGAGTCTTGAGCGGCTGGGATTGAATGTGATAGTGCTGTCGTGGAAGATGGTCAAAAAATGCGACAGCCGGTCACCAGTGTTACTGACCTTGGCGGCTCTCTCGATAGACGGAGACAAATGGGGTGAATATTGGCATGACTTGAATGGGAAGCCAATGGTAATCCCGTCCTGCGATATGAGGTGAGAATCGACAAAATCAAAGAGAAAAAGGACACGAACGGAGGCCTCGTTGCTAGTCCGTGTGGTCAAGGTCGTCAAGCGCACAAAAGCAGGCCGACGACCTTGACGTGCGCAGACCGCAGATTGGGAAGCACCTCGTCAAGAGCACATATAGCAGTCCGACTCGGTGGCTCCCGTTCTGGGATTTGAGTAACCGGTAGGCCGCATTTATCCTGAGAGAGACTTGCGCTGCGCATAGCGCTGGGTGATCCATGGTCCTGGAAAGTGCGCAACGCTGGCGTTGAGCCACTTGAGGGTCGGTAGTGTGTCGATAATTTGATTGATCCGTTTACTTGACCTGCTGGGCTGGGGGCGCACGGCAGTGTAACGAGCGATCTACGCATCGTGTGCAGTCGTCCCCGCGGTCACAACGAGCGATATACACTCGTTGGATTGCGGTGGTGGTGGTTCATTGGGAAGCGGGTCACTACCCTTCGGACGAGAAAGCGGTTATTACCCTTCGGACGACAGCGTAACAAGCGATCTACGCATCGTGGGCTGTCGTCCCCGCAGTCACAACGAGCGATATACACTCGTTGGATTGCGCTGGTGGTGGTTAATTGGGAAGCGGGTCACTACCTTTGCCGCGACACGTGACCCTCCGAAATTCATTTTCCAATAAATAAATATTCAAACTCGCGATAGTTCTCAAGTCTTTCTTACAAGTGCTTGGCGTTTGCAGAGTCAAATGCATGAGTATTTGGGTATCGTACTTTACATCGTTCCAATCATTCAACATGCTAACAAAAACATTCGCATCGTCCCTGCCAGTGTCCAAGTTTAGCCCTGCAAATAACGCGTCAGTGCCAGTCTGAAAAGGAAAGGGACGGACATACCCTTGACAGGTTCAAAATCACTGCTCGGTCCTCCGAGAAATTGTAGCGCGCGTAGTGGCTGACGATAGAGTTTGGGTCGATGCTGACGACGGTGTCCGACATTTTCGAGGAGTATGTTGCCGCCGGAAAATGGGGGAAGGCTCTGAACGGATCATTCTTGCCTTTGGGAAGGGGGGCCTGATGCCGAACATTGAATCGCACTTCGTCCTTGCCGTTCGCATTCACAATGATCTCCTCGATACTCCCCGCCCAGGTCTTCCCAGAATCATCGAGATACAGAATGAGACTGTTACCAAGATGTGTCTGGGCTCTGGAGTAGTTCACCCCGTCGTACTGATAATGTGCAGGGCGATGTTCGACAGATTTGGTCCTGGACTTGACCGGCGGGTTTCTATCTCCAAGGTTGAGGCCAAGGTGGAGAGTAAAGAGCCGATAGAATTCGCGGAGGGCAGCCGGACAACCTGGCCGATTTATCCACCGGCGAAGGTTTGCACTACGGATCCAGGTATTCATAATTGTTGCTTCATGTTGGCCTTTCTCATTGTGAGCATTTGTTGAATTTGACAAGGGGAACAACTTACCACCGAGATGATCGTTCGAATTTATCTTGCCTAGTTCCCCAATAAGGCGTTCAGTGGGGAAGGCCCACCAGTTCACTACTGGTCCGAAGGAATGCATGAAGTCGTAAACATGCAACGACACGTGAGGATTTGTCCTGGTTTTGGGAGTGATTGTATGAGGATATAGGTTTTGAAGAGTTCCGAGCCATTCCTTGACGCACTCGCGGTACGCTGTGGCGCGTGTACCCGACGTTGCATAGCGGCAAGCAATGGTGATGGCTTGGTACAGTGCCATGCTATGGGCAAGAAGCCTGCGGAAATGGGCTGCGTTGGTCCCTTCCTGCTCCGCCCATAGAATGACGAGGGCAATGGGCAGGTAGATAGTTCCTGTGGTGCGCCATTCGTCTGCCTTGATGGAACCAGTGCCCGCCTCTCCGAAGTTCTTGGGGACATGATTGATCCACGCAGGAGTGGTGGTATTAGCAATGACGTCTTGGATGAAACGGATGTCATCCTGGGTGATGGTTTTCGGGCGGGGAACGTAGTTGGGTTCTATAAGCGGCTTTTCCAAACGCTAGTGGGACAAAAGTTTAGTTTAACAAAGAGGCGGGTGTCGCGAGGTGGACTTACCCAGGCGGTTAACAGGTCCACGAGGTGACCTTTAGTCATCCTCACTAGGTGGTCGTGGTGTGGAAGCTGAGTCCATTTCTCTCCCCACAAGTCGAGCGACCAGCATACAAACATAAGGGCCCATTTCGTTTTTGACATCATCTTTTTGCGCAACACCTTTTCTGTGAATTCCTCTCGCTCGAGTTTTGCTTCACCGTCGTCGTCGCTTTCGCTGCCTCTGCTGCGGTCGTCACGGTCTTCGGTAAAGGTATCGGTGAAGGAACGGATGAGAAGACGATGGAGAGCCAGGACCTCCTTCTCAAACTTCTTCTTCGACTTCGGCTTGGGGGGTATGAATGGCGACGGAACTGCCACCCGAACTCCATTGCGGAAGGTTTCCATGTTCTCGGGGTCGATCTCGGCGAAGTCGAAGCTGAAAGCGGGCGGAAGGTCCTCGGCCTTTCCTGCAACGTCAGAATTGATTTGCAGGACATGTCGGGAGTGGTACGACACCAGGCCCTCCAAACCGCAGTGCATGAATTCGGGGGGGACCATCCGGGGCGGGTTCCAGTACGGGAGCCTCCACAGTTCGGAATAGCGGAGGCCGTTGGCCTCGTAAATCCTTTTGCGTTCGGCAAGCGTATTCGCATCCCGCCAAGCTTCGGCTTGACTGCGCATATGATCCACATTTCTGACCTTCCAGTTCTCGCAATCAGTTCTGTACGCATGTTTGCGTCCACGACAATCGCAAACGGTGCACAGGATGTGCGAGGTGTGCTGCGCCGCGCCTATAACGTCACGTTGTGTGGGCAGATCGTTGACGGAGAGGATGAAGGCAAGGTCCATGGTGCGCCCAGACTGGCTGGCCCCTGTTTTCGAAAGGTGGATACCGTGTTCCCACCCAATTACCCCAATATCGACCATAGGCCGGAGGTAAGGGTTCAAGTGCTCGCCGTGGGGAGTATTGGGACCGGTGAGGATTTGAACGTATAGATTCTCTGGCTTTTGGCGGATGGAAAGCGTTAGATTGCAACAGTAAGCGGTGAGCACCCCAATGGAAGCAGAACTCGAACGTTTCCGACTACCATGGGGTGGGAAGTAGTCGACGCTGAAGCCGAAGAGGAGTCGCATTTTCTTGTTTGGCCCACGATCAATGAAGAGTCCACCGTCGGGTCCAATAAAAGTTTGTATGAGTGTGCCATGTAGGATGTTATCCACGAATTCCGTGTTACCCTGCATCTTGAGCCCCCAAGATAGCGCCTCGTCGCATGCGTCGTCCATCTCCTTCTCAATCTCGGGAGTGGAGAGCAGGCGGGCAAGATAGTCGAGGAATGAGTGAGAGAGGAAGGGTTTGATCGGTCGCGAGCCACTTTTACGGGTGACCAGCAACAGTGTTTCACACTTGGATCGACCTTCGATTCCGACGATATCATTTTCACAATTCGTGGGCCATGTCGGAGTATCAGAAGCCGAAAGAGTGGGGGGGTGGATATGATGGCATGACGGAGTTGCATACAGGACAGTTTTGCCGTCCAACTTCAATTTTTTCATTGCACTGTACAGAGTAGTCGGTACGTCCTTTAGAATCTCCTCCTGGAGCGCATCGTAGGAGGTATTCCCGGCCGCATCTGGCTGCACATGTACCGACATGGCCAGCTTGATCAGGAGCGTGATAGCGCCGAAAAGGAAGTCTGTATTGATTATCGCGAGACCGAGGATCACGTTGCAGACGAGTCCAAGGACAATCATGATCTGGGCCATGACATCGAGCTGCTGGATGGGATTCTCCGATGCGTATGCTAAGTCCAAGTCAGCTCTTTAATGATGGGAAAGTGGTAACTTGTCCATACCTGAGTCGTAACGCAGAGGCCGCTTGTCTTTCGGAAGCTTGACAGTAAATGCTTTCAGTTCGCGTTCGAGGATGCGCATTTCATCAACTACTCGCTCTCTCTCCGGAGTTTCCTTCAGAGGTCGCAAGGAGTTGGCTACGATTTCGAGCTCCCGCTGCGCCTGATCCACCGTCTCCCACAAAACATCTTTGTTCTTCAACGCGAGGTCCGCACTCTTCAGGCTTGACATCGCGGTTTGGGTTCTAGGTGGAAGGGCTTCCAGGATATCCACATATTGTTGCTGCCGCGTGGATTGTTGAGGGGGTTGTGTGGGAGCATTTAATGCTTCAGCTAACACTGTCCGGATACTCCTCTCTACCTCCGCCAACATGTTAGGCGCAGGGCCAGCTTGAGAAGCACTCGAGGTAGCCGGAGAGTCGGAGATGGAAATGCGCGCCACGGCTTCCGTAAGTGCCCTCTGTAGGTGCGGGTCAGGAACACGGCGACATAAATATTGAAATATTTCAAGTACTCACTGTTGCGTCTAGGTTCACGGGTTCATCTGAGTTCTGACCCGCACTCGCACGAGCTCTCTTTTCAGCTTGTTGTTAGAGGTTCAATATAGAATAGACGAAAGTACGCACATATTCCTCTTGTTCACGACGATGGGCCGCCTCGTCGGTAACGGTGTGGCGCGCAGGACGGCATTCACATTCGCAGTGCCGCGCGCGCGGTCGTCCTCTGCGCATGGTGCGAGATGCTTCGTGTGTGGCTCGACGATGTACACCGAGACACTGGACACTGGTTGGAGCGAAGGGGGTTCGCGCCTGTAGCTTTATACGATGCAGAAACAGATCCACCTTGTTCCGTATGTGGTATTTGCATGCGGGGCAGCATAAAGGAATGTCCATCTTGAATACAATAACCGTGTTTTCTGTTTAGCGACCCGGGGCTAGTCCTTGTCCCCGAAGAATACAAAGCAGGTCGGCATGCGTGGTTGGATTGTTGGGTGATCTACCCCCAAGAATCCTGACCAGGTCAACAATGTCCATCTTGAGTACATTAAACTGGCTTTCTGTTTTGCGACCTGCGTTTCGTCCTCGACTCCTTGTTGATTTACCCCGAAGAATACAAAGTAGGTCGACAGGCACTGTTGGATTGCTGGGGGATCTACCCCCAAGAATCCCGACGAGGTCGACAAGTCAACAATTCGCGAGCGATCTACACTCGGGAAATTGAACATCGACAGGCACTGTTGGATTGCTGGGGGATCTACCCCCAAGAATCCCGACAAAGTCGACAACTCGCGAGCGATCTACACTCGGGAAATTGAACATCGACAGGCACTGTTGGATTGCTGGGGGATCTACCCCCAAGAATCCCGACAAAGTCGACAACTCGCGAGCGATCTACACTCGGAATTGAACGTGTGAGTCAGGATGCGTCTAGATCTACGGGGTTTCGGGTGGTGTCTCCGAGTCCTGGCTCAGCCCGGGATCACTGTGATGGTCACGGGTTGACAACTTCCGCGTTAACGTTCCCTGGGCGCATGTCGCCCAGCGAGCGCATAACTGACCTTCCTTGAGTGCAGGTCGCTCAACGGATGTTCTGGCTCGCCCAAAATATGTTTTTCTGGGTGCAAGTCACCCAACAAATCCATTGCGGGTAGTGACCCTGACCCGCTCATGCCAACTTTCCGTTGTCGTTTCTTGGGTGCATGTCGCCTAACAAGTGCCAGAACTGACCTTCCTTGAGTGCAGGTCGCTCAACGGATGTCCTGGCTCGCCCAAAATATGTTTTTCTTGGGTGCAAGTCACCCGACAAATCCATTGCGGGTAGGGACCCTGACCCGCTCTTCTGCCTTCACCAGTGTATCAAGTCGTGTATTAGTCAAGTAGGACATATCGATTCAACTGCTCTAGTTCGCGACCGCGGCTTGCACTATGATGAAATCCTGGCCCAGGGGACCCTGAGCTCTGCTGTCCATCACCGCGCGCAATGGCCTCACCTTAGCCTCCAAGTTCTGGTATACAAACGCTACGCATCCCAAAACGACCAGCGCTTTTGCGATCCAGATGAGGGTCTCCCAGAGTGTACCCATTTTACGAACTGGCTGGGCTCTCTTCCAGACGAAAATTTCCTCCGAGCAATCCAAGCCGCGGGTCTGGGCCGCAAAGATGACGGATACGTCTTCGACCTCCGCGGTCTACAAGAACTATTGAATCGGCTGCCGTGTGTTAGAAATGAAAGGGACTAACCGCCACCACTTGAACCCACTCCGTCGACCCCACACTCAGCGTCGCAAGCTTTTCGCTGGAGCGGGTATCGAAGACGTACACGCACCCATGGTCGCTGCCGCAAACGAGAGTGGTACCGTGCTCGCCGAAACGGACCTTCCTTGGACGTGCATTCACCCGCGTGCAGCCAATCTCGTATGTCTTCGACTTGATCTGGTCAGAGAGCCGGAATAGGGCGGGGCCAGATGTGGGGTCGTCGAGGCAGAAGACACCGTCCTTCCAATGGAAGGCAGCATCTCCACTGAGGTTGCGGTGGTCAGCGCTTACATCCCACTGTCGATTACAAGACATACATTTTCGCTCCCACCGACCAGTCTGACGCCGTTTCTCCCGTTTTGCCGCGGATCGTGTAGCTGGATTGTCCAAGTCAGTCTCTAGCTATCGCATTTGAAACCCAAGCTCACATGGGTCCATTGTTGTGGAAACCTAGCACGATGATATCGCGGTCTTGACTGTTGTCAAAGGCGGCAAATGTGATCGCTTGAGGCGCCAACCGGGAAAACTTCCTGCTGAAGATATTGGTTGGGGTCCACGAGCCCTAGCAGTAAGATATAGCCTAAAAGCCCTGGATGTAGCCATAGAACATTAGGCAAAACACCTGGACCTAGCCAGGGCCTGGCTACAGCCAGAAAAGATCATTCAGTGATGATTTCAGTAATAGCTGACAAAATTAATTCCAGCTGGCTGACTTGAACCCACACCACCTTAAATAGTATGATTACAAAGACACATCAGAAAGAGACCTTGTAACCACTGCACTAAACAGCTGTTTCAAACCATTTGTTGGCCCTGGCTAGGGTAAGGTACCCTTACCCTACCCAGGGCTGCTTATACCCAGATCTAGAGCAGGCAAGCTGCTCTAGATCTTCGAAATTGTATGTTTAAAGCTTATTATGTGTTTTTGTTGTGTTTCTAACCCTAACCCTAACCAAACCTAACCACCAAACCCCCTACCCTAACAACAAAATTCAATATACCTAAGGGCTAACCTCTAACCTCTAACCTCTAACCCTAACCTACTAACACTAACCTCTAACCTCTAACACTAACCTACTAACACTAACCAGGCCCCTAAGGTGGGGCCAGAAGGTATGAAACATCTCCATTGTGAATTATCAGAGCTATGATATGGCCCTATAAATTTTATTCTCTTCCATTCCCTCTGCTTATGTAACACTAAGGCTTTTGGTTCAATCCCTGCTACGGCCACTTTCTTATTTTAAGTAAATTTGGCAGGGAAAAAAGGCTAGCCAGGCCCTGGCTAGGTCCAGGTGTTTTGCCTAATGTTCTATGGCTACATCCAGGTCATTAGGCAAAAACCTACAGCTACAGGTGGGTCCACTTGCCAGTCAGAGGGTCCTTGGAAATCGCCCAGGACTGGACCATGTCGTTACGGCTGCATAGGCAAAGTCGATTGTTGGTCGAGTCAAATGCCATGGCAGTTATCTCGCCAGGCTCAGGCATCTGGATGACGAAGGTCTCTTCAAACACCTGCCAAAATCAAGTCAACTTCGTAGGACCAGATTGACGTACGACTCACCCTTACCCCGTCTTCTTGACGCCAACAAAAGAAATACCCGTTTTGTGTACCGGCATACAGAACGTTGTGCGCCTCGTCGGCTTGACGAGCCCAGATTACGACTAAAGTTGCGCCGCGAACACTGGCGCCACTGGGACGCTGGATTACGGACATGTCAGCGATGTTCCAAAGCCGCGTTCCTTGCGAGCCTGGATGAAAGTGAGTGGATACTATTTCCCATGGTGACCCGCGCGCTTACCGCCGCTCGCCAGGATTGTGCCGTTTTCTGTGACAGCGAGGGTCAGTACACTACCGGGGTGTCTGGCAATCCCCTGGTGTTGAACATAGGGAAGACGAGCAACGGGCATTGATTGGATAGGCAGAGTTTCAGTTGGGATGAGGGAAGGTGCGGCTGGTTGGGATGAATGAAGGTACGTGCGGGTGTCCTCGTATTAATCACATTGTTGCTCACGCTGGATAAAGTGACAAAGCAGCCGTGCGACAAAGCCATTCTTTGTACCGTGTGCGGTCATCTCCCTATTGGTCAAAGCGATATTGATGGAGACATCACAAAGAACAAACAACATGCTTTGACCAACCTTTGACGCCGCTCAAGGATTTATATACTGGTCTGATGTCCAATCCTGGTGCTCTCTCTCCCTTCTCATGGCGCCTCAGTTTTCCAGTGTACCCACGAAATACGTTGTCCGCCCGCTGCTCTTCGCGCCGCGCCCGGTTATGCTGCCGGTGCTGCTGACCAATATTATTCCGGAGCAGTTTCCGCTCCCACGCATATTGATGGACATCGATACCACTCGCGCGCCCACTCCTCCTCGAGCCCCCACTCCCCCCCGTGCACGCACTCCCCCCCGTGCACACCCCCCCCCCCCCCCTCGCCGTCCCTCTCGTGCACCTACACCTCCCTCTCAGCACCACCGTGCCTCGAGCCGAGAGAGCTCGCACTCGCCATCAGAAAGCGAGAACAAAGACGCCTCTGGCAAAATTCCACGGCCCACGGGCACCAAGATCCAAACCGTCAAGGATCTGTTCAAGGACCGCTATCCCGAGTTAACGGAGGACCAGTGGGTCGCGAAGTACACGGACTTCAGGGTATGATTTCTTCAAATTTTATCGACGTCGGCGTCATTATTTTGGCAGACCCGCATTGATAGGCTCTGCGGGCTACACTTGCGTTCGGCAGTTGCCCTCGCCTACCAGGAGAAGGAAGACTGCGACAAGGTTTACAACAAGGTAGCTCTATACATTCACTTAATCTGACTACATCCTCACTGACGTGTAGATTTCCGCGGAGTTCCCCTGGCTCACATCCTACCACAACTACTGGCCGGTGGCAGTCTGTTTGCAGGGAAAACTTCACAATTCAGCCGCCTGCGCCGTGGGAAGGTCAACGCGAAAGACCATGGACCTTATCCAATCGGTGGCCCCTGCTCGAACCAGCGGGAAGAGGCCCAAAAGGAAGTAATAGCGCCTCCGACTGTAGAACTCCTATTAATACTATATGTATATCCCGTGTATCCTCTACATTTTTTAATCGTGTATCGTCTGGATATTTATTGGAAAATGAATTTCGGAGGGTCACGTGTCGCGGCAAAGGTAGTGACCCGCTTCCCAATTAACCACCACCAGCGCAATCCAACGAGTGTATATCGCTCGTTGTGACTGCGGGGACGACAGCCCACGATGCGTAGATCGCTTGTTACGCTGTCGTCCGAAGGGTAATAACCGCTTTCTCGTCCGAAGGGTAGTGACCCGCTTCCCAATGAACCACCACCACCGCAATCCAACGAGTGTATATCGCTCGTTGTGACCGCGGGGACGACTGCACACGATGCGTAGATCGCTCGTTACACTGCCGTGCGCCCCCAGCCCAGCAGGTCAAGTAAACGGATCAATCAAATTATCGACACACTACTGACCCTCAAGTGGCTCAACGCCAGCGTTGCGCACTTTCCAGGACCATGGATCACCCAGCGCTATGCGCAGCGCAAGTCTCTCTCAGGATAAATGCGGCCTACCGGTTACTCAAATCCCAGAACGGGAGCCACCGAGTCGGACTGCTATATGTGCTCTTGACGAGGTGCTTCCCAATCTGCGGTCTGCGCACGTCAAGGTCGTCGGCCTGCTTTTGTGCGCTTGACGACCTTGACCACACGGACTAGCAACGAGGCCTCCGTTCGTGTCCTTTTTCTCTTTGATTTTGTCGATTCTCACCTCATATCGCAGGACGGGATTACCATTGGCTTCCCATTCAAGTCATGCCAATATTCACCCCATTTGTCTCCGTCTATCGAGAGAGCCGCCAAGGTCAGTAACACTGGTGACCGGCTGTCGCATTTTTTGACCATCTTCCACGACAGCACTATCACATTCAATCCCAGCCGCTCAAGACTCCCGTGGGGAGTGTGTCAGAAGTGCTTCGAACTTTTGGTGAGTCCCCGCCAACTCTCTCCTGCTCCACGACGACCTAAATCCTTGGAGATCCAGCTTCGCGGCTAGCTGCTCATCAATGTCGAAATTTCATTCAAAATTCCAAGCCGCGCCTCGGTGGAGGCTTTATAGTCCTTGGCGGGCTCGCTGGTGTATGCTATAAGCAACCAAAAAAAACACAAGGTCAGTTTCTCATTCTGACCCGCTCTGCGGATTTTGACTATATCTTAATGCAGCTTGATCAATCTTGCTCTCAGGCGCCCGACACTCCCGGGGGTGGTGTATTGGTGCTACGTTGAACTTTTGGTAAGTCCCCGCAAGCTCCCGCCTGCTGCACGCCGAGCTAATACTTGATTTTCAGTATCTGTATTGATGTGTCATCGTGATTTATAATAATAAATTTAAATTATCCCTGCTGGAGCATCAGTGCGGGCTGAGTACTGTACTGAATAGTAGCACCACCGTCTCGGTTCACGAGTGCTCGTCGCTCATCAACCCCGGCATCGTGCTTGTCGTCCCGCCAGCTCATTGCCCTAGCTCGTCAACCACCCCGTCTGCGCGCTCGCTGTCCCGGCCCCCTCACCCTCCAACCCGACCTCGGACCCGCTGACCTCGACTTCGAGCACGAAGTCGACAGCGGCCGCCACCTATAAAACCTCGGTCGAGCGCCGGACCTCTCTTGCTTCCGCACCACCACCACCACCGCAAGATGTCCTCGGTTACTGAGCGTCTATCGCTCGGCAACCTTGCGACCGCCGTGCTCGCGCTCGTCGCCGCCGCGCTCGTCCTCGCTTCGCGCATCGTCCGCTGATAAGCCGCGAAATTTGCGAAACCTCAAATTTTACGAATGCATGCCATTCTGCGCTCATCCAGTGGTTGGTGTGAGCTCCAAACATGCAACCAAGAGCCATATTGCATTATCATCCTAAACACTGGCGCCTATGGCTTATTCCAGGAGACGACACCCTTGGATCACTAGGGGTCAGATCCGGATTAAGGCTTGAAGCCCAAATATCAAAGTCCTGAAACACCCTCTATACGTGGGAAGGCAACCGCAATGCTCACTACCAAAGGGAGAATCATAATATCCACCTCTGACATCTATTGGGGCACTGGGAACCTTATTCTGGAGGAAATGCTGAGTTGATTACACAACTTTGGCTTATCCAACGCGACGCGACAAGTCACAGGATCAAGGCCTAGACTCAATATTGCTGTTTTAAACACCAGGTCCGTGAGGACGCGATCACCCGATAAGCCACAGACCGGGACTAAGCACGTACTATGTGTTCCTGGATGTCGATTAAGGACATCTGGGGTATCGTTGGAAAGGGAATAACCTATACTATCCAACTAGCGATACTAGAAGTCGGGGCACACACAACAGAGGAAGATATGGGCCAATTACCCTGTTTAGGGGAATAGTGGAACATATAATCCCCTGATCGACAAAGGGTTGTCGATCACCGGATAAACTGCCGACCAGGATTAGGCATGTACTGTATATTCCTGGATGTCGATTAAGGACATCTGGGGTATCGTTGGAAAGGGAACAACCTATATTATCCAACTAGCGATGCCAGAAGTTGGGGGACAGACCATAGAAGAAGATATGGGCGAATTACCCTATTCAGGGGATATTTGAACATATAAACCCCTAATCCATGAGGGGTTGAAGGAGTCATTATACAAACATTTAGGAGGCTAGGAACGCCAGGGCGCGCACAGCTGATACCGATCACAGGCTAAATAATTAAGTAGAATACCCGAGGCCTAGTAATCACGCGTATGTAACAGTTTCTGTACAGTATATAAGGAGGGCAGAACCAGGGAGGACGGCACCGAACTAGACCTGGAGAGTGAGGAGCAATAAAGCCCTTGCGCACAAAGTCGACGTTTGGGCTTGACTCTTTAGCTGTCAACAGGCCTCAGAATTCAAGTTTGGTTTTGGAATAACAAAAGGACCGAACTAGACCTGGAGAGTGAGGAGCAATAAAGCCCTTGCGCATAAAGTCGACGTTTGGGCTTGAATCTTTGGCTGTCAAATAGCCTTGGAATTTAAGTGCGGTTTCGGAATAAGACTTTGTTTGAGGTGCGAGCCATAGTTACGGGGCGTGAGCCATAGTTACGGGGCGTGAGCCATTGTTACGGGGCATGAGCCATAGTTTCGGGGCGCGAGCCAGCAAGTTTGAGGCGCGAGCCATTGTTACGGGGCGCGAGCCATAGTTACGGGGCGCGAGCCAGCAAGTTTGAGGCGCGAGCCAATCATTGTCGGAATAAGGCGCGAGCCAACAAAACCGGGTCTAAACAGCCCACAAAACCAAGCCGGTTCACAGCCGTTATCTTTGCATAGTTGGGACACTTAAATCCATGTTGGGAACCAACCGATAAATTCAGGTTGTGTCTTGAACACCACTTCGAGAAAGCTAGTTGAGACTTAGCCATCCTTGGGGGGAACGGGAATTGAATACTTTCGTGACAAATACGTTTACTCGTGGTTTCCTTGGACCTACACTTGTGTCCAAAAAGACCCGAATCTCGTCAGTGTATCTTGGTCGTCAAAAGAGTGTGTGGTGTTGGAGTCTGTCTACCGTCGATTTAGTCGCGCTTAATCTCACTTTGTGAGTTAGGTGTAACTCAGTCGTTCGATAGGGGGGATTTTGGCAGTTGCATTATTCTGACCGTTGAACCTGAGCAACCGTTTCATCTGGAGCCCACCGCGAGGGGACCAGAGTTGACGTATCACTTGTTGAAAATTCACGGTTGCCCTTGGACGCGAGCCCAGTAGCCGAAAAGTTGTGGTTGGCAAGACTTAGTGTCAATAAAAAAACCCAACAACTCCGTTCTCCGATTAAGGAGGGCTGAGAATAAACTACCCCACTTTGTTTGACCTTAAACGAAGAAAAGATTCCGTCTCAAAGCAATGAGCAATCGGAGCAGAGCAAGAGTCAGGAAGCAGAATACAGTGGAGTAGGACAACCAACGTATTGGGAACGGAGATCTGTTCGTTCACAGAACAGGTTAGTTGCCAATCGTTCGCCTCCTCTGGATCAGTCAAGCGCTTCCACATCAAGAAAACCAAGGCCTACCCCAGCTGAAACAGCCAGGGCCAAACAATCAAGCATCACACAGCACCGCGCGGACTCATACCGTTCGCAACAACCAAGAGAACAACAACCAAGGCTTAATCCAACAGCCCAAACTAGCCACGAACTTAGTTCAGACGCTGGTCCCCCAGGTTCTACAATTGATCCTGCTCAAGTCGGTTTACCGCAATCACTAGAGGAGGAAATTCCTCCAGTGATACTGTTGCCTGCAGTTATACCAGTTATCCAAGCCACGCAGGCTACACCAATACAACCCGCACCACCCCCTCCAGCACAGAATAAGAAGATGTCCGTTCAAGGTTTCAAGATTCCGGCGTCGTATGACCACAACGCGCCGAGTTTCGATGGAAAGACAGCCGGGAGTTTGAAGAGGTTCCTCCGGCAATGCAAGGAGGTCATGACCAAGGGACAGGTCAAAGACGCCGAAGAGCAAAAGACGTTGTTGTGTGGATACCTCAGAGATGAAGATATTCGAGAGCAGTGGGAGGCTCTCTCGGAATATAAGACGGGAAAGTTTGAAGATTGGATGACGGAGATAGAAGAGTTATACCCGGAGTTGCAGACTCTAGAGACGGGTTCATTGAGGAAGTTGGCCAAAATCTGTGATGACAATTTGGGCATAATCGCGTCCGATAAGGGCAAGGTTAGGCGCTTCAACGTTGCCTTCCAGACTGAAGCTCTTAAACTTCTTACGGAACCCGCTCTAATCACCAACCTTCGGTTGGTGGAAATGTACCTTGACACCCTTGACAATGCATTTGCGCTGGAGATCAAGAAAATGATCAATCAGCACAAGTATTGGCAGGATAAAGGGATTGTTGCTAAGCCCGCAGCACTAACTAGTGGTGCTACACCGGTTGAGCGCGACGAGGACACCTTACCACTTAAAGATGTCATGGAAATCGCGGAGTCCTTAACCAAGATCACAAATGATCAAGGACTTGGCAGCGCTAGTGGGACACCTAAAGATATGGGATTAAGCATCAAGCGAGAGATCACTGAGAAATTAGAGACTTTCGCTGGTGAAATTGCCAAGATTAAGGACACCCAGGTCTTGCTCGAGCAGAGGGCGGAGACACAAGAGAAGTGTCTTGGGGAAACCTTTAGGGAGCAATTGGCTAGTTCTGAAAAGAATATGGAGAAGTCATTCAAAATGACCTTTGCCCAATATTCTCGGGAGGTTCCTCCCCATCAGGACATTAATCAAAGCCAAGGATCCTGGAATAGGAATAACCAGGGTGGTCAAGGGACAAACCAGGACTATAGGCCGGATTATAATCGTAATAATAACCGTAATGGTTACAACAATTATAATCAAGGACCTGATAGGTCGGTGGGGCCGAATGGTGAACCCTTGTGCTTCTTTTGTTGGCTCGAACACTTGGTTCGTGATTGTGTCCACAAACGAGAATATATCGATAGTGGGAAAATCATAATCGAGAATGGTTACATGAAACTACCGAATGGGGACCCTATTCCTAACACAGGGAATTGGAAGAGCAAAAAGGCAAAAGTGGATGATTACTATGCGAATAACCCGCATGTGAAACCAGTTCCACCTGCGCTACAAGCCTATGGGGGTTTGCCCTTCATGCAGTACAATCAGAATGCTCAGAGTGACTGTCTTAGTGGAGAGTATGACACGCGGGATGATGAGATTAGGTCGTTCAGGGTTCAGAGGGCGTTGCAATAAAATAACCTCTTACCCCCTGGACCAGCCAATCTATCTACCAACCCGGGCAACACTCAGTTTGTTCAGACTCCACCTGGAGGGTTACCTGCTGGAATGGATATAAGTCAGTTTGTAAGCCTAATCGATTACATTCGGACACAAGATGGGAGTGGAAGGGCAACAGAGCAATTAGTACAGACTAGGAGTGGGAATAGAAGTGATCCCGCTTCCAAGCCGAATTTCTAGATGGCACGATGAAGGAGACTGGGGCTAAGCAAACAGCTAAGCCCAAGAACCCGACCAAGTCTCCGGAGAGCCAGAAGAAAGTTGGGATTTCAGAAGAATCAGATAATTGGCGAACGAGGATTAAGGGAAATATGGTTGTTGAGGAAGATAGTGGTGGTGATGCAGATCGAGATGACGAAGAGGACGAGGTACCAATGAGAACCGTTCAGAAATCAGCCAAGAATAAAATAATCTTGGATGATGATTTCTCAGATGAAGAGAGGACACCAATCTCCTATGAGAAATTAGTGAATGAGGCGTATAGGCATAATCGTGCCAAGGAGGCGGCCAAGAATCGGAATCCAGACCCAGTAACAGGGGATAAGGCTTTCCGATTAGTGGCTCCTATTGACAAGCCTGGTATTGCCGGAGAAATAAACAAGAAAATTGCGGACACAAAAATTGAGATTAGACTAGGGGACATGTGGGCTCTGAGTACGGAATTAGCCAAGGAGCTTAGGCGTTCCATTACGAAACAGAGGAAACCCACCCAACCTATCTTGACTGGCGGAGTGTTTGCACAAGGAGGTCCCTTCCCTTACATGGAGGATGGGGGTGGAATAGAACAAGAGTTCGATGCCATCGATGTGAGGAATCTTCCTCAAGTTGATGCATTCTACATTGCCACAGACGAGGATGAAGGCTGTATAAATGGGTCGTTGATTATTCCAGACGCTTATCTGGCTTATTTGGCGACTTTGGGACCAAATGAGACTCCTAAACAAGTCTATGCGGCCTTAGATTCGGCAGCCTTAAGGGCAGTATTCCCTTTAGTCGGAGGCAAAGAGCACGTAGAAGCTGTAATGGACAGTGGATCCCAGATAGTCTCCATAGCCTTGACGAAGGCTGAGGATTTGACACTAACATGGGATCCTGACATTCAGATCTTTATGCAAAGTGCCAACGGACAACTCAAAAAGTCCGCAGGACTAGCGCGCAATGTTCCGTTCAAATTTGGAGACATCACAGTATATCTCCAAGTTCATGTTATAGATCAACCAGCCTACCATATCCTACTCGGAAGGCCGTTTGATATATTAACAGAAAGTATGGTTCAGAATAAGCGAGACGGGTCACAGACCCTGACGACTAGGGATCCCAACAGTGACCAAAGGCAGACCATTCCTACCCATGCTCGAGGAGTCTATTCCATGGTCAAACAGCCCACGCGGGCCACTGTGGAAGAAGTTCCCGATGAGGAGGATAATGTTTGGCCAGGCAAAGGGAATAAGGCAGAGAGCGCGGTTTTTCGCCAATCTTCGATGAATTGATAGCCAATCAAGGAGAAGAACTTGCAGTGCAATTAGGATTCAACATGGAAGGGGAACTAGAGATCCAAGGGTATCTTGAACCCCGGAATGGGAACACATTTTCAGGAGATGAAGTTAATGCTGCTTACCTGTTGGCATTGACGGATTGTTCTGAATTGAAGGAAGATGAAGTGGCGGCTGCCTTATTACAAGATTTTGTGCAGCCACCACCTCGGAAGATTAATGAACCCTATCATCAAGTCTTCACGTTTGATGAGAAGGTTCCAGACCATATCGGATTAAGGAAGCCACCAGTACAGGACAAGGTCAACCGGGAGAAACACTCAGTCGACCCCAATGTACGGTGTGTCTGTTGTCATACAGCAGATTGGCTGGTTCCCGAAGAATCACAAGGTGATGAGGGAGTTCAGAACGAAAAAGTGCCGATTAAGGCGGTGAACCTGGGAAAGAAGTATAAACCGGTTGCCCAGAAGGTCAGACCGATTTATGGTGAATTACCAGAAAGGTTCAGGATCAAGAGAGAGATCACCGGCAACCCACTGGAGGATATGCCAGGACTCTCCCCTAATCCGGCAGATTTTGCACCAACCAATCGGTATACTTTGGAAAGGAAAGAAATCATAGACAAAATTCACTCAGGAGACTTCTTATGGGCAGAAGAGCGCAAACTCATGCACCATTTTATGATGGTACAGGAGGAGGCCTTTGCCTGGGATGACTCTGAACGAGGCAGTTTTAGAAAAGATTTTTTCCCACCGGTAGAAATACCGGTAGTTGAGCATAAAGTGTGGGTAGAGAAAAGTATCCCTATTCCATGTGGTCAGTTAGAGGAAGTCTGCAAAATAATTAAGAAGAAAATAGACGCCGGAGTATACGAACCGTCTAATTCTTCTTATCGGACCAAGTTCTTTGGGGTGGTAAAGAAGGATGGAAAAAGCATCCGACTGGTCCATTCCTTAGAGCCTTTGAATGCCGTCACAATTGCACACTCTGGAATGCCACCAGCTACGGATGAGCTAGCGAATCATTTTGCAGGGCGGAGCTGTGGTGCTGTATTGGACTTGTACTCCGGTTATGATCATAGGGACCTGGATGAAAACTCCAGGGACTTTACGACATTTCAAACCCCGTTTGGAGCCCTGAGGCTGGTTAAGCTGCCACAAGGGTGGACCAATTCAGTACCAATATTTCATGACGACGTGACTTATATCTTGCGAGATGAGATACCTCATGTCACTATTCCGTATATCGATGATGTGCCTATTCGAGGGCCGGGAACCAGGTATAAGAACCCAGACGGCTCTTTCGAAACTATTCCTGAAAACAAAGGAATAAGGCGGTTTGTTTGGGAACACTTCCAAAACATGAACAGGGTTGTCCAACGTATAAAATACTGTGGAGGAACCTTTTCAGGACAGAAAGCTCTGTTGTGCATGGACCAGTTTCCAGTAGTCGGACATATATGTTCGTACGAAGGAAGAAGACCATCCACAGACCGAGTAGGGGTAATATCAAGGTGGCCAGCTCTAGAGAGTGTTTCAGAGGTCAGGCAGTTCCTGGGTGTCGTAGGGTATATGAGAATGTTCATCAAGAACTATTCTACTATGACCCGACCCTTGAATAAGCTACTAAGGGCCGATGTGGAGTTCGAATGGGGAGAAGAATGAAGAGGGCTGCTCAATTTATGCGTCGTTCACGTCGTTCACGCAACATTTGTTCGAAATAAATAAAGAATTAAAACTCTGCTGCACGCTGAGCTGGCAACGTGCTCGACACCAACCCGACCGTGCCTGTCAATGACAGGGGCCCGGGGGTGCTGTCCCCTGTTGGCCTCGCAGGCTCAATCCAGGAAGACGAAGTGCACTCGTTTATGACTTTCACTCCAACTCGAAGGAGGACGACCTGAGGGTGAGGCAAATCGGCCGTTGGTGGGGTACCGAGTGGGTGAGCAGGGCGTGGGGGCCTGTCTGCGACCTGCTAAGACTCGACATTCACTGTGTGTACACCCTTCCTGCCTGCTCCCTATTTGATCTAGGGTCCTCCTTAGCTGGCCGCGCATACAGGAGGACGAGGAGAGGAAGGTCTATCAGCCTAAGCCTCTTTTCTTTCATTGCTGCCCCTCCTCATCCTCTCCTCCCTCAAGCCTCACTAGACCATATCAGTCCCACTCTGTCCGTCTCTCTCTTGCATCATGATTCCCCAGCGCGGCCTCCCCTGTCCTATGTTACCCGCTTTGTCCCCGTCCCTGCACTCTTGAGTAGCGGAAAAACACGATCCCTGCACTCGCGCGTATGTAGCGCCAGAGGGAGGTTGGGATGCTTTGGTTCTAATAGGGAGGGGGATGTGCACGCCGGTGGTACTGCCCGCAAACAGTTTCCTCTTTGTCCTAGCTGAAGTTACCTCTCTTACCTCTGCCATGGATATCCTCAGCCATGTGTATCTAGATTTCTTATACATTCACCAAGCATTCACTGTAGATGCCCAAGGAAAATTATTGCTCAGCAGAGTTTGAATTATTTATTCATTTCAAAGTGAACGACGTGAACGACGGATAAATTGGGCAGCCCTAAGGAAATCAGATGGTACGAAGCACGTATGACATAAACTTCAGCCCGGCACTTTCACTTCGCCTGTGATCACATGATTTGGGACCGCGGGTGTCGGGAGACAAAACAACCGCAACCTCCTGCCTGATTGCACACAAATGAACGTACCAAATGGAGATAGAGTTCGAATGAAGTGGGAGCACGTACATCGGATTGCTCCCACTTTAGAATCTGCTGCGAAAGCATCGAGTGCAACCTCAAGTCTAATGGGTCCTCTAACCAACTGCCACTGCCATGGTCTACAGCTTAATTGCATGGTTGCATTATGCGTTCCTTGGGCGCTCTCCCTCGTTTCTCTTCTTGAACAGCTGAATTGCTTCCCTGACATGCCTACTCGTAGTTTATCAGCGGTTTCAGAGTATATTATGGACCCAGCACACGAACACCGGTGGGTGCGCCCGGGGATTGCCAGCCAGGGACGGCCCGTAAAAGTGTTCTTCGAGACAATATCGGCATGTTTCATTCTGAGCCTTAATTCTCGCCTTTCCCCATTTTCAGGTACACAGATTCGGTGATTTTGGCAATCCGATGGAAAGTTGCGGGTGGAAGCGGGGACCATTTATATATAACCGATTATACTCGGTGTATGACCTGAAATGAATATTTTTCTTGCCATTTATTAAATCAAACCCTGGGTTCTAACCGCCCGTGAAGTGTTGCAGTGACTTCATTACATCGAATATGTCCATCAATGCATTTTCATCTCGACAGCCTCTTCCATCCATTTCCGACGGCGACGACAGTCGAGAGAAAATGGATCCCAATCAGAGGCCGCGTGTATCGCCGGTATTCTAGACCACAAGTTGGCAAAAAAGTCCACCTGGACGTGCTATTAGAGAACAGTGATCACCGCTCCCTGCGTTTTCCCCGTCTGCAATGAAGTCCAGAATAGTATAAACCATGTAGATGTCAGCCCGGCGGGGCCATTTCGCCTGAAAGAAATGGTGAATGCAGGCGCATCAGATCATCCATCCGCCGTTCGTCCTATAAAGTACCTCTCAATGTCAACTTGCCTAAGCCAGCTCACGACCATTTCTGAACAATGCCCTACGGTACGTGGTCTGTATACAATCCTTGTCATATACCCCGCACACTCACGATCGGTGCAGGGGGGCGCGGTCAGCCCATCGGACAAGCCTTTGAGTTCTACAACGACCCCAACACACAAGTTCCGAGGACCCCGAACGCGGCGTGTGCGGCTACGCCCATGGCAACTGATGCAGTGGATACTCAACCCCAATGAATTGTGCAAATCCCTCCTAGTTCACAAATGTTCACGGTTCAACCAAGTGGATTCCACTGAGTCCGATACATACTTAGGGTCATATCTCCGTTGAAATGATATCAGGTCGCAGATCAATCTGATAGTGGAGCCTGAGGAAAGTACAGTTTCGAAATCACACCCAATCTCGCAAAGAAAGCAGCGAGAGATTCGGAGATATATATTGCCTGCGAAATATTCCGTCATAATGGGGACCGCCTACAATACAGAATAGTTCAGCTTGCTAGAACCGGTTCATGAATTGTGTTCCTGCAGGTTTAACCTTGCTACAGAGTCACATCTTGAATCGAGTGGGTTACAACAGGGATTTGGGGGCTACATCTACTGGTTACGGGGACCACCCAAATGCGACACCCTCACACTCACACTCACGGAGATTGGCACAGTCAGTTGCGACACTGTCACCAGAAGCGCTGAGATGCGACACTCTCGGCAACTCCCGCACAAACGAGAGTGTTGATCCGACGGAGCATTGTCGCAGTGCCAGAAAACTACTATCAGTGACCGGGAAACAAGCCACCTTGGCACTTTTGAGCTCTGGACCCCTGATAATGAACAGTAAAGGGCGGGGTATGTACCCTAAAGTAAGGACAGACATCCCAAGAGTCGATTAGGATATTTTTTGGTAATTTTAGACCTCGTTGCTGACCCTGATAAATTTATTTTTCACGCTGCCCCAAAATGGGCCAAACACGGGGTATCGAGCCACCCCGCCAAATGATCATTTCCCACACGTACTTGGGGCTCAGGTGAACTTAGAAACACTCAAGGATTCTAATCCATTGTTCTATACATTTGAGACACACATATGAGGTATACAAGGGTTTCAATTAGAGGTACCGGATGGCACGCGAAATTGGGGTATTAACCACATCGACTGTGCTATAAAGCGGAGGGGGTGATATTTGTCCAAAGTGCACTTCAGATAGTTAGATAGGAAGAATTTGCATGTATTTGACCATACAGAATGGTCTTCGCTTGCTGGTAACCCCGCGAATAAAATCTGGGTATCTGCGGCAATGAAAATGGGTTGTTCGGGCAAGTAGGTCACAGTTGATGTTAACGGGCGCGGTAGATGGCCAAATGAGAGGTGATGTCTGTTTTAGTACATACATTGAACATATAAGCCAAACCCGAGAGTCCCTCAAATCTTCAGTGAATCACCATAGCGTAGTTCTTCCGGAGCTGTCGCAAATGAGAACCACTGGTTCTTGCCCCGTATAGCAAGCATCTTCGAGTTATTATGGGATCCATTAGCCATCGAGGACATTGTATCGGGTAAAGGCAACAAAATGAGCCCACAAACTTGTGATTTAGTGGAGAAATGGTCGAGGAATGGGCGGAAGAAGAAGGCGGCATCTGTTCGGAGATAAGAAACCAGGAATTCCCACGTACCCCCGGAACAAAATCGGGCACAGCTTTATGATCAAACGCATCAGCCCGGCGGGAAATTTGACTTGGGGTGTGGGCCGTGGCATAGCCCGGCAAAACTCGTACTTATTTTTTTTTCTAGTAGGGACAGGCCACAATCTCGTCTATATCTCTATGTCCAAGTTACATGCTACTCTTATCACCCACAAGCTGTCTGGATATCGACTGAGAATTTGGGAACTGATTTCTGAGCTGTGATAATGCTGTAGCAAACTCCCAAGGCCCCTGAGGGCGGAGGCTCGTTTCATCACATTCTGACCATTGGTATTAAGTCCAACCCACCATCACTGTGGGAAGAGATTACACTCGGCCTGAGTGTATCAAATCACTCAGACCGAGTGTATCACTCATTCATCCTGAGTGCGTGGATCTTGAACTTTGGCAGAAATCATACTCAGGCTGAGTGGATTCATTCAACCAGGCTGATTGTATGTCCATCGAGGTGAGTGTTGAAAAGGATATATTACACAGGGGGCAAACATGATGGCACTTGTCATACTGGCATCGGACAGGCATCCGCTGGGCATCGGACAGGCATGTGTTGGGCATGTGTCAGGCATGTGGCAGGTAAGTTCTCACCTGCCTGCCATGTGGTGGGAATGTTTCACATCGAAATTACTGTATAGCTATTGGCTTCCTTGCCTGTTGTCAGTAGTATGGCACAGTGGTTATTGTTGTTTAATAACCTGTTTTCTGACTCTTTTGTCCATTTCGGTTGCGCCTGTGTTCAATCCCTGCATTGCACTTCTTTTTTCGCTTTTCCCAGCAGAGCTCTTCACATCAGATTGATGCAGTCTAGCACATCTGAAGACCGTTCTATGGTATCATTCTTGATGTTTTGCACGAAGATAAAAATTTAGGTACTATTCTGCACATTGGGTCTGATTTTCGCATTTTTCTCTTTCCTCCTTTCCTCTTTGCCCCCGGAGTTTTCCAGGATTGTTTTCTATATATCCTGTGTATAAGTGTATGAAATAACTAAAGGATTTGGAGAGTGAAAGATATTGAGAAAGGGTTGCCGGACCATCAAAGTCAGTTAATCCCCATGAATGTTCTGGCCTTGCACCTCATCCCTAACTTCTGGGAAAAATTGAAGGGCCTTTTGTATCCTATTGAAGGCCTTCTGCTTCATCAGAATTTCTTGCCATGATGGGGTTCTGATGTTCTGGAGGGGATTCAATCTCCACTCGCTAAATGCATTGGTATCTATTTTGACACCATCAATGTGTTGTTGATATCCTCCTCGACATGTTACATGCGAGCGTGTCCATCATAGGATGTCAAAGATTAGAAGATCCAGAGGGTGTGTGAGCAGCATCTCCAACAGAAGCTGGCTAGAAACCCAACATCAAGCAGGCTGCCCGCATTAAGGGCCTGTCTTACTCTACTCTCTATGCTCGCCTCAATAATATTCACAAATCCCCTTGGGTGGTTTGAGAGGCCCACTAGTACCTCAGCCCCTCTGTGGAGCATGTCCTTGTCAAATAGATTGAGCACCTCATTGTGACCGGTAAACCCCTGTGCAAAAAGTCGATCTGTGCAGGCACCCAACACCAATTTGGGACTTTCCACCCCCCAATGCTTGCCATTCCAACCCAACGGCCACCCTACCCTTCAAAAAGTTCAAATTTTACTCTTCCCTCCATTCAATCAGAGTAAGGCTTCCAGAACTCTCCACTTTACCAGCATCCCTTTGCTGCTCCTCAAATTACTTATGACATGGCAGTCCTCGTAATCTTTCTCAATTGTCCATAGTAGTTGCTCAATGACTCTTTTGCGTTGTAAACACAGTAAATAGGCCACTCTTGAATATTATATGTTTGGTTTCTCGGTGTTTGTACAAACTGAGCAGCAGATTTTTTAAACATGAACATCATCAGGGAAACCCTCCTTTGGTAATTGCCCCAAATTACTGGAAACTTGACCGAAATTTGACCAAATTACCTCGGATTACCTCCATTTATTCCATTACCAATTTTACACAAGTCCCTAAAAATTCGGGCGAATTACCACCAGATTACCCACCATTTCCGAATCATTTTTGGGGTCAAATCTCAATAAACAGTGACAGTAATTTGAACAAAAATCATATTTGATGTCTACTAAGATACATGAAGTGTACTACGTATCACTAAAAACGAAACTAATCCCCCCGGTCCGACACGGTCAAATAAGGTATGAATTAGGAGGCTAGAGTAAAAATGTATCAGCACAGCGGAAATGAAGATCAATGGGAAGCAAATACCTGGCAGAGATGCATGAGCCTGCACGCGGAAACAGGCTCTAAGCAGCGAATTGGTAGGGGGTGTGAGTTCAAGCTTGAGGGCAGTCAGCAAAGAAAAGGGTAGGAGAGTGAGCACAGCGTATATGAGCATCACGATACTCAGCAGACACACAGCAATCGGCGTCATCACCGGGTTTATCGGGTACAGGAACGTGACCAGCCCCACGAAGAAGGAAGCCTACGACAATGTAATGTAGTTAGCAAAATAAACTAAACACGCAGATAGCTGGGGCACCTGTGAGTACTCGGTGGCAAATGCACAAAGAGCAGTGGCCGAAGGAGGTTGTGAGCAGTTGAGACGTGACTGAGGAACAAGCGGTCAGCTCGAGTAAACTGACTCCTTGATAAGCTTACCTAACAGCCTTGGCACGGTGTCGAGCAGATCAGCTACCTGTTGCCTAGGGATCTGCGAGAAAGAACAGGTCAGTGGGAACGGGGCACCTGGGTAGAAAGTAGGCACATGGACATCGTACGGCATATGAAGGGCTTCAGAACACCGGTGACCGACATCCTGCGCAAAGATCATATGCCCTACAACAAGGTGTTAGCTCATCACAGGTAAAGATGAGGGAGGATTATACCCGATATGCGGGAGAACGATGAGGTGACTTCAAGAGGGAGGTCAAGTGTCCCGCACGGGCATCGCTGTTATATATGTCGATCAGACCTTACAACACCCGAATTGAAGCCGAAGCAACATACCATAGCATTGCTGGTCATACCAGACTGAGCCACGAGGGCACCAGAGTGGAGGATTGAGAGAGAGAAGGGAGCGGAGCGGAGGGAGATGGGGGGAAAGGAAGAGAGATGTTTGTTGGTGTTGCCATGAGATCAAAACAAACGACTTCCACGGACACGTCCATATCGCGTAGCAGCCGATCTGAATCAGCAGGTTTAGGGCCGGGGTAATGTTGCCATGATCATTTCATGGTGTTCTGAGCCGCCGAAAAAATATGTTCCCTGAGGCCCCATTTGTTTTGTGCTGTCATGGCCATGGTTCTGGTCAATGTATGAATCATTCCTTTCCCAAAATTTGCCCATTCCAGAGGGTACAAAAATGTGTGATCAGGTAATAGAGGCAATTATGGTAATTGACCAAATTACCCCGAATTTTGGGGAAATTACCAAAGTAGTATTTCCCTGATGATGGGGGCTAGCGCTGCCTCTAGGGTTAAACTTGCACTGAGGAACAGGATGAATACATATTGAACTGTATCAGGTTAATTTCTCTAGACCTCTCAGTCCCCAATGCCAGAGATAAAATAAAAAGGGCAAATAATCGGACTTGCCCAAATTCTGACCCTGAATTGGTGAGTTCACACTTCAGTGTCTATGCAAGGTTATGAATTGTCAGTTCAAGTATTTTAATCGGAAGATAATTCAATAGTATATATATATGCCCATGCTCTGCTGTCCCTTGGCAATAAACTTTGCTGCCTTTGAGTGCAGCCAATGAAGAACTTGAGGCTTTGCGCATGACATGGAGTTCATGCTGTCCCTCACAAGGGTCTTGTCTCGTACAGATAAGCTCTTCCACTGCCTGGTCCTGCACTGCTTGAACTTGTAGGCATTGTACATGAAGCTCCTCATGACATTCTGGTTGTTCAGAGATCTCGCAGTCTGCTTTGGATGTAAGGCTCTTTATCATGTATTAGATTCCAGCCACTTACCATATACCACTGGTTGTCACTAATATCCTAGCTGCTTGATAAAGTCCTGAGATATAATGTCATCAGTGGCTGCTGCTTCACCGGCCATGCACCCTCAATAATCCCGCTCCACAAGGATGAGGGCATCAATGGCCTCCTGTGATGTGGCTTGAGAATCTAACTTTCCACTGTTAACAACACAAATATTGATACAAATTTATAGGAAGACTTTGCAGGCCCAAGGCAAGGGGTTTTTTGCAGGATCTTTAAGGGGGAGGGGCAAGAACTGTTCCTTGTGGTAAATCGGGGACTCATACCCCCGCTTCATGTGTTTCAGGCAGCACTACTCAGCAGCTGCCTTGCCATTCGTGACTGCAGCCTCCTCGCATCCAGAACATGAGAACCTCATCATGGCAAGAAATTCTGAGGAAGTAGAAGGCCTTCAATAGGATACAAAAGGCCCTTCAATTTTCCCCAGAAGTTAAGGATGAGGCGTGAGGCCAGAACATTCATGGGGATTAACTGACTTTGATGGTCCGGCAACCCTTTCTCAATATCTTTCACTCTCCAAATCCTTTAGTTATTTCATACACTTATACACAGGATATATAGAAAACAATCCTGGAAAACTCCGGGGGCAAAGAGGAAAGGAGGAAAGAGAAAAATGCGAAAATCAGACCCAATGTGCAGAATAGTACCTAAATTTTTATCTTCGTGCAAAACATCAAGAATGATACCATAGAACGGTCTTCAGATGTGCTAGACTGCATCAATCTGATGTGAAGAGCTCTGCTGGGAAAAGCGAAAAAAGAAGTGCAATGCAGGGATTGAACACAGGCGCAACCGAAATGGACAAAAGAGTCAGAAAACAGGTTATTAAACAACAATAACCACTGTGCCATACTACTGACAACAGGCAAGGAAGCCAATAGCTATACAGTAATTTCGATGTGAAACATTCCCACCACATGGCAGGCAGGTGAGAAATTACCTGCCACATGCCTGACACATGCCCAACACATGCCTGTCCGATGCCCAGCGGATGCCTGTCCGATGCCAGTATGACAAGTGCCATCATGTTTGCCCCCTGTGTTAATGGCTACATAAATACAGGTGTCTCGCAGCTAATATACATCCACCACGAGTTGCCCGTGCACTGTCCCATGTTGAATGCTGTTCCCGTGGTGGAATAGTACCGGAATAAAAAGGAGTTTGGCTTGTTGTAACCTACATAAACGAGTGCGTGTCAGATACATACTGACACGAGAAAGCTAAATGCCAAAGGCAAACCCAGGAGGCTGGTGATTGGAATCCAAGTTGAAAAGGAGTAGATGAAATTCATTCAGCTCAGATGCTTCCAGGGAAAGAACTGTGCATGACACTGACTGATAATAGCGAAAATCTGCAGTGAAAAAAAAAATGAGGGAGTGTGCCGTACGTACGTACGATATACAGATACAAGTCAGATTTCTGAATGAATTCGGAACTCACTTTTGACTCTGCATAGCGGAAGAAGAGAATTGAGAGCTAGCGATACAAGTTAAGATTTTATGTCTGTAGCATTCGACGCACGTGAATGCCAAAGGGGACCACATTGTATAAACTGGGAGTTGAGTTGCGCACTGGAGAGGAAATTTTGGAGTTACCCGGGCTTGAACACATTGAAGGAAGTATCTGATGGCACCGCTATTTGATGCATAAACTTCTGCATGGACAAGGATGTATCTGAACCCCGCGTAGCGGAGCACTACTCGGCGGAAGGGAGGAATACGGTGGTAATCTGGCGTGTCAATAACAAGAATTTGGTGGCACCATGCAGAACAAAATCTTGAGTATTTGAGTCATAAGTCAGATTTGGGAGCACACTGAAATGCACCATATTTGGAGCTGAATGCGCCCACAGAGGGAGAAAATTCGGGAAATTGGAGCCCTAGGGTTGCAAATCAGACGCGGATAAAACTGGAAACATATTGTGTCGAGACTTTAACTGAACAGTATCACGCAGCAGCCGTGAAAGATCAGCGCATCTATAGCTACTGATCGATTGAGAATGGTGGACCACAAGTAACACACCCATGAAGAGGACTTGGCCATAGACTAAAGTGATGGGTGCCATGCAGTACACACATGGATTCAGCCACGGACAATGGGCGGACAATGGGCACGAGGACGATGCCTACGGTGTACTGGTGAAAGATGACACCGTGACCTTGGTTTCCAAATTAAACGACATGACGGTGCGGGTTTGGGGAAGCGCTGGAGGTGCAGCACGCATGGACGGCGGGTGGGTGGGGGGTCTGGGTCCGAGGGTGGGGAAGCTGCCGATGGCGTGGCACGTTCGTGGAGTAAGGCTTTGCTTGACAGCATGTCAGATTTGGGTGTCCAGGCGTGCTATGAGTGTGTAACGTTGTATGTTGGTGAGGAGGCATGATGTGCAAAGAAAAAATATTCGTGGTCCACAGGTTTTAGCGGCTTGGGTTTCCCTGAATATTTATTTAGGTACTTGGATTCATCGGACCTGGAAGCCTCAGTGCAAGTGTGAAATACTACCTGCTTCTGGCTCAGAAAGAAGGGTAAATGGCTCCATCAGGTTCATCCTTATATGACAGCAATGGATGTTCACACTGACAAAAAATCTACGTGGCTAGTCATTAGAGAATGGTGATTGGAGGGAGGGAGGGGGGGGGGGGGGGGGGGAACACTGCATACACATACCCCTCCTTTGGGTAAGTCTGAACGAAGCTGACCGATGGTCTTGGGTACATAGGTGCAGATCACCAGCGTCTTGGTTCGTGAGCAGGGCCTGCAAGGGTCACCACCACCGCAGCACTGCAGGCAGCATTTGAAAGAAAAAGGTCCGGTTCCAAAGAATAATATGTGCATCAGCTTGCGTTGACGGCACAGTGCTGTCATCAAATTCGTCTTCTTCATGGTGGAACGATATGGGGAAAATTGGGCAAGGCTTTTCAGACACCAACCTTTAAGTGCTCTCTCTCTCGGAATATTGCGTATGAGGGCTCTTTTGTACAAAAAATACTTTTCCCCGCGCGAAAGAGGTTCGACTGATTTCGGTGATCTATTCCAGATTCCGTTTTTGCATCCCCCTGGATTCCCCCGTCGCTCTCCCATCAATCTCGTTGACGTCGCCATCAAAGCCTGGCAGCAACGTCACCATGCGCCCTTTCCGCTCTTCCCATCACCGACACCAATTGTTCTGCCTTTCCTGCCAAACTCGGTTGTTCTGGGGCCTAGGCTCAAAAATTCCCGTGAAATGACAAATTAATTATGTTGGAGGGCGTACCACCCGGTCATCGATCATTTGACATCGAAAGGCGGGCATCCGCCGACTGCCATCAATGCCATCAATTAGCTACCGTCCCACCCTTTCCAGCCCATAAATCAACGTAGAAGGGTCACAATAATTCTAATACATTGCTATAGTCACTGAAAGGCTCGGAATCAATATCTCCGTCCAAAAACATGGATTACTCAGATACAGAAAACCTTTAAGATCCCCTTTGTTCTCAGCCAGTTGAACCACATCCATTCCATTTGTTCCCGAAGTAGTCAGACTCCACAGGATTTTATGACAGTTGATATAATTCCAGTATGGAGTCTTATTTCATTGGCATACCCCTTATTGCAGTGATGATCGAGTCCTGACTGCCCGTGCCATCGATTTCACGGAAAAATCCATTACACTACGTTGAACAGCTAAAAGACAAATCTGATGCGCTAATAACTCATGCATACATATATCAAGCCAAGTATTGGTCACGACTACAAAGAGTTTATGGGAGGTTCTGATGATTATTTGTTGCAGAATCTCGTCAGTTCAGTGAATAAACACTTGAAGGCAGAATATCCCAGCTCCACTCATATTATATCAGTTTTATTTCCCATATGCTTTTATAATATCACTGAAACTCAATGGCGTTCACCACTGAGGGTAATGTGCCCTCAGCATGGAGAAAAGATCATTCCCGGTCAGTTCCGCCCAGTAAAGGGTCTGCCAACAGATTCAGAACATTCCTTGAATTTTTTTCAGAAAATTTCAGCGGGTTGGGGCAGTATCAGAACACATTAGGCTCCCTTGAATATTTCTTGACTTGTTGAATAATTACCGGGGCTCGAAATGGTCAGTGTGCAGCACCCACCTTTGATGACAATGTCGAGGGATCAATGACTGGTTGGCGCACCTTCCAAAATATACACAGGTTGTACAGAAACAGACATTTCTGCCAACAAATTGGGCAACTATGAGAGAACAAAGAAGAAATTTTGAATTCTGTCTCAGAGACAGTGTTCAGTAGGTCAGAATGCATTGGACTGCAAATTTAAATGGGTGCTCTAAGATAATGTTGGCCCACAAAAGTTTGGTGAGCAATGGTCTGGGCCACTTCAAAATCTCATGAAGAATACAGTTGAGAGGCCAGGAGAACAATATTCAGGATGGGTTACGAATAATTCCTGCGTCAATCACACTCGGAAAATGGTGTTGAAAGCGAAAAATCGTCGCAGATAGGGGAGTAGTTGCCAAATGCGGTAATATCAATCTTCAATCACTGATTTCCGGCAGGACTGCCGACCACAACAATCCGCCGTTTTTGTAAAAAAAGTAATTCTGGGGAGCACACCTTGGCAGAAGCAGTCTCCTTTCGGATCCCTCTGTGGACTGGCATACGATGCAGCAATCCTGTTTTGAGGGATTCAAGTTGTCAGATCCCTTTGCTCCTCAAGGTAAAGTAAAAAATACACCATGCATCATGTTTCAGCGGACCTGTGGCCTCATTCCGGTATGGAGATCATACCAGCACTTACTCTCATTGTCACTTCATTTTTGATATAAATGTTGTATGAATCATGCAACATATAGGCATCGGATTAGTTTCGAAAATACTCTTAGATAGAAAAAAAAGACCCCTCCAGGTTCGATCTCAGGACCTTAGAAGTATGCTCGGCATTAGCCGTTAGCACAGCCACTATATGGTCACAAAAAAACTAATGGAATCACTGAAAAGGCTTCAACACAGCCACTATTTTCCTTCTACTGGAAAAGTTGGACTGATGATTCGAGCAGCGCGCAAAACCCTCATGTAAACTTTTAGAAAAGAACGAGAACTTATTACATAAGTACTCGTAATTCAGGGGTAGCTCCACAATGACCTCATTAACCTATGACATCATCGCCTAAGGAAAAGGCATAGCCATAGTCAGTCGTGTAGCATCCAAGTATTTAGTACCCTACCTTGGTATCACCTCTCTACTAGTAATTTGAGTTTGTACCTTGCTCAATTACACTGCCCTTTCATCCTCTAAATCATTTGTCTGCCTCAAGTCATTTGAATCAGCAGCAAACTCAGCCATTAGTCTTTGTATTTCAGATTAGTTGCCGCAATTGTGGTACAACACCATTGTTCAGATTACACATACTGGAATCGCTGTAATTAAACCAATCATCAGTAACACAGTTAACAAATTCACGAACAGTTCAGATTACACGTACTGGAACCGCTGTAATTGAACCAAGCAAATCAGACACACCAAAGCAAGAATAATAGTTCGGATTACACGTACTGGAATCGCTGTAATTGAGCCAAGTCACGATCACGAATACAAGTTCAGATTACACACACTGGAGTAGCTGTAATTGAACAAAGCCCCAAGTATTAACAATGAACAGAACAAACAGTAGTTCAGATTACACACACACAGTTGCTGTAATTGAACCAAGCCTAAGTAACGAAACAAGAAGTTCAGATTACACACATTCAGTTGCTGTAATTGGACTAACATCAGATATCAGTCAGAAGTCTTGAAGACTACCCGGTACGTGATTCAATTTCATTACAGGTTGACCCTTTTATTTTACAGGAATTCAGAAGCACTCAGATTGATAGGTAGATCCTGCTCAGTCCAAGAACCACCCCAGTCCATCGGAATATTCGATTTATAAATTCGGGCGTAGGAGCTCCCCACCTGGACCGCACGTGTCCCTGGCCCCCTCCGTGATTTTTAATGCAAGAGATCAACCGGGCGCCTCTGGCATGTTATGCCTCCAAGACGGCTACCTTGCAAGAATGAACTGAACTAACGGAGGGTTAATATCTCGGAGGGTGCTGCTTTTGACCTCCGCAAGTGCCAGACTTTGCTCAACCCCGGACCCCACGCCTCAAATCATCGTGTAGAAGCCAGGTATGGTCCTTTCTCTCCCGCGTATTTCACTTCCCCGGGTCATCATGTAGAATGCCGTGGAGCTCAATGGAGGACACGGGAGACAGACACAGAAAATTGTGAGCCGCAGCGCTACATAATTCTTAGGGCTCTCGCGCAACGCAAGTTGAATGTCGGATCGGATCCTCAAACTATCAGTATGCAACGGTTTTCTGATTATTTTCCCTGACACGCCGTTCGTATTTCACATTCCAAGTCTCGATGTATCTGCCCTCCTCCAAAGCAAGCAACAACGAACAAACTCAAGAAGTGCTTGCTTTGCAATTCCTGCACGCCCTTCTGTACACCCACCGCACCAATATGAGTTCCAGGGCAGTTTCCTTTTATTACGAGACCAGATCTTTCAGCAATGAGATTGTGCTTCCCTACGTATCACTCTAAACTTTGTGTTTCTAAGACTGCTGTCTGTCTCTTCTATGGTTGCTTTATCTTTGTGTGGCCTAAAAATGCGACAGCCTATGATGAGTCAGAACACAGATAAGATGAGGATATAGCCACGGGGATGTGGATGCTGAAACTTGACGCCATTGCTGCTTTGTCCTCGACATGGACACTTTTGTGGCCATCTTGGATGATTTGCAGAGTTCGTGTTGGAGGAATTGAACGACCGAATCTGTGGCACAGGAATAGCATTACGAGTACTTATGTAATAAGTCCTCGTTCTTTCTAAAGTTTACATGGCCGTTTCAATAGCTGCGTGAATTATCAGTTACGATTTTATAGTACAAGGAAAATAGTGGCTGTGTTGAAGGGTTTTTCAGAGACTCCATTAGAATTTTTGTGACTGGATAGTGGCTGTGCTATGAGCCAATGCCGAGCGTACTTCTGACGTCCACAGGCGTTGGTTCGAACCCGGGGTTTGGATTCCTTTTTTTTGGTCTTTTTTTTTATAGCTAATTATTACCTCTAAAATTTGACACCAACTTGTCCAGACACTGGGGTAGCTACAATATCTCATCAGCTTCTTTTTCAAGACCATTTGATCTCAGAGATAATCACGTCAAACTATTTCCTCTCTCTGGTACTACCCTCAACTGGGATTCCCCGGGGCCCACAGGATCTCCAGTAGCTTGCAATGAAGAATCCGGGGCATTTTGTTACTTTTATCCATTGATTTGTTCTGGCTGCCCGGCATTGGATCACCATCATTAGGGTTTTTCACGATAGGCCTTTTTGCTCCCTTTTTGCACTCATTTTTACTCCCTTTTTCACAAGAGGGACCGAAGAAAAGGGATCAAAAAGGTCTACATGTGGTCTTTTCAAAAAGGGCCTTTTTTCGCAGTGGTTCCTTTCTCCAGTTCTTGTTAGGTTATCTCCTTCCAACGCCTCAAATGTACCCTGAACAGACCCCGTAGCCCTCCGAATATTCTAGGTGAAATATAGGTTCCGGAAGGTTATCTTTTTCTCCCCTTTTTTTTTTCAAAATACTTTTGCTCACCCGTTCACAGTAACTCATTTTTTGTTCCCTTTATCCCTCATTTTTTTCTGGTTTTCATCCAACTTTGGACGTGGGAACCTGATTTTTTTGGATCTGGATCCTTCTTACACCTCTTAAGTGGAAAAGGAAAAAAACCTCGGTGAAAATTGATGGGAACATCAAAAAGGAGAGAAAAGGGAGAAAAAGGATTATCGTGAATGACCCTATTTAGGTATCGTGGGTCATATCCGTCTACTACAAAGTTGTCCAATACTCATATCCACGGAGGAGGGAATAATGCCCGGACACTTAATGTTCTGCACCCCAGTACCCAGTACCCATCCCTCATCTGACTTGAGGACAGGTCATCAAATGATGGGATACTTTTTTGCACTTTTTAATGGCATGCATTTGTTTCTCCTGCTCGCTACACCTGCAACAGAAATGTAGTGGAATTGGCAATCAAGCTTCTGATTGCCTGTTCCTCTTTCTCTCATTTTGAGGTGTTTATGTGTTGCTTATGAATTAATTAATCGAAGGTCCCCTCAATATACCAGGATCCTGGTTTGAGATTTTGGGAGTTTCGGGTCACACGGATATCTCATTTAAAAAAAATACAAGTACGAGTTTTGCCGGGCTGTGCCACGGCCCACACCCCAAGTAATGGTGCTGAACACGATTCCCTGCCGCTGGATCCCCGAAGGATGATGCATGCCCGTTTTACAGAGATTGTTGCGATACTGAACGACAAGCTATTCCAATTGCCGCGTTGCGTTGCCGTGTGGCACCTGGGATTATGATGGCTTCTGTGCATTTTTGGACTCTTCCGCGCAGTTTATGCGTGGTAATGCTCATTTATGGCCCTTCTCCTCACTGACGTCGAACATCACTCCTTTCCGGTTCCCCGCCGTTCAAGCGCATATTTTGTTATCCCGTGGCATGCTGCATGCCGGATAAAATATGTTGTGTCACTGGGTGCCTGTTGCTGTAGAGAAGATCAACCTTTTTGTCCAAGATCTTTCTACAACCCCTCGCCCCAAATTGAACACCGGTCTTCCAGGAAATGAATCCAGGTCGATGCCGTACCCTTCTCACCAACGAACAATTGGCTCAATTGTCTCCGTTGCAATGCTGTTGATCGGCCGTTGAATCTATTTTCTTCCGGCGGCAATCTAACAGCAATACTGCCTCGTGGGCGCAATGAGACCAAATGAGTAAAAGTGCTGTAGAGGAGATCGTCGCAACCCACGGGCGCCAACGGTACCATGGCCGCTTTTATATCGTTGAGGTCTGATTCTCAGTGCCGTCGCCTTTCCCCCTTTGCTCATTTCCACCGAGTACCCAATCTCAACGCATTTCTGTCTTTGGTCTCATTTATACATGGAGCCTGCTATGGCCAGTGGCACCCCCACTGCTGCCAACGTCGAAGCGGTGAGCAGCTGCTTTATCGATCACACGCCAGAATTACTAATCTGCATCGTTTGGATAGGATACTGAGGAAGATGCATCTGGCTACTTCAAGCTCGCACACGATATTTTGTGCGAGTGTAAAGCTGCTGGAAATATCAATGATCTCAATACGGCAACCCACCTCCTCTATCGAGCCGCCCACATTTTACTTCCCGCACATCCAGAACTGTCAGGATGTCTGAATAGTCTGTCTGGGGCGTTGGCGACACGATTCAGTTATACAGCAGATCTACAAGATGTTCAATTGGCTACTGTATTTTCAGGAGCTGCCGGTATCGAGTTACAACTCGCTCCTACTCTCGATGTACGATTTTGGATTGAATCGGTGGGTTGTTCTGTAAGCGCTTGATTTGCATTCAATTTAACGGGTGCGTGTTCTAGGAAACGGATGTGGCGGCCATCGAGGATTCCCCCGATGACATGATGGCATTTGCATCGGACATTCTCGCTCGATTCAATCAGGCTGTGGATTCGGAAAACCTGAAAACCAGTATTTTACTCCATCGTGAAGCACTAGCATCTCGGGCAGCGCATCCACAGCGGTGGAGCTCACTTTTGGAGCTTTCTGATGCTCTTCTCATTGAATTTCGTATGACCGGGGAGTTGACGGGTTTGCAGGAAGCCATATCATTACTCAAGGAGCTCCATGTGATTCAGCCTAACCGATGGGCCTCCCTCTGCGCGGCACTTGTCATGGAGGGTGTAAAATTGGCCGATCCCTTGCAGATGTGGAAACTTGAAGCCGTGGATTTGGTCCGGAATGCCATGAAGTGTGACGAAGAAGCGATGGATCTGGGAACATCGGGGGCTGGTTTTGTGGAGGCGTTCAAGAATTCCGGTGATCTTTCAGCCCTGGATACCGGCATTGCACAATTAAAGGAGGCACAGTTTACACTGTCATGGGGTCATTCCGGAAAGGGACGCATACTCAACAGTCTTGTTGATGCAGTGCAAACTCGGTTTGAGCAGAGGGGGGATCCGGGGGATATGGATGAAGCTGTGAACCTCCTTTGGGAATCCCTCACAGTGCATCCTCCGTCACATCCCAACCATCATTATTGCCTCAGCCAACTTGCCACCAGTCTTTACCGTCGTTCCAAGCACCGTGGATGTCCACAGGACATCGAGCCGGCCGTTCAGCTGTATCGAGAAGCCCTCGCACTTCATCCTTCATCCCATCCCAATCGATATTCCTCCCTCAACAATCTTGCCGTCGCCGTCCGCACACGGTTTGACCAATGGGGTGATCTACGGGACATCGACGAGGCCATTCATCTCCTTCGGGAAGCCCTTACGCTTTGCCCTTTACCACATCCTGATCATGGCCGGTGTCTTGGCAATCTTGCCATCGCGATCATCACGCGGTTTAAGCTGCGGGGTGATCCACCAGACATTGATGAGGCAGTTCGCCTACACCGACAAGCCATCACACTGTCTTCTGCACCAAATCCCGATCACCTCACCAATCTTGCCAATACAGTAATAACTCGGTTTGGGCAGAGGGGGGATCCACAGGACATTGATGAAGCCATTGAACTCCATCGAGAGGCCCTCACACTCTACCATTCACAGCATCCCGCTCGCGGCGATTGTCTCAACAGTCTTGCGAGCGCTGTCCAAACTCGGTTTGAACGACAGAGAAATCCACAGGACATGGATGAAGCCATTCGGCTATACCAGGAAGCAGTCACACTGCATCCTGCTCATGGGGGGTTTCTCAGAAATCTGGCCCATGCCATGGAAAATCGATTTCGGCTGCGTGGGGATCCAGAAGACATTGACCGGGCTGTGGAGCTATATCACAAGGCCCTTGAACATTATCCATCATCACACCCGGACCGTGGCAGTGCCCTCAATAATCTTGGTAGTGTACTCGAAATTCGATTTGAGCTGCGGCATAAACCGCAGGACATCAATGCGGCCGTTCAGCTTCTTCGAGAGGCTCTCGCCCTTCGTCCTTCCCCACATGCAGATCGTGCAAGCTCACTCTATAATCTCGCCACCTTTCTTGTCCGTTCCCATAAGTTGGGGAAGGATCCAGACCATCTAAATGAGGCCATGTCCCTCTTTGAGGAGGCATCCCTCTATTTGTTCTCTTCACCACTCACCCGTTTGGAGTGCACACATCGTTGGGCCCAAATTGCGGTCAAGCATGATCACCCCTCGGCTTTGTCTGCCTACCGCACCGCAATCGATCTTCTTCCTCAGTTGGCTGCACTCAATTTGGATTTGAGACTCCGACAGCAGCTCTTGACTACCAGAAGTGGCACGAACCTTGCTTCTGGTGCGGCAACCTGTGCTATTGGCCTTGGCCAATACACTACTGCTGTTGAATTATTGGAGGCTAGCCGTTCAGTCTTTTGGTCTCAGGCCTTGCGCCTCCGAACCCCTCTCGATATTGTGGCGATTGATAATCCCCAACTCGCTTCACGAATCTCGACACTGGCAAGTGACCTGGAGCAGGCTGCCTTCCGGGATGCTCGTCGCAATTTGGCAAGTAATAAACAGCACGAGGCCATTTCAATCGAGTTGGAAGGAGAACACTACCAACGGTTAAACGCGGACTTGCTGCAGGCCATTGCATCGGTTCCCGGGCTCTCAGACTTCATGCAACCAAAAAGTATCACGGTACTGAAACAGTCTGCAGTACATGGGCCTGTCGTGATTCTCAATCCAGGGGAATCCTCGAGTCACGCACTTCTTGTTCAATATTCGGGTCAAGTTCAGTGTGTACCCTTGCCAGATATTTCCGTGTATTCGGTTGAACTTCTGGTGAAACTTCTTCATGCACTACTGTCCCAATCGACGTTTGACTTGATCGAATTTATGACTATGACGAAGACTTCGCGCGGTGACAGTACCGCGACTCAGGCGCTTCTCGGGCTGGAGGCTCGACTCCTTGGTGGGCCGGAAATTCTTGATGATACTAGCCCTAACAAGGTGTTTGGGGTCATTTTGGATCACCTCTGGAATTCAACTGTGAAACCAGTACTTGATGCATTAAATTTGAAGGTAAGCAAATGATCTATACTCAGTATTCCAGGTTGATTTATCTCCACAGAAATCCCCAAATCCACCTCGCCTATGGTGGTGCCCCGTTGGGCCCATGAGCTTCCTTCCAATTCATGCCGCCGGGATTTACAGTATGCACAATAAAGACTGTGTGTCTGAATACATTATTTCCTCGTATACTCCCACCCTTGCTGCTCTCCTCAATCCACCCACCCACCCCAATGCTCAGTTCAAAATGACCGCCGTGATACAACCAGAATCAAAATTTGGTGCGCCCTTGCCTGGGACGAGGACTGAATTGAAAAACATCCAGGGGAGGGTCCCAAAACAATGGCTTACTTCTCTTGGAGATACCACACCGGCCACTGTGGCTACCACTCGGGTTCACCTCCAAGATTCCTCCATAGTACATTTTGCCTGCCATGGCATACAAGATGAGACTAACCCTCTTGATTGTGGGCTGGCCCTTACCGATGATCTCCTCAAGATCTCCTACATCATGCAGAAACTAGAAAAACCCGCCTCGGAGGAGAAGGTGGAAGGGATCACTGCAAAAGAGGAGTCCCGGCAGAGCATGGCACTGGCGTTCCTCAGTGCGTGTGAGACCGCAAAAGGTGACCTCCAGGTACCGGACGAGGCCATACATCTTGCAGCAACCCTGCTATTTGCTGGATTTCATGGAGTTGTGGGGACAATGTGGTCAGTTCATATTTTTGATACAAGAGAATTTCAGATTCTGACCTTTTGGAAGGTCGATGGACGATCCTGATGGTCCCAAGGTCGCAGACACATTTTATGAACACCTGTTCCGAAACTGTGATCTATTCTCGAACCCCCCTGTTGTCCCCGATCTCACTGAAGCGGCACATGCACTCCATCTTGCTGTCGCCAAGTTAAGAGAAGAACCGGATATTCCCTTCAAGCGCTGGGTGCCTTTCGTACATTATGGCTTGTAGATCCTTACGCTGAGTTTGAAATGCTATCACTGTTCCAGTCCTGTAAATCTGTAACTATTCCATATACTGAATTAACCCTCTCTCATCTTCATCACACCACTTGGGGTGTGGGCCGTGGCATAGCCCAGCAAAACTCGTACTTATATTTTTTTAATCCATTTTCTGTCCACGCAGGTGGGCTATTGAGCCTAGAAGAGCTATGTTTGAAGTTTGGGTAAGGAAGGAACTTATGAATCGTTTAGACTACATTTTCCCCTGACATCATTGTAGTTCAAGTCCTCTCTTCTCAACAATTTAACAATTTAACAGTGTGATTCCCAGTTATATATGTAACCTTAGGTATGGGTGCCTCAATGCCCCCAGGAGAAAGGGAAGAAAACAATGGAGGGGGTGAGTATTGTATATCTCATATCACCTGAAGCAAACTCCAATCTATATCATTGAAGCTGCAGAGAATGTTGACACTTCATCTGAAATTCAGACTCCTAGTTGAAGCAGCTTGATATACACATCCGATACAAGTGGACTGATGAAGGTGCACTGCCCCTGCTGCTCGAGGGTTCAACCACATCATCTATTCATTCTCTCCACTCCCATGAAGATCGCAGTGAAATTTCCTTGTCTTCCAGGAGAGCCCACTCACCTAAGCACCTGTACTGTCATTTTCACTACTCACTGATCATTGGTGTCTGAATCAGGCACAGGGAATGGTATGAAATATTTTGTTCAGTAGGTACTTATTATCCTGACTTCTGCCATGGTAATTCATTGAATCATATCATTGGCAAGTTCGGGGAATTTTGGCATTGGGGAGGCAAGTGATTCCAGGTAAGTATCCAATTCTGGAACATGTAAGTTCCACTGGGTGGTTTTTGACACCGTATTGGACAACTATGTGTGGTTGAATGCACATGATTGAAAGAATTCAATGGGTTTCTTGGTTGGATTGTGGGGGCAGGGTTAAGATGACTTGGACATAACAGCTATGACCGTGATAGACAAGAAGACCAAAGAAAAAAGAAATGCATCTACCAGGTTCGAACTACGGACCTTAGAAGTATGCTCGGCATTAGCCGAGAACACAGCCGCTACATAGTCAGAAAGAATCTAATGGAATCTATAAAAAAGACTTCAACACAGCCACTATTTTCCTTGTACTATAAAATTGTAACTGATAATTCGCGCAGCTTGCGAAACGGCCATGTAAACTTTTAGAAAAGAACGAGAACTTATTACATAAGTACTCGTAACATAAGAGATACATGACAGTAATCCGAACTGAATTTCAATACATTTTGTGGGTGTTGGTCTTCCCCTGGCAGTTCCTCCAGCTCCGGGACATAATCCCCGGCACGAGAAACATGCCTACGTGGCCGGCTGGGGCTGGGACCTGTGATAAGTTCAGTTCAGTCGAGCAGTCAATTGGTCACCCGAGAACGCCGAGTTAGATGTCAATGTGGATGATCTCCCACTCTCTCTTTTTCGCCCAAAGCTCCCCGAGAAGTAAGGTACATGCTATATGGTGCGTGGGAGGAGCACTGGATATTTTCAATTCGAAAAAATGCTTGTAGGCCGCTAATAGGTTCAAATGATGGGGATTGGGTTGTGAACTCTGACAGAATTAAGGGGTGCAGAAGAAATAACTCAATCTTCACGTATTGGCGGAGGCAAAACTGTTGATAGTTCAGCCACTCTGGTGACCTGTGACCCTGAAATGGATAGTTCGGCTCAGGCCTGCCAGTGTACGGTGATGTTTGGTAACGAACCTGAGCCTGAGACACCTTTCCGCGGCAGGCATGGGGGAAAATTCAGCGCCAGGTAAAATGAATATGTTACTCAAATATAAATTAACTTGTGCGCCTATGTTATGTTACACGTCAAAGCTGTGCTGATACCTGATGTATTTCCGAGTACATAACTGACATCATCTCGCTCAAGGGTGTTCTTGAAGATCGAGAAGGTGATGGATCTACTTTGTGCTAGAGGCCGGGCTGGAGTAAAAGTCAATCTGATGGGTGATATATCCCTTGGATATGAATACACCTGGCATCAGGTCGGCGCGAAGGTTGGCTTCAAGAACCAGACACCATTCGACTCTGTGGGAAGATGACACCGAATACGATCGGGTTCGGGAGGCGGCTGGAAATCGTCCGAGTCATATGGAAGAATCCTCTGTCCGCGGTCGGGGTGACCGCTGAGTGGGGTCCCCAGGGCATCTCACACGGCATTGATGAACGCGCCAAATCGAGACGCCATTGCCAAATCCGGGTATGTATAGCGGAGGAAGGCTCTGATGCAGATGAGGACCATTCCTGATCTGAGCATCGTCGGGTAGACTCGTTACCAGTCTGCCACGGCAATTCTAAGTGGCGAGCACTTTGCCGTAGGCAGTTTGGTACAACTCGGACCAAACAATTGGCGTGGGCCTGAGTTTGAAATCTTTGGCGGGTGCTGATCATCGGCACAGGTCAATTCGGTCCGGGAACTAACTTTCCCAATTAAACTGGCAAAGATATACCATTCCTCAAGGCCACTAATGAAAATTCTGAAGAGACAGAATTCTAGCCGTCCACTATTTTTTTCTGAATTTCAACTTGGATGGAGAGAAAATATTGAGATTTGAGCCGAGAACAGGCAAGAAGGAAAATTTTCAAACTCAGGCCCAGCCCAATCGATCAAGCCGAGATGTACCAGTCTGCCTACGGCAAAGTGCTTGCCACTCAGGCTCCTACCCACCGCACGTTAAGGGGTTGGGGAATCTGTAGTGGTATTTTACGGCTGAATCTCTGTAGTAAGACCAAAAGACAAATTGATCAAAAAAGTCATCATATATCTGTCAACTACTTCTGAACTTTCATCTGCCCCAACCCCTCCACGGCGGCTGGCATTTAACAAGCGTAAACAACATAGCCACAATTTGGACGAATGTTTCTTGCCCGACCCCATCCCTCTCAAAAATATCGGGCAGGGGTCCCAGCATGCTCTGAATGGGTTCTGGACCCTGGGGACAAATTTCGGGGAGGGCCACATTTCGGTTGGGAAGGTTTAACTTAACGCTTCGTTAAAATTCAAGAAGTTAAAATTTCACAACAGTTTTGTTACTATAATCGAGCTTGGGGACCCATTACTTAAAACATAGGATCGTAAGATTATTCTAAGACTGATGGTCCCCATTGGGATAGGTCAATTGGAATATTAGCCTGGCAGCGCCGCGCTTGCACCCCACCATACAGCTCAGGGACATTCATAGAGGAGAGAAGCAGAATATATTGAAGCCATGTAGATAAGAACATAATAAACTTAGCCCGGTGCTGTTGGCGACGGCCAACTCACATACAACATCAGCTTCAGGTGACCTGTTGAGAGGGAGGGAGCAGAGAATACCAGACACGAACCTAGCAAACAGCATGAGGGTGTTCTTAATTTTGGTGGAAAGAGCCAAGACGTGGGGCGTTTGGGATGCGGCAGAGGAAATGGTCTTGCAGAAAATATCTTTGATGGTCTTGCAGGCTTGAGAATTGACACGGAGGAAGGTCCAACCAGTTCTTTGTACATCTTCTGAAGGTCTTGATATTACCAGAGTTAGATTTGCAGTCTTGACCCGAGATGTGGAGAGAGCAGAGCTGAGGAGAGAAATTCTGAGACCTGCCAGCACCAGCACAATGCTCCCTGCGAGACTGGTTGTTTGGAATACCTGAAAGCTGTCTTGCCAGTGATACAAAGTCTTGATGTTGGAACTTTTCAACTCCACCCGCAGCGCAGGGAGCGCGGGGAGGAATCGGTGCAGAGCCTGAGGTCGTTGGCGAGAAGACACGTGCCAAACTCGAACCACAAACAAATAGCGACGGAGTTTGAAATAGTCATGGAGCGTTCCAGAGTGGCGGGCATCACCGGTTGCACCTCCCTTGCCGTGCCGGTGTCTTACAACTCAACAAGTATTTCTTACGGTGCGACAGGTCTTGACAAATTGGTAAGGAAAGTCTCAACAATGCCGGAACAAAAAGATTGTTATGATTGTCGTAAGAAATATCTAGCGGAATGTGGCTATTCGGGTCTTAGGAAAAGTTACAACAACTGATCTTAAGATTTCACAAAACTTCCGTTTGGCCATGTAGCGGAATGTGGCTATTCGGGTCTTAGGAAAAGTTACAACAACTGATCTTACGATTTCACAAAACTTCCGTTTGGCCATGTAGCGGAATGTGGCTATTCGGGTCTTAGGAAAAGTTACAACAACTGATCTTAAGATTTCATAAAACTTCCGTTTGGCCATGTAGCGGAATGTGGCTATTCGGGTCTTAGGAAAAGTTACAACAACTGATCTTAAGATTTCACAAAACTTCCGTTTGGCCGTGTAGAAATCTCGCTATGCCGGTGGCTATGTTGTTTATGCTTGTTAAATGCCAGCCGCCGTGGAGGGGTTGGGGCAGATGAAAGTTCGGAAGTAGTTGACAGATATCTGATGACTTTTTTGATCAATTTGTCTTTTGGTCTTACTACAGAGATTTAGCCGGAAAATACCACTACAGATTCCCCAACCCCGTAACGTGCGGTGGGTAGGAGCCTGCTTGCCACTTAGAATTGCCGTCTCTAGGGCAGACTGGTTACGAATCTAATCGTCGGGAGTGCTCGGATACGTATTGTAAGCAAAATTGTGATCACCATGGCCGGTGAGAATGAGCTGAGATGGAGTCGTATATTACCTCGTCGGATCGTTGGATGTGGAAGTTCATCAGTTGATGGAGGATCATCATCAATTGATTGCGCAGATCAGAAATATGGACAAGAAACCTCGTCAAATGTGTTCTCGTGCTCCAAATTCGTCAGATGTGCATGGAAGCTCGTCAGATGGCCACTTTCGGCGGATTTCCGCCAACCATTCCATAATCAATTGATGTGCCCATCGATTCTTGTCTTCTCCCGCCATCATCTCGTCCCGCCACACCCCCCGCTCGTGGTGTGTCCAGTCGCCTAACATACCAATAGCCACTAATCTTCACAGGGCAATGGATGGGTCACAGTCCCCACCCCTACTTTTGGGACAATGATGAAACACAGTAGCGGTAAGTTATGCTCCCGTGTTCTTTGAGCACTTCAGGCTACCTCAACCTAGACCCCAATAGGCCTCATCCGTCCAAATTGAGTTGCGGCCTAAGAGGCCTTCCCAGGGTGGGTACGAACCACCTTGTGGGTATACCCACCCATCATGGGCATGCCCACCATGGGTATACCCACCTATCATGGGCATGCCCACTGCTTCTGGCTCAGCTCGTTTTTGCGATTCTGGTGCCTGCACAGGGCCCATTTCACAGCCCTTGCTAGCCCCAGGCCTTCTTCCCTTTACAAAGCACCTATCTGCACCCTCCATGGCTATTATATGCCTGCTGGAGGACACTAACTATGAATACATGACCCAATCCCAAAGGATGTGATTTTGGATATCTCACATCATGGAGGAGCACCTAATAAAGCCAAAATGCAATTTCCTTGTGTGACCAAATCCCCATGTTTTTCATCATTAGACTACAATCAATCACCTGGAGGGTGTCTTTGTAGCTTGAAGGAACAAGGTAGTGCACTCAGGAGCTATTTCCATTGGTATATCCCCAGGATATTATGGCCAGGACACAATTTATTGACTTCTAGGCTCTAATGTGTCTCAGTTGGCTTCCTATACAGTTAGATCATCTAAAATAATCAAATTGTGAGCCAGGGAAGGGCTGATGTAGAAAATTTCCTTTTTGGGATAAAGGTGTTAGTGTCCCAAAAGGGAAATCTCGCTTTGTTCACCCTATTATTGCCATATAGTAGGCTCTACTGTGTCCCAGTTGGCTTCCAAGAACCTATAACACCATTTCTATACAGTTAGACCATCCAAAATAGTTGAATTATGAGCCAGGGAAGAGCTGATGTAGAAGATTTCCTTTTGGGACAAAAGCGTTGGTATCCCAAAAAAGGAAACTTCGCTATTTTCACCCTATTATTGCAAGTATTAGGTTCTAATGTATCCCAGTTGGCTTCAAAGAACCTAGAACAACATTTCTATAGAGTTAGATGGTACTTTTTGAACAAATATTGGCATTTAATGTAACCAGGCATCAATTGCAACCTCAATACAGGTAGCAATCAATCATCGGGCAGCTATAGCACTCAATACAGAATAATGAAAATGGCTGGGACAAAAAAGAAATAGGTAATGACCAAAAAAGGAACACTACTGCTTGCATCTCAAAAAGGAAATTTCAGCGAAGATAAAAGAAGAGATAAGAGAGTGCTGAGATATAAGATGAATGAAGGCAGGATACGTAATAAATGAATGTATTAGAGCTGTAAAATGGATTGATGACCCAAGTAAGAGAGCAAGAAGAAGAAAAAAACAAGTCATTGGAGCTAAAGGTGGGTACACCCATGTCTTTGTTTGGTTCAACATTGGGCATATCCACTGAGGAACCAAACAAAGATGTGGGCACAACCACCGGTAAGATGGGAATGCCCAGGCAGGAACCAAACAAACCGGTGGGTATATCCATGTGGGAGATGGATATACCCATCTATTGGGTAGTGGGTATGCCCATGAGATGGGTGTTCCCACAGCACGCATATCCATGTGCTATGTGCACATGTCCACTGACCAATCACAATAGCAGCTACTTACACACACCTTACTATAGACATATCTACAGTTACATGTTGAATGCAAAAGAATGTATAATAACACCAGGTGGCCACTGAGTGTGCAGATAAGTGCTGTGTAAAGGGGAGTCAGCCTGGGGTCAGCAAGGGCTATGAAACAGGCCCCACACAGGTGCCAGAATCGCCAGAATGAGCAGGGAAGAAGCAGCTACTAGGTGTCCCAGGCACTGCCAGCAGGTGTATAGTGGCCATGGAGAGTGCAGATAGGTACCATATAAAGGGAAGGAGGCCTGGAGCCAGCAAGGGCCATGAAACGGGCCTTGCGCAGGCACCAGAATTGCAAAAAACGAGCTGGGAAGAGGCTGCTACCAGGTGCACCAGCAGGCATATAATAGCCATGGAGGGTGCAGATAGGTGCTTTGTAAGGGGAAGAAGGCCTGGGGCTAGCAAGGGCTGCAAAATAGGCCCCGTGCAGGCACCAGAATCGCAAAAACGAGCTGAGCCAGAAGCAGTGGGCATGCCCACCTAGCTGTGATGTGACACATGGGTATACCCATGGTGGACATGCCCATGATAGGTGGGTATACCCATGGTGTGTCGGAAAAACCCTGTTTGGGTTGTAACGGCTTCAGCAGGATTACTGGCTTGCAGTGGATTAAGATACGTTATAAGCCGCCGGCAGGGCGGCGTATACGTCGTCCTAAGGCGTTGCCAGCCATCATAAGGCATGTAATGTACTTACGAGCTTGCAAGAGATTTTGATAAATTACACTCTCCGAAGCTGGCTCAACCTCTTTTCCGACGATTTTTCGATCTTTTGGCTTTCCAAAACACTTTTTTGAATCCTTCTGCTTGAGGATCTTAACACCATTGTTTGCAACTTCCGCCAGCCTCAACCAACCAACGGCTCTCAGGTCTCCTAAATTTCAAGGTATTGCTCGGACAAACAAAATTTCATTGGAAATGCCATAAGCTGGTATATAAATTTGAAGATGGTGGACTGATTGACTCAAGTCAAAACCCGCAGGGCGGTCAAAAGAACGATGGCAAATATAGTGAACAATGGCAGCGATTGATGGGAACATTTTGGCCACAACGTGACGTTGAGGGTTGATCAATGTCACATCCTCTCCTTGTCCTCTCCCTTCATCTTCTCCGTCCCGCTTGGTCTTTCTGGTCCTCAAAGCCTGTACTTGATCTTTTGATATGTCTATCCCCAAGTCCTGGTCCTTGCATTTCGGCTCCCTCAAGAGTCATTGTAAAGTCTCGGATGGCAGATGCCACCATCATCAATGACACCTTCAATGCCACCTCAAGTCTCTCTTCAATTTCCTTGCAAGATATATTGGAACCTCTCGTCCTCAATTCCTGTTGCGCACCCAACTCGAGAGCCTTAGTACTCCAAGCTCGACGCTCCCATACTCTACGACAAGTGGGAAGGCAAGAAAGACCTCAATTCTTTCTTGCGTGTTCCTATTCTCCTCAAGATGCATCAAACCTCAATGTTGGTTCTGCGCTCACTTGTTTCTTAAGATCCATGCCACCATCATTCGCGGGCCCAACGGCGCCACTGGCCTCTTTAGTCGCAAGTCCTAGCGGCCCTCAGCTAAGACCGGCGAAAAGATGTACAAGATTACCTTCTACCGATCTCATTACTCATTTATTTAGACTCAACCCGAAATACTTCAATCACCCTCGTCTAACCCATCTCCCCGTTCCAGCCCCGTTGAAAACGCTAACTCTCAGGTATGTGTGAATGCGAAATGCGAAATGCTAATGCAGCAGAGCTATGAACTCTAAACCACACACAACACACAACACTATCAACAACTAACCCCTCAATAGAGAGAGTCAGAGTGCAAGTTCGGGGGTGTAAGTCAAGTATTAGACTTGATAGCAGCTGGTTTCTCGGTCGATCGCTTAGTTAACTAAGGGTCGCTCGTGCTTTTGCAAGGTTTGACTGGTCAAGTCAAGTTGTATTGGACAAGTAACGTCTAGGACGTCAAGGAGACAGTATAGGGTAGGTTTTAAGACCGTTAAGTCTGCGCTTTTTGTGTCTTTCGACGGTTTCAGTGTTCTGTTCAATGTTCTGGGTCTGTTTGCCGTGTTCTGACTATTGCCGTGTTCTATCAATTGCCGTGTTCTGATTCTGAGTCTGGTATACGATTCGTTCAAAGCAATCTAACCTCCACGGCTATCAGAGCGACGGTTCCAGTGGCTGACACAACGTGTACAGCGCCCCTAGATGTGCTAGCTTGCCCTCTCCTTCTGCTGCCCTTTTATACTACTGCCCTATGGTTTACATCACGATGATTACTGTACAATGTCCATTGGTTCGCGGCACCCAAGTCCTAATCCTTGGCTCCTGATTGGTCGTGTCTTGTTGAGACATATGGTAGACATGTGGTGTTTGACACGACACATGTGATTGCTGATTTAAGTGGATAGAAAGTGTCTTCTTCGTCTGTAGCCTCTAGTCCCGGGCCTGAATAGTCTTGAAGCTTCTGCACAACTCTTCTACCTTCCCAATGATACCCCATAGTCCCTGGTTTGGTTTGGTGGTTCATCCACAATATCGCAATCTGTCTCTCTCTCTCTGGTTTATCCTCGCGGCTAAACGGCTGGATCATGTCCTACTGTTCAAGTCATCCCCAGACTCGGTCTGGACCCAATGCGTGATCAAACACGTCCTCAGTTTTGGGTAAAACAGGTCTAAATAGTCTTGTCGCGAATAATTGGGTTCTTCCCACTGTTGCCTGCCAGCACTTGGTATATTGACCTCGCAACCTCTTTGGTATGCTGTTTGTGTCCTAGCAAGCAGCCTTAGGCCTTGTATGTCCTAGTTTCTCTGCCACCATCGTCAAGTTTCCTTAGTTAACTAAGAGATCTGGTGGCCCCATTTGTGAAGGTACCGGTAGAAGTCCTCGTTAACCTCGTAGCTTGTGCTAATAGACTGGACCACTCAGTCAGAGTGCCCTGATGGTCCCTCAGTGCGTGTTGACACGCTGAATTGTGCAAAATCGCAAAATTCATGTGTACTTGATTTCACGGCTTATCACCGTTGTCCCCGCTCCTTCACCGCCCCGCCGTTCCGCCCCCTGTTCTGTCGCCTCCCCCTTCTGCACCAGCTCGCACGTTCAGTTGATTGAGCGGTGGCGCCTCTGCATCGCCTCCCTAATTGGTCCGCGGTGGTGCGGCTATGACCGGTGATCGTGCACCTAACCGACCGGCAGCTGCTGCATCGTTGTTGAAGCAGAGGCAGTGACTCAAGTAATATTCATAACACATGTAAAATTTTGAACAACTGTATTTTTTCCATCTCATGTTATGCCACCGTGGGCGAATCATGAGGCATTTGTAAGGAATGAAAAAATCGAATGAAGGCTGCCTATTGTTGCTCATATGCACGCAGGCATCTTTCAAGAGCTTGTCTGTGATTATATTTCATGCCATGCCTTACCACGGCTTGTCTGTGATTATATTCCACGCTATGGTTTACAACGGCTTACAAAGGCATATGTGAACTTTGGCTGTGTGTTACAAGCCGGCCCAAGTATTATCACCTTATGATGACTCCCCAGTGCATATGATTCACCATCATCCTTTTAGGATTTTTCCGACATGGGCATGCGCATGATGGGTGGGTATACCCACAAGGTGGTTCGTACCCACCCTGGGAGGGCCTCTTAGGCCACAACTCAATTTGGACGGATGAGGCTTATTGGGGTCGAGGTTGAGGTAGCCTGAAGTGCTTTGAGCTCAATTATCTCACCAGCCGGCAGACCACCGCCTTGTGCTTCGTTCGCCAGTGGACCCGGTGCATCGTTGGGATTTCCCAGTAGGTCGGTATTACGTGCGGCCTGCGGTGCACTTACGTTTCTTCCTTCTCCAGCCGAATACACGCCATCCAAGTCGTCAACACCATTGATGGATCCCACCGGCTTCTTCGCCCCCGCGGCGCTGCCTTTCCCTCGTCGTCCGTTGCCAAACTGCTGAACATGTTCCAATTGATATGTAGCTTTCATTCAGATTTATTTCCCTGGGCCGAGTCATCAGGATCGGCCTCATGGGACACCGCACTGGTCTCTTCGGGCACCTACACCGCCCAGGGATCCTCGCACAATGCAGCCCCAGTGGGATGGCTCTGTTTCCGGGTGTGGCAGTTGTTTGAATCTGCCCCGAATACATTTGACCTCTAAGAAAATAGCCACAATTTTGATGGCTTTGGGCCGGCTGCGGCTCAACTTCCTTCCACTAGTTCGAGTGCCGGAGATTTATTTTGCGACACCTACGAGTAAGATTCATCATTTCGTGCAGCTTCCACACAGTGAACCTCCCAAATCCAGCATCTCAATCTCCTCATGGCCGAAATCTATTTTTTTTGTGTCCCCTTCTGCTGTTATTCTAATCCGAGTCAGTGTTAGATATTCCAGTTCGCGATTCTCGTCCGCTCCACTGCCCAGTATCCCTGAAGACGATGATTGGTCATCCCGGTGCGTGTTGCATTCATATTCGGCCACATTCATTAGCAATGCTCAGAGGGCACGACCAGCTTCAGCAGTCCCATCGAGTGTTTACAGCGACCCGAGTGTAGATAGACGAGTTATTCTCTCTCAATTCATTACGGTTTCGTGTTCATTCTTACCTACCAGCCCACCATCTGTATCCATTGAAATCGGGCCGTGGGATGGGTCAGCTGCTGACCAACCGTACATTTATCTCACCAATGTTTTGAATTTTGCTGATATGTTGGTTCCAGCTGCCCGGAGCCGGACGTACATCCAGTTGACGAGGCTCAGGCACGAGTGTGTGAAACACTGAAACACTGACTACCTGAACTGATGTGAAATGTAGTAAAATGTCTATCAATGCCTGAGCACTAACAAACACTAAACCAACACTAAACACTAATCCAAACAATCGAGTGGTGCGAGTACGGGGTTCCAAACAAGCATTAGGTTGATATTTGAACTAGATCTGGTAATAGCTATTTACACGTAAATACCGAGAACGCTCCAATAGCCGATCCAGAGACTCTAATGAGGTCTAGACGAAGCAGAGAGTGGTTTTATATCGATGGGGTGTGGGGTAGTGCTTGGTCGTCAATAGACTCAAGACTTGTGCTCCTTCAATGTTCTCAGCTATAAATCTGTGTTCTGTGTACCAATCCGTGTGCTTTTCCTAAATCCTTATGAAACCCAATATGACCCGATACGACCCGATACGATTCTGTTTCCTCAAGATTCTTTATGCGCACATAGATCCAACAACCAACAAATATATTTGACCAAGAATAACAGAAAGAACTAACAAGTTCCCAATGGTACTCCTAGTGAATCCAAGGCTTCCCAAGCGACAATACCAGCTGAGCTGAGTACGTCTAGCAAGAAGGGGTGAATTCACTGGCTTTCCACTCGAAACTTGCTGGTATTTATACAGGGATTATACATCACATGATAAAATAAATAAATACTACAATCAGTCCACTTCGGTATATACGGATAAACGGACCTGGCTATTTAAAGGTACATGCATCAAAGACCCGGTTAAACGGCTAAATAAGTGCTCTATCCCGAGAGCTGTGCGTCTATCTTTCTGTTTTAAGGTGTTGCCATCATATCTTGATGGACTTGTTATCTTTAGACATGCAAAGTATAGCGTTGATAAGCATGCAAATTGCCAACACGTGAAATTTATCAATTATGGCGTTCTTGTTATACTTACCAAAGTATAACAAGTGTTTATTAGATATCTTGCCCATTCAGAGCCATAGTGAGGTCCGTACTGTTGGCTAAAGGAGCATCAAAGTAAGGTTCAACCGTAAAGACCTATTAAGTCACCGATACCCCAAGGGTCAACGGCTTATTAGGCTATGGTGGACTTTCTCGAAAGTACAAATCCAACCATTCGAACGAATTGGGACGCGTATTGTGCGCCATATATCAAGGACATAACACATTATCCATTCAGACCATAAACACGTCAAAGGACACGTCAGGGGAACGTTGGGGATCGTGTTTGCAGGAAAACCTGTCAAGTGAGGCATTCGGGCCGGATATCCGGGGATAGCAGACAGATTAGATACCGGAATTCTCCACACAACGCTTTGACCGCGGGACATATTGGGCAATAAAGGTGTCATCAGGCAGTAGATACAGCTCAACCAGTCTATTAACGACCATTGGTCTCAGCTGGTTGGCCCGGGCAATCTCTACCACAGTTTATCCGGACGAACCATGTTTGGCACGTCCAAAGATATCAAGACCATCAAGATATGATGGCAATACCCTAAAACAGAAAGATAGATGTCTGGCTCTCGGGATAGAGCTCTTATTTAACCGTTCATCCGCACCTCATGATACATGGGTCTTTAAAATAGCTGGGTCCGTTTATCCGTAATACCAGAATGGGCTGATTGTATTATTTATTCCTTTTATCATGTGATGTATAATTCTTGTATAAATACAGGCAGGTTTCGAGTGGAAAGCCAGTGAATCCACCCCTTCTTTGCTAGACGTACGCAGTGTTGCTGGTATTGTTGTCAGAGGAAGACTTGTATTCATTCGGGGTACCATTAGGAACTTGTTTGTTCTTTCTGTTATTCTCGGTCAATATATTGTTGGTTGTTGGATCATATCTGTTTTTAAGTGCCAGAACCTTAAGGGAACCAGAATCATATCGGGTCGTATCGGGTCATATCGGGTTTCATAAGGATAACAGGCAAAGGGATTGATAGAACACGGAACACTATAAGGAATATCGGGAACACTGAACGGATAATAGAGTCTTAGGACCTACCCCACCACCTTAAGTCGCATAAAACCCTCTTGGCTATCTCTAGAATCTCGTCAGAGTCACTAGATCGGCTATTTGGATCATTACCATTACTTTCTCGAAAGTAACTATTACATAGTTTTAGCCCAACCATTAACCTAATACTTGGTTAGACCCCGTACTCGCACGTTTATTGTTTGGATTAGTGTGTTTGGAGTGGTTTAGTGTATTTTGGTGCTCTAAAAAGCATTGATATACATTGGCATCCTTTCGCCCTTGTTCAGATAGTCAGCGTTTCAGCCTGTCCGGATAAATTGTAGTAGAGATTGTCCGGGCCAACCAGCTTAGCCTTATAGATAGACTGGCTGTCCTGCATCTCTACCTGATGACACCTTTGTCACCCAACTATTCCCATGGTGCCCTAATTCAACCGAATGGTTGGACTTTGATTTACATGTAAATACAATCTTTGATGATTTACGCGTAAATACACAGCAGGTATTGATCCTGATAGTGTTACTGAATGTCCCTGAACGATTCCTGAACTCTCCAAGGCATCCAGGCTCGTGTGATTAAAGTTACAGTGACTTGATATGTCACAAATGTCGAACTTGTGCTTGCAACTGCACCAACAACTCTGCCGATTTGATTTGACCTGCAATCTGGATCCCTTATGAATTCACAGTCTAGATGGATGGTATGTGTTATGTCCTTGATATATGACACTTTCCAAATGTCCCAATTCGATCAAATGGTTGAACATGGAATTACGTGAAATTCTATTGTAGCCCACCTGGCCGTTGACCCTCGTGGTATCGGTGACCAGGCAAGTCTATACAATGTAATCTCTTGTGAAGTTCCTTTATCCAACAGTCCGGACCTCACTATGGCTCTCATTGTGGGCCAAGTAATAAATAAGCATTGTTCTACTTCAGTAAGTAGAACAAGAACATTGAAATTGATAGATTTCAAGTCTGGTCATTTTCCATGCTTATCAACGCTACCCCAACAAGTTTGCCAAGCGCTATAAAGATCACCAGCGTTACCTCGAGTACCTTGCACAGTCGGTAGATTCATAGATTAAATACTTGTATGCACGCGCAAGTGCAACAGACCCAATTCCACGTTCAACACATGTGCATGAGTCCGAGTCCCTGGTTCTGTATCTGTACGGCTGAGAACTTGCTAGTGTAACTTCTACACAAGTCGCAATCACCCCCGTACAACCTCACAGGGCTCCAGGGGCAACCGAAATTCAGGCCGTAACGTCTTCGAGGGTGCGAGGTATCTTAAGCTCACTGTAGGGTGGGTGTAATTGGTAGAAATAGCCTAATGGAAAGGAACAGCCAGTGAGTTCATTTTGTACATCCCAAACGTTCGGAGAATGATTTTGAGTGGGTCAAGAATCAGTACCGCCCTCGCAAGAGGATTCACGACTTGATTGTGCACAGCTGAAGGTGATTTAGCGGCAAGAGCAGGTAGCACGTGGCACGTCGGAACAAGTTTTGAGGCGGGGAAAAAGGGGTGGGGGGAGAAGGCGGCACACCGGTGACTGGGACGCAGCGAATGATCATGACAAAACATTGACATGGCGCATGTAATTTGATGGCATCCTAGAATGGGTGCTAGGACAGCGAGTGGACGGCCTGCTCCGCCGGACTACGTGGGGGCAGTGAGGCTGCGGGACAATGCTGGGAAGTGCGTGATCGCACAGGGCACCGGAGAGGGCGCCAAGTACGTATGTGCTTCTAATTGTGGGACACACAGGAGATTTTGAATGAGACGGGTCCCTACGGGACGAGAGGGTGACGCAACGGTGGGATCGAGGGTGTGAATGAGGGCGAGCAGGCAACTGGTTACTGTACTATTTCGACCGTAGGTTCACGCTGATACGGCTCGTAACTGTGTGCCGGTGTAATCGTGCATTTTTGCACTTCTAGTCGCCAACTAGAGCCTCTATCCGGTGATATACAAGGAGAGTCAGAGTGAGCTCCGAGCTGCTGGCTAGGTGTTCATGATGCGAGAGGACTATTGTCTTCTAGATACAATGCGGTTTGATCCTTATACCATTGGGGGTTAGCGTGCGGTGTCTGGGGCTCAGTGGGCTTCATAGTATTGAATTGACTTCGCAAAGGGTTGGTTGAACTAAAAGCTAGACACTGTATCGAGGAGGTAAAAACACCTAGACTTGAGAGACATGCATGAAGCCCACAGATTGGGCATGGAAAGTCATATATATACACTAGACCCTGGACAGGGTCTAGTCGCGACAACTATAACTTGGTTCGCGAACAGTAGTTCGAGCGAGAATCATGAAACCGAGAAAGCCGAGACATCGGGGATCGTCAGGAAATAATCGCGACGAGTGTCGATCATGGAAGGACGTGTCGCGACGGCAATCACATATAACGAGATAGTCATCAGAATCGATGACAGGCGCTTGGACCGAAGGAATGAGCGAGACGCGTCGATATGGCCGGATGGCAGTGTCACATCAACCAATAAAGAACTAGAAATATGCCACGACCTACGTGGTCGCTCGGCAAGCAGTTGGGGCGCGTTGATAAGCCGCGAAATTTGCGAAACCTCAAATTTTACGAATGCATGACATTCAGCGCTCATCCAGAGGTTGGCGTGAGCTCCAAACGTGCAACTCAGAGCCATATTGCATTATCATCTTAAACTGGCAATAACAGCTTATTCCTGGAAACTCCACCTTTGGGACATTTGGGGGTTGAATCTGGATTAAGGCTCAAAGCCCATACATCAAAGTCCTGAAACACCCTCTATACGTGGGAAGGCAAAGCAATGCTCACTATCAAAGGGAGAATCATATTATCCACCTCTGGCATTTATTGGCACGCTGGGAACCTTATTCGGGAGGGAAACACCTAGTTGTTTACACGACTTTGGCTTACCCGACGCGACGCGATGGGTCACCTGATCAAGGCCTGGACCTACAATTATTACTCCTATACACTGGATCCGCGACAGCGCGATCACCCGATAAGCCGCAGACCGGACTAAGCTTGTACTGTGTGTTTCTGGATACCGATTAAGGGCATCTGGGGTATCATTGGGAGGGTATTAAACCATACAATCCAGTCAACGATACTAGAAGTTGAGGCATCTACCACAGAGGAAGATATGAGTCAAATATCCTATTCAGGGGACTAATTACACATATAATCCCCTGATCGACGGGAGTCATTGGACGAACATATAGGAGAGCTCAAGTAGCGAATAAGGGCGCCAGGACGCGCGCAGCTGATACCGATTGCAGGCTAATTAATTAAGTAGAATACCCGAGGCCTAGTAATCACGCACATGTAATAGTTTTTGTACAGTATATAAGGAGGGCAGAACCAGGGAGGATGGCACTGAACCAGACCCCAGAAAGTGAGGAGCAATATAGCCCTTGCGTACGGAGTTGAAGTTTAGGCTTGAATCTTTGGCTGTCAATTAGTCTCAGAATTTAAGTTCGGTTTTGGAATAGCATCAGTGGGATTTATAAGTGTCAGTTACGGGGCGTGAGCCATACCAAGTTCGAGGTGTGAGCCATTGTGTGTGTTCGGAGGCGTGAGCCATAGTTACGGGGCGCGAGCCAAGCAAGTTTGAGGCGCGAGCCAAGTCAGTGGAATAAGGCGTGAGCCAAACAACCAGGTCTAAACAGCCCACCGGATTAATAGTCCACCAAAAACAAACCGGTCTAGAGCCGTTATATCTGCATAGTTGGGAAACTTAAATCCACGTTGGGAACCAACCGATAAATTCAGGTTGTGTCTTGAACGCCACTTCAAGAAACTAGTTGAGACTTAGCCACCCTCGGGGGAACGGGAATTGAATACTTTCGTGACAAAATATGTTTACTCGTGGTTTCCTTGGACCTATACTTGTGTCCAAAAAGACCCGAATCTTGTCAGTGCATCAAGGTCATTAAGGGAGTGTGTTGGTGTTGGAGTCTGTCTATTGTCGGTTTAGTCGTGCTTAATCTCACTTTGTGAGTTAGGTGTAACTCAGTCGTTTGATAGGGGGATTTTGGCAGTTGCATATTTAGACCGTTGAACCTGAGCAACCCTTTCAGTGTGTCCGGCTAGCATATGTGTTAGGACCGGCAGGCCTCGGAAACAAACCAATATACCTAGTATGGGTTCGAGCTGGTCAAATCTAGATGACTAGTCTCGGCCTCGTACTACGAATACCAGCGGCATACCTCTGCAGTTCCATGTACATCAAATCTCTCTTATATGTTGACTCATTTCTCATTACTACCTACAATTCCTGTATCGTATATAAAGCCTAGCAGAACCCGCGATTCAGTACTGCATCTCCCACCAAAGTAACGGTGTTGGTGCTGGTCTGAGCCTAGCGCGGTATATAACTATCTTTGTTGTTATCCTTCAAATATAAAGTGGTCTTGTTGGCATATATAAGCTTTAAAGGACTTAAGCCGTGTTCATGGAGAGTCGCGACATTTGTGTGAAAGGCACCTGTTTGGTTGTTACCTCAGGTCTGCTGTTGGCACTGTTCCAGTGAGTTCAGTCGCAGTACCCGGTCGTTGGCATCCGTTCCAGTGAGTTCGGTCGTGATCCAAAGTCTAGATCCAGTGCGGTCTCCGTCAGAGTACGGCAGGAAATCCTATCTAAGTCTAGAGAGACTTATAGGTCTTTGAGATCTCCTTTGTGGTGTCTAGAAGTATAAAATATATAAAACCCATATCGCTTCAGTCGAAGTAGATAACCCCTAGTCAATCTTTGACTACTTTGTGCTCATACTAGTCCTAATAAGACTTCTATTGAGTTGGCATTTTCGAGACACGAGCCTGAGAAGTTCAATCTTACCTGTAAACTGCAGGACGACCCAAACTCAATTGTGTGTGTGTGTGTGTGTGTTGGTTGTAGTGTTTTTAGTTGGTTAGTTGCCGTCTAGCAGCTTTCTGATTATCTTCGCAAACATCAGTGTACCCATAGCCACTGTTTCAACGCCCTGTCACCCGTCACCAAGAAAGTTCACTGGAATCGTAGTTCATTCCTCGGCAATCATGGGGAAATTCCCATAAATGGCAAATCAGCAACTACTGGATGCAAAATTTTCACGTTTTTCAGCCTTTTTAAGCCTCAAAACCTCTCTGTCACTGTCACATGTACCAAATAGGTTCAGTTCACGACCCTATGTCACTTACGGTCGAAATAGTACTATGGGTGTCCTCTTTGGACAAAAATAAAATGATTTCAGTTGTCAGTTTTTTATGATCTCACTTGAGATAGTAATTGTTTTCGGCAGTGATCATGAGGAATCACGATGGTCACTGCTGAAAACGAGAAGATTTCCTTCACCAAACCTCTTTTCCTGATCCGCCAAAATCGTAATTGCACAACTCCCATAACCAAATTCTGCTCAACAAAAACCAAAATTTGATTGATCAAAATGAAATGTTCTCAGTAAAAACAAAATTGTGTACTGACTGGTTTAAATCTCACATGTAATTTGGATTTTGCCTGAAACCTTCCAAACTTGTATGTCCAATTCTGGTTTTGGTTTCAGATGTCGGGCGTGATGGTATCAGTGGGTAATCACGGCCATCACTGTGCTGGCATGAGAGCAATCTCCTACGCTTATGAGGTGAGGGTAAATATTCATTCAACTAGCATCCCCCAAGATTTCTCGAGACTCAAGGCAGAGCCATTCAGCTGTAGATGCATAGTTTGGGCTCTTGCAACCCGGTTGAGTCAAGCTCTGCCAAAAGCTGCTTAATTATGGCTTCGAAGCAGCAGCCTAATTGAGCGGGAAACTTTGAATGGCTATCTTAAAACATAACTTAGAAAGATACAATCTCCTTCACTGTTGGTCTCTAGATTGGATTGTGCTGGTTGACCTTGGGTATATATTTGACGGGGGAAAAGAAGTTTAAACTTGGGCCGTGTGAGGCCATCATTCGGCAGTTGACGGCCATCAATCGCTTCGAAAACAACAAAAAACAAAACAAAACACAGGCCGTGCGAAAACGAGATTTCCCATCATGATTTTTGCTTTTGTTTCAATGTTTTTGTTCTCTTTTTCATGGTTTTGTTTTTGTCTTGAATGACTTCACTTTCCCTCTCGAATATCAAGTTTAGGTGTATCATAGTCCAGTTTGGGGGGCCATTACATGGATCTTTTGATTTTGAGTGAACACGATGATCACGAACCTATGGCGGTCAAAGTGCACTTTTAATATTCCGCTACACTTTTTGGGGAATTTGAGTTTTCCGCTATTTTTATTAGAAAATGACTACTTTCCGCTACTATTTTTGAATCACATCGGACCAAAAGAGTGTAGCGGAAATCTTATGTTCTCCGCTACATTCATTTGACGGGTTTGTGATCCCACTGCTAATTTTGTGACTCAGTCCATTCCCGCTACTTTCTTTTGTGAGTGGGTCATCCTGCTACTTTTTTCCTCAAAAAAATAGAAACCCTCCATTCTTTTATATAACATACAATATACCTACAGCATAGTCTAAAACACGCTAGGAAGGTATGTATGTACGACAGGAACGAATGAGACATCACGGCCGTGCCCAGAAGCACGTGACCGCGACAGACACACGGCGGCAGCACCCAGAACCACGATTCGGCAACACCGATCGTAAGGCGTGCATGCTACTAGACCTACTGGAACCTCGGACATTGTCTTTGGCGTGCTGGGTGTCGATGCAACTCAACCGGTTGGCAGTTGGCACCTCTGGATGTCGACGCAGCGGTGACGCCGCCAGAGAGATGACAACCGCTCCGAGTCACGCTGCAGGCCACTGGCATCCCCTCCTCCTTCCGTTGAGCCCTCCCGCCGGCGCTTGCCACCTGTTCCAGCATCACACACCGATGTAGTATGCTGCCTCCAGGACCGGCTCCGACCAGGGTTACTAGCTACGTGCCATTTCCGAGGTGTTAGGTCTTGTAGCGTGTGGCGTGCGCACTCCAAGCGGTGTTGCCAGATCGTTGCTGCTTGGCTGCCGCCGCCGTGTTGTCGCGGTCACGTGCCTCCGGTCAAGGTCGTGATGTCCCGTTCGTTGCTGTTGTGCATACTTTCCTAGCGTGTTTTGGAGTATGTCATAGGTATCCTGCATCATATATTGAAGAATGGAAGATTTTTATTTTTTAAGCAAAAAAAGTAGCAGGATCACCCACTCACAAAAGTAGCGGGAAATGGATTGAGTCACAAAATTAATAGCGGGATCACAAACCCGTCAAATGAATGTAGCGGAGAACGTAAGATTTCCGCTACACTCTTTTGGTCCGATGTGACTCAAAAATAGTAGCGGAAAGTAGTCATTTTCATAATAAAAGTAGCGGAAAACTCAAATTCCCCAAAAAGTGTAGCGGAATATTAAAAGTGCACTTTGACCGCCATATGAACCAAAACTAAGATCTCCATCATAAAAACAAAAAAAAGATTTAAGTCCGAAAAGGACACCTATAAGTACGATGACAAGATCGAGGCCCCACAATCACCTCATGTGATCTCTTCTTGTCGACAGAGTTCGATTCCAAGTAGTACAGTCCTTTTTCTCAACGAAGAATTATTTGCGATGTCGGTAGACTCCATTACATCAAAGTAGTAGACATGACAAAAAGGAACAAAGTGGAGGAACTTAAACTCCCACTGTAAGACTCGGAACGGGTTTTTTTGACTGGGTATTTAACCCAGTGAATGAGTGGATGTAACCCAGATAACGGGTGAAATTAACCGGGACTCAGTCCAAGTAACCCGCTAAACAGGTGAAAGTTCCATGTCGGAAACGGGTTACCTTCGGGTGACTTTCACCCTTTTAATTTGGGATTTAACTCGGTCTGGAGCACCCTTTCCCCCGGCTTCTACTGGGTCATTGTAGCCTGTTTAATGGGTTTTTGGATACCGGGTGAATAAAACCCGCCTACGTAGTTAAAAATACCCATTTGTAGGACAGTATTTTAACCCGGTAGATAGGACATACAACCCGACTACCTGGTTAAATCTAGCATTTAGGAATCACCCGGATACCCGGTAGTGTTGACTCGTTCTTAGGGTTTTATTAAGGAGCCAAATAACACGCAAAATCAATATTTATTCAATTAATACGGCCAACAATACATCAGTTTTATGTGCCACGGCTGGGTCGACGCAACCAGCAGTGAAGGGGAGGAAGTGGGGACACAGTAGAACAAATCTGACGGAAGAGGAGGAGGGGGGAAGGGTGTAGGAAAGTAGATGCTTCGAATTTGAAGCAGGGCTGCCAGAAGTGCGCGTTGGATGTACGAGTGCAAGGCACAAGAAATGAGATTGAAGTACACGGACCTTGGGACCCGACCCGGCACAAATGCAGCCGAGGCTGCTGTGACAACGATATTGAGGTGAGAAACACGATCAGCTCAAGGAATGATGAGACTGTCTAGAGGAGGGAGTGGAGAGAGGGGCCAGGGCTTGGGGAGGAACTTGAGGAGGACTTGTGAAGGGACTTGAGGAGGAGGAAAGACTTGGATAGTGTTTGATAGGACTGGACTCCTGGAGCCATACTCGAGGCACAAGGGAAAGACACAGGCACCCAAGAAAGAGCCGAAACAGTCTTGAGACATTGAAGATCTTGCTTGAAGGGCCCAAGGAAAGGGTGGCGCAGCAGGACAGGGCATTTCCAGCATCTGTTGGGCTCGTTGAGGTGAGTGTTGGGAAGCCGGAGAGAGACGAGATGGGGGGAAAAGAAAAGCGACGTGGCTTTGGTTGCCATCACTTGGATCAAAATCACGCCTTATCGCCTCATGTGATGGCGGAGTTTAAATGACTTGTCAGATGTCGACACTTCGTTCTTCTCAACGTTGAAGAAAGGTTCCAAAGAAAATATTTTCTTGATGTGTGAATTGTTTGTATTTTTTTCATCCAAACATAGGTTGGGTTGAATGCAGCTATTTGAGAAATGCATTCTTTTTCTGTTCACAGAAAGGACCTATGATTATAACCCAGATAACGGGTTAATGTAGCCATTCTCGGACCAGATTAGAATCACCCATCTAACTGGTTAAAAGTCTGGGCAACCAATATCTGGTGAAACTAACTAGGTACGTGGGTCATTCAAGTAGCCCGCTGTTTCTGGGCTAAAATAACCTGTTCCCATTTAACCCAGTATTAACCCGTGTAGCGAGTGAATGGAGAATGTGACCAGGTAAACCAGTCAGAAAAACCCGGTCCGAGTCTTACAGTGTCCCAGTATCCCTATGCCCCGCTTTCTCCCTTGATTTTCCCCGTCCTCTCTCATCCGACCGCCCAACTCCAACTCCGGTGTCTGTACATGTGGGTTAACTTCTGCACATCGTCCAGAAATCGAATCGGCGCTTATAGGGCGCCTATTACATCACATCTTCACGCCCGGGAAAGACTGCACACTTAACCTCAAAAATTCACCTGAAGGATGGCTTGCTGCTCCGGAGTTGGAAAGGTATGCGTGGCTCCCCGCAAGGAAATAGGTTCAAGTTCGCTTGCGCCGAGCAGATATCCCATATTCTTCGCTGTAGTATCTGTATTGAAATAAATACAATTCGCCCAACCTGTTATAAGACAAATGATCCATGGACTTGCCACCAGATTCCTGCGACGTGTACAGAGAAATGCAGGCCGTAATCAATGACACTCTATTTGATACTGTGCGTTCGTCGTACTGGACACAGCGTCCGAGAACTGCAATGGGTTCGACCTGTCCGAAATACTGGGCAGATAAGTCTCGATTTGTTGTCCATCTGCAAAACGGCCGGTGAATACGGCGCAAAGAAAGTATGTGAGACGTACAATGTCCATGCTCAGGGCACTGATTGGCGTCGTAGCAGTGATTGAGGTCGTTGTGCTTTGATCCCTTGCCGGCGCAGGGCGCACCGGGCTGAATCAGAGATGCAACGCAACTGGGATCCCGGAACTGTACCAAAAGATACATAGATGACTCAAGATGGGAGTGAGGAACGCACATATGTCTTGAATGACAACCAGATGTATCCGCTAAGGTACACATCGAGACTTCCAGTGGCCGTGTAGTCGCATACCGTGACGTTGGTCTGGATACGAAGATTAGCGGAAATATTTAGTAAGGTGAATGCATTCGACGTACCACCGCAGAACAAGTCTCACCGCTGGGATTTGACCATGAGGCCTTTTCGGAAGTCATCTCCCCACTGCTTTTGCTATTCCTGGTTACCTGATAAGTGTACTTGATGACTTGCAGTGCATTTCAACCTACTGAGTGCCTTGCGTGTTTGTGAGCGACAGTGACAACGTTTGTTGGTCGGAGGCCTTGACAACTCCGAGGTTCGCTGTAATGGACATTTGGTCTGACCAGTTGAAACTTGAGGTCTCTGGGTATCAATCATTCGAAAATGTCTCGGCAAAATGAATCTGGAAAGACTGACTTTCAGTCGTTGTAGTGAATGTGGTAGTCGTCCCTTTCGAAACCTGAAATGTGTGGATCAATGTCTTATACGAACCACCCCACGGTATAATACTCACCGTGGTACTAAAGGTCGCGTTTGTGCCGTTCGAGGTACCGCCGACATTGACCGAATTAGATGTACAAGTAGGATTCCCTGTAAATCCGTGAATTGAATTGAGCTAAAAAAACCTTCCGACATTGGGACCCACCCTGGACAGTCAGCTGCACAGTGTCCGTCGAATAACACACTGTTGCTCCCCACGCCGGGTCCTGTAGCACGTCAGTATCTGTTGAATGACAGAAAATATGATGCATACCGTGTCATTCACGTAGTACGTCTGTGGGGCCTGATTACCTGCCCAAGCGGTCACCCCAGCGACAAATTTACTCCAACCAGGAACTGCGATAAACATTAGTAGGGATTCTCATCACAAAACTGGTGAACCTACTGCTGGTGATTTCGCTTTGTGTTGCCGGCCTACACGTGTTTACTATACTGGTGTTTGTTGTGTCCCTCTTCGCGACATTGACCACCGTGCCCCCGGTAGCGACGTCTGTGCTGTTGAATTCCCCGAGATTTTTTCCGTTCTTATCGTACGCAACCACAGCCCCTGACTCTGTGTCGATAGCAAGAGTCTGTGGGCGGGTGGAGGTTCCGGACGAGGGAGCCGTGGAGGTTGAAGGAGTAGCGCCGGAGGACCCGTCCATCTTTACGTTGAGCGATGTCGAGTCACCACCGGCGCCATCAGTCTGGGGAAAAGGCCTACCAGAGGCCAGCAGCAGGGACGAAATAAATAGGATAGAATGAGCGGATTTCATTGTCAAAATGAAATTCACCCGATGACCGGCACCGGGAAGAAAGCAGGGGTGAGTTTGACGTCCACCTCGATAGCATTTTATTAGCACTTCTTGACGGTGGCTTGTGACACCAACGTCGACGGCGATCACAGGTTGAAACGTCTATATCCTGGAATATGCAGTTCCACCCACCTATCAGCGACAAGGCCGTTGCAAATTCAGACCTGGGCGAGAATGGAAGAGGCGGAGCGGTCAAACCGTAGTTCTGGTTACATTTGGCCCTAGGATCGCACTGCGTATCAACTGAAAAGGGTGCCGCTAAATGTCATGCCAACGTACGTTTGATTGCACGAATATTAACCTCTAATTTGGGACTGCGCAAGCAATCCTCTTCCACCTGTCTACGTTCAGAAACACTGATAGGTGACTGAATCGTTGCCGACCCGCTGTATCTCGCTGGCCCAACCTGCAATATAAACTTCCTTCATGTTCGAAGTATAGCCAGACACCGCGATTCGATCAAGGCTTATTCGCGGAGTGCAACATCTTGATCAAGGCCGAGGGGAGGGGCGCCCAGAGTCATAAACCCGCACGCCCGAGCTGTTACTGACCGGCCGTATCGGCTGAGCCACCCGGTCAATCCCAAAGATAAAGTTTCCCCCTAGACATTTGAATTATGTACAGTCAAACGCCGCCACTAGATCACAGCCCCCGACCTCTATGCCAACGTACTGTTGACTCAGCCTGCGTCGCCAGAGGTTACATAACTCAATACGTTCGACATTGATTGAGCCCCAGGGGAAATGCGTAGAGAGTGAGAAAGTGACGGTGACTGCAACCTGTGAAGCACAAATGTTCCACTCAGCCTTTGTGTCCGTCTCACCGATTCAAATAAATAGTCGCACTTGGAGGCGGATCATCTCATCTTGAAGGCGGGGGCTGGGTATCCTTCGATTTGAAGCGTAAGGGAAAACTGGCTGAGTCACGGTGACTGCAACCCATGAAACGCAATTTTCCGTCAATACTGTACATTCGTCTCAGGGATCAGATAAGTTTGGAGACGGATCATCCTCACCATCGCGATCTTCTCGTTGCGAAAGAGCAACGGCAACCCGTAAAACATAATTTTCCCGTCAAGACCTGTGCACCCACCTCACCGATCAGATAATAGCTTTTGGGGACGGATCACCTGGAGGCTGGGTCCATGATCGCCTTCGTCGGCGTAGTCCGCACAGCGACGCCACCGAAAACACCAGGGGAACTATATAGCCTGGGGAGACTGTGAGCCTGTACCCACAAAACACTCATGTCTCTGTTGATCAGAGACAGCGTCAACGCGACAATAACTCCTGGGTTCAACGGTGAGTACAATGGCCCGCCAAGGAAGCAGCACCCCCTCACCTCCGCGCAGGCTGCGTGATCGCGCCCGTCTCCCTCCAACAAACCTGCTGCACGCAACTCGGGAGCACGCCCATCTCGGCGAACGGGTCCTTCGGGTGCCCCTACAACGGCAAGTTCGTCGGCATGAGCGCGGATGCGGCAAGTGCATACGTGGAGCAGAACTGTGTCGACGGCAGCAACGTTGCAAATACGCAGGTCGTGTGCAACGATGCTCAGAATCAGGGGGCGGCGACCAGTACGGTCTACAATACCTCGGTGACATTCCCGACGCAAACACCAACGGGAAAGTCGGGAAAGTTGAATCGAGCGCAATCCTCGAGTGGCGGCAATGGGGCCTGGAAATTGAGTCTGGGAGTCTTGCTCATGGGGACGCTCGCAATGATATTCCAATAAGTGGCGAGGAGAGACGAAAGCAGCGTGGCTTGTCCGGTACTGCGTACTACATTGCAGGGATGCGCGAAGAATGTCAACGGAGCTGGACTCTTTGGGGCCGACGGCGCACGTGTGATTAAGATGATATGACCAGCAGGATATGCTCGGAGGAAGAAAGCTGGCCTCCGGGTGGGGAAGGAAATGAAATAACGGTGATCGCCATACAGGCGGTTGACGCCCCATGTGGAGAATTATGGCCCGATACCTAGATCTCCCGGTCGAATCCAAGTCCGCGTTAATTTGAATACATAGCAGATAGGAGCGCGGGAGCCTGCGAGAGTTTGCAGAAAGACATCGGTAGGAAGGTCCTTATTGGACAAAAGCTATTTTGTGCATGTGAACATGCTTATTTGCACGAGATCTTCCGACTTCTTGCAAGATCTTGAAAGATCTTCCAAGATTCTCCAAGATGACCGAGATCTTACAAAGATCTTTCAAGATCAGCAACTTGTTGGTGCATGATTTGCATCACATCTTCCAAGATTTTTCACCTCTTAAGATCTTTCAAGATCCTCGAAGATCTTTCAAGCTCTTGTACCAAATTCCAACTTCATTTTAGCTGTTTTCTTTCTGGTCTTTCTTTAAATATCTTCCAAGATCCTGGACACATGGGGCAGACACATAACTCACAAGATCTTTCCATTTCTTGTGAGGCTACCCACTGGGTAATTTTTTTCCATCAATATTTGATGAAAACTTCGATCATTTAATTTTGAGGGACACCGATCACGACCATCAATGATCAGACCCATTTCCAAGTAAACTCGGGCGTTCCATGCAGTTCCATGCATCATCCTGACAGGTCATTAAAAAAAATCTAAAGAGACAGATTTCAAGATAAACAGCCATATATCCTTGTTTTCTGTTTGAGTTTTGACTCTGCCTTCGAACCCAGCGGAGAACGCACGAGAAGTATTATCAGTGACCGAGTAGGGCCACCTTAGCACTTTTGGCCTCGTGCGCATGAATAAAATGCGGTGGACACAGATATGTGGGCACTAGAAGTCAGGTACGGATCCTAGGAGTGAGTTTATATATTTCTCCCCAATTTACGTGATGGTTTACTGGCTCACCAAATTTTTCTTCTGGCACTTTCCCGAAAGGGTAAAAACGGGGAAGTGGGCCACTGCCTTAAATCATTCGTTTGTACCCACCCCAATGTATCCCAAATCAACAAATATATAGGAGCCCACCATTATATACACTCAAAAGGTGAATCCGAGGTACATGAGCACCATACGTGAGCTGGTTTTGTTGATGATGTCTTACTCCTCTCAAGATCTTCTAAGATCTAGGTTCTTTTTTTCTACATTGAACAACTCGTGTATCTGAGGGGCAAAATTACTCGGATCAATTGATCCGTGTGTGCGGAGTTTGAATCTTTTATTATCAGCGACTGCGTACCGCGCCATTCGGGGTAGTGGGCCATTTGCATGATACAAGATGGTGCTATGGGAAACCTCGTAATTTGGGACCTGTGGCCCGGTACGCGACTTTGGGTGATATATGGCACATATACTGTGCAAAAATACCTGACTGGGCATCTCTATGGCAAATATACTGTGCAAAAAGATTTCACTTCTTCGCGGGATGGTTGCAATAACAACTTTGCTTTTGGCACACAAGTTTTGGACAACTTGACCAAGTTGCAACTTCAGAATTGCAGCAACTCGGGTTTTCAAAACTTTCCTATGGACAACTTTGCTTGGGTACAACTTCAGCAGGATGCAACTTTGAAGTGTCATGGCTGCAACTTTATGGCAGGGGCATCTTATTGAGGAGACAACTTTACTCTGAATGAAGCACAACTTTTTTTGGGTTGGTATACAACATTGGGGTGGCCGGTTCACATGTTTGGACTTAAGGCCGAGGAGCAGACCATCGGAGTTAGTAAGCTTGAATTATGTCAACAAAACATGGCTGTGCCCTATAAGGCCTGGATTTTGTAAGGTGTTACAAGGTCCTAAGGCCCTCAGACGCTTGTTATAGGTTAGGATCATGACCAACTTACTCAATCCTAATAAATTGAGAAAGCAATCTGTATGAATCCACCCCCCCCCCCCCCCCAGTTTCAAATGTTCATTGTTCAACCAACTGAATTCTACTGGGTCTTATACGTAGGTCCAGCCCACCTATCTATCTTTCATTGATCTCATTTCCCAGTTCCAATTGAAGATTGATCCAATGGCTGAGGAAAGCGCTGAATCTTTTTGCAGACAAAACATCATTCACACAATTTCTTAGCCCGGCCCGCCCTTGCCCAATTCTTATGCGGGATAGATCTCACAACAGATTTCACTGTCAAACCATCAACCTACTCCAGTGTTGGATGAGTATCTCTTCCCTCATCCTTCAACTGCATAGGCACTGACATCCTATGCAGTGCCACAGCACAAATATTGTAAATTAGCCAATGAATCGGGTTTCTGTAGCTTTAACTACGTTAATGAAAACCTCAGAAAAGGCCTTTGATTTTCCCAGTATGGTCTCTTCAGTACACCTTAGACAGATCAATGGAAAGTAGGTAAAGACGGCAGCCAGGAAACAGTCCAAGTCACCACAGCCATTCTGAGGAATGAACAGTGCAGCAACACACACTCTCACTGCTGTGTGTGCAGCAGGCCCATTTATTTTTAGTGTGAACAAACTGAATGATATGTTAAGTCGAGAGCTGTCCCCAAAACAGCATCCATACCAAGTTGTACCTTTCAAAGTTGTAACCTTCTGAAGTTGCATCCTGCAGAGTAACAAATTTCAAGTTGCCTCTCAGGAAATCTGAACATGTATCAATCACATAACCTGTTTTACCCAAGTTGACCAACCTACAAGTTGTAACTCGGGGAAGTTGTGGCTGACTGAAGTTGTCACAAAAAGTCAAAATGATTTTGAAGTTGTAAATGTCGGCTGAAGCTGTCATTTTTTTCAGCCGATTTCGGTAAGTTGTCAAAAAAACTTTTTGCACGCTATATCGCCCATACATCTCCGTGGAAACAGGGTGTTTGGGCTTACATCTTTGAAATTGCAACAGGGTTTTTGCTTGCATCTCTCAAACTGGGGACATCTTACAAACATAGTTGTGTTCTTTGTAGAGGTTCACAATTCACCTAGCTCCAATCAGCTATCTTTGATCTTTTTTGACTCCTGGGGCAGCGTAACTGATCGGATTGATCGAAATGATGATCCAAATGTTCCGTTGGGATGTCAAGAAGGATATTTTATGTGTTTCGAGCCTTAGAGAGCAGAGAACACTAAATATAATGATGAATATATGTCTGTGGGTGAGAACAGTTACTTCGGAAATTTATAAGACAAATCCCAATGCCCCTGAACCTTTGGGTAAAAATTCTTAGTTCGCACAGTCAAACTACGGTAAATTCTCTTCAGCTTTTATCTGAACGTTGCTGGTAGGTGCTATAAATGAGTCTTCTGATGATACTGTACCTAAATTATGGTGTCAGAGAGACTTGAGCTGAGACAGAAATGTAAAGCGGCCGACAGAGACGAATTGATCCCGGGCCGGTAGTTAGGATCTGATCCCAACATTTTGATGATCAGCCCCAATTTTGCCGAGATGCCACCCACTCACTTAAGATGTAAGCCGTTTGAAAATGTTGCTAAATTGAAGATGTAAACTTTCTGTGAGTTGCCACCTAAACTAATCTATTGATATGTAGGCTGTCATCAAAAACCCTGTAAACTTGAGCTAATTTTTGCACAGTATATCACCCATAGTGATATACTGTCCAAAAATTAGCACTTTTTCAGGGTTTTTGTGAGCAACTTACAACTAGAATGATTACAACCTGTGGATAGATTACATCTCTGAGCTAGGTTACAACTCAGGTGAAATAGTTGCATCTCTCTCAAATGGTCACACCGCGGCAAGATGATATTGATTGCCGGGGACATCCATCAAGCCGGCAGGCGTGCTGCATCATCAATTTATACTCTCCTGTGTCCCTCTATGGGATTCACCCCCTCAGAAAGATTGATTTGGACTCATGCGGTTCCAGGAGTTTCTTTGTATGCTATTCAGGTATGATCCATGCTCAAGACCCCATGAATGCCCATGAAGGTCAAGATTCAACTAGCGGTCTCCTCACCAAATTATTCTGCCTACCAATCTCTTTGGGCATGGTATATAAGTTATGTCCCCCTCAATCAGGGAACAAAATCTTCTAGGTTTTTCTTGGCACTCATGGATTGCAGAACGGCTGCCTTCCGTTTCTGGACTCTGTCGGAGCTTCAATAATAATGCTGCCATCAATTTGGACTCCGAGACGGAGTGCAATAAGACATTATTGACATGTGACCAGAAGTGTACCCAGATGTAACCCAATGCTAGATGTGTTGTAATCTGCAAAGGATTAGTTGTAACCCGTGGACTGAAGTTGTTACCATCTTAAAAAATGGTGTAGTTGTATTCAGAAAACACTGTTTTTATGTTGATGTCCCCATTTATGAATTTTTGGATATGGCACATATACTGTCCAAAAATTCATAAATGCATACATCTGGTCGGAAACAGGGTTTTTGATTACAACTAAACCATTCTTAAAGATGGTAACAACTTCAGTCCATGGTTTACATCCGACTGAATCAATAGTTGCAACTGTGCGACAGGTTGGTTGCAACTATGTGGTAGGATGGTTGCAACTGGCATATCCATGGCCACAACTGCTCACTCTTTAGCTCACAACCTCTGCATTCTGGGTTCACATCTTCATACTTTGAGTTGGTTTACATCCTTGTATTTTCAAGATGCCCAAGATCCCCGAAGGCCTAGACATGGTCACCTGACCTCTCGATACCAGCAAACTTGAAAGTTGAATAAATAGGGCATAAATCATCATAGAACTTTCTTTGTTATCTGGACCGGGCAGTGCACATTGACATCTGCAGAAATGTGGCCTCAATCAACATTACTTTTGCCTTCGTCCCGACTCCACTCGCTTGCATCTGTGTCAAACCGAGAGGAGTGGTCCATGCTGGGTTGGTACATTGAACTTGTGAAGTACACTGGTTTTCAATTAAGATTTGTTTAGATTCTAGTCTGGATGAGAATCCAAGCAACTGCTACAGTGAACCAACTGTGTATGCTACGGGCCTAGGACTTCAGCACTGGATTTTAGATATCCATTGCTCCCCCGCCCCCGATCAATGAGATTTTGCCTGCTTTATTTCTTGGTCACACTGGGGTACATGCCAAAATCCCCGAATTTCCTTCGCAGGTATTGCTGAACTTTTTTTGAGGCTTGTTGGTGTCGTCCTTGGCTGACCAGTTTATGCCAATACATCTTATATGGCCATATGTTCACCCGAAACGTGCTCTGTGCTTTGTAGAGTACGCTATTCAATCCACACCTTAATCTCACCCCTAAGGGCCTGATCAGGCGCCACGCTTGGCAACCGCTTACGCCTATGCCCCCATCAGAAACCACAAAGTGTTTTCCCACCGCTTCCATGCCTAGTCACAATAGTCACAGATTGTAAATAGCGATAAACAAAATTCTCCTCACTTGTACTTGGGGTGTGGGCCGTGGCATAGCCTGGCAAAACTCGTACTTGTATTTTTTAATAAGATAACCATGTGACTGGAAATTCCCAAAATCTCAATTTTCAAACCAGGATCAAGGTATACCAAGGGACGTTCAATTAATACACCAGCAACACACACATCTCAGAATGAGAAAAGGAGGAAAGGGCAGTCAGAAGCTTGATTGTACATTCCACTACTATTGATCACCCACCTTCGCAAAAAAAAAGTTGAATGACTTTGTGACACAAATACTGCCTCAATCAACTCAAACTGAAAGACAGGGGGACACTCTGGACTCCCAGGAATCCAAGTGTATCTTTTTAGACAATTTGGAGCAGAAACTGATACTTTGTTTTGCAAAGGTGGGCAATCGACAGTACACATTTTCGCTGCTCCGCCTGACCTTCTGCAGGCCCCACGTCAATAGCATCATCATCTCGATCGTGAATGCGTAGAAAATTAAGAAGGGCGCCAATCGCTGGAACGAGCATTGCCTGCCTGTCAACCGGATACTCGGGTGCCCGGGTGAATACTCCGAATCGACGCTTTACAACACCAAATATGTGTTCGATGACATTTCGGGCTTGAGCATGACAAAGATTAAAGAATTCCTCATGTGTTTTGGGCCTGTGTACAAATTAATTTGCGCTGAAATAGACAACTAAATGACGTACTTTTGCCGTGCAGTGCCCCATTCTTTGAGATGATACTGAACACCACAGTAAGGAGTTAACAGGGCATCACACAGAGGAAACCCCGCATCTGCAAGATAATATTTCCCAGCTGGTACCGTGAAATCCCTCTCGCGTGCATACTCAAAAATGTGGGAGTCGGATGCACTGCCTTCCCATCCGCTGAGGATGTACACAAAGAGCATGGCTAAACTTTTTTTTTCATCATCGAGTGGGGAGTGGATTTATAAACAATCCCTGCAGATCAAATGTGTGAAAAGGCTTGTAGTTGACCAGCAGGAGCACCAACATCACTAGCATTGGTCCGATCACAAATGATCCGGTGATAAGCACGCAAATTGCCAATGCATGAAATTTATCAATTTTAGTGTTCTTGTTATACTTACCAAAGTATAACAAGTGTTTATCAGATATCTTGCCCATTAAGAGCCATAGTGAGGTCCGGGCTGTTGGCTAAAGACACGTTGAAGTAAGGAACATCGTAAAGATCTATTAAGTCACCGATACCACGAGGGTCAACGGCTTAGTAGGCTAAGGTGGACTTTCTCGAAAGTACAAGTCTAACCATTCGATCGAATTGGGACACGTACTGCGCGTCATAAACAAGGACATAATGCACATTATCCATTCAGACCATAAACACGTCAAAGGACGCGTCAGGGAAACGTTGGGGATCGTGTTTGCAGGAAACATGTCAAGTGAGGCATTCGGGCCGAATATCCGGAGATAGCCGACAGAGATTAGATACCGGAATTCTCCGTATCAACGCTTTGACCACGGGACATGTTGGGTGACAAAGGCATCATCAGGCAGAGATACAGGACGACCAGTCTATTAATGGCCATTGGTCTAAGCTGGTTGGTCCGGGCAATCTTTACCACAATTTATCCGGAAATGCCATGCTTGGCATGTCTAAAGATATCAAGTCCATCAAGATATGATGGCAACACCCAAAACACAAAGATAGATGTCTAGCTCTCGGGATAGAGCTCGTATTTAACCGTTTATCTGTGTCTCATGATACCTGGATCTTTAAATAACTAGGTCCATTTATCCGTATATACCAGAATGAGCTGATTGTATTATTTCTTTCTTTTATCATGTGATGTATAATCCTTGTATAAATACAGGCAGGTTTCGAGTGGAAAGCCAGTGAATCCACCCCTTCTTTGCTAGTCGTACACAGCACTGCTGGTATTGTCGTCGGAGGAAGTCTTGTATTCATTCGGGGTACCATCAGGAACTTGTTTGTTCTTTCTGTTATTCTCGGTCAATATATTGTTCGTTGTTGGATTATATCTGTTTAAAGTGCCAGAACCTTAAGGAAACCAGAATCATATCGGGTCATATCGGGTCGTATCGGGTTTCATATCGGGTTTCATAAGGATAACAGGCAAACAGATTGATAGAACACGGAACACTATAAGGAATATCGAGAACATTGAACAGATAACAAAGTCTTAGGACCTACTCCACCACCCCTGTCGCATAAAAACCTCTTGGCTATCTCTAGACCTCATCAGAGTCACTAGATCGGCTATTTGGATCGTTACCATTACTTTCTCAAAAGTAACTATTACATAGTTTTAGCCCAAACATTAACCTAATACGTGGTTAGACCCCGTACTCGCACCGTTCATTGTTTGGATTAGTGTTTAGTGTGGTTTGGTGTATTTTGCTGCTCTAAGCATTGATATACATTGGCTTCATTTCACCCTTGTTCAGATAGTCAGTGTTTCACTGGTGTCACCCATGTGACATGACGTGTCGACGTGTCGATCGTGAGCCACAGCATGGGAGCTGTTGCGGGTGATGTCTAGCACTGGAAATTCCATCATCTGCCCACCAACCCAAGCCCTGAGGTAGGGCTGCAGTCGGCCAATCAAAGGCTTGTAATCAATACGTTTGAAGTAAGATCTAGGTTGGCACAGAGCAAGTTCCAGATCAATTCTGTACTACTAAACCTTCCAGAGCCTCTTCATGCAGTGAATGCCACAAACAAGCACGTCTGCAAGCCCAATCCGCACATACAGACTGCCATCAAAACCCGGTATTTCCGGATCTGTGTCCAAGAATTGGACATGGGAAATGGCCAGAACCTCAGGGGCTGCGTCTGGTGGAATCTGAGACCCAAGATCCGACATCCCAGTGCAATGCCATACCTTCAATTTTTCCGCATTCTCCCCCATGCTGTGGCTCACGGTTGATGCGTTGACGCGTCATGTCACACGGGTAGGATCATTTGTGATCAGACCAATGCTGGTGATGTTGGTGCTCCCACTGGTCAACTACGAGCCTTTTCACACATTTGATCTGCAGGGATTGTTTATAAATCCACTCCCCACTCGATGCTGAAAAAAAAAGTTTTCAACCAAAAAAAAAAAGGGGGGGACATGCAAAAAAAAATGGGGGTAGAACGCGTTGTGCCCCAACTTTTTTTGGTTGGAAATCAAAATCTTAAAAGTTGGGGGAGGATCCTTGGAACCATAAAATACTTGCGGAGAAGTCACTTTTTTGAAAAAAGTGGGGGCACACCAAAAAAAAGTTGGGGCAGAATAAATGTGCATTTTGACCGCCATATTTTCATGTTTTGCCGTAGGTTATCTGCTTATCCTCCCTATGTAATATAACCTTAATAGTCTGTTTTAGATCCAATATTTCCCAGGACAAATCTGCAGCGTACAGGGCTCTGTTTCTCGATGACGGCAGAAGATGCATCTCGAAGACGGTCAATGCTGGAAGAGCTTATCATTTGTCTTCCTTCCTGCTCTCAAAACTGTGGAATAGCCAGAAGAACATGGACGCATAAATCAAACCGTTGTGCGGTACTCACGCATTGAAGAAGTCCAGGAGGTAGAGCAGCATCTCTGGTCTACGAGATCGTCGATGAAGGTGGTTGAGCCGAAAGCAGAGTGATGTCAGATGGCAATGTTTTTCATTCCTTTCCTCCGCTTCTTTCGTTGGAGCATGACCGCCATCTTCTTGGGTAGTTATCTAGCCCATAATGTTGACCGCACTGATTTATCTCTCCTCCGCGCCATCCGTGATCCAGATGCATTCCTGGCGGAGGACACCTGGTCTGCTAAAATCACACTTCCTAGTACCATCTTCGGGTCTAGTGGTCAATGGTGTGTTCGTTCGGGCTCGCACTAGATTGCGCTGAGCGCTGAAACGGTGATGAATACAGAGTGGTTAGGTGCAATCCTTGTTGATGATTTCCTCGGAAGCGACTCAAACTCGCCAGAGAGTGCGGCTCCAAAAACGTCCGAAAATCCTTCCACATTACTTGATTCGGTCCAAGTCTTTCGGCTGCTGTGCAAACAGTTTAAGAGGGTTTCGGACAGGTGCTATACAGTGCATCGATTCCCGTAGACTCTCCGTGGGTCCGAACATCCGCGAAATGTTGTGCATGGAAAAAAACTCTGCGCAGACCCGTGGCCTATACCTTCCTGTTGAACTTTCAGTCTCCTCGACCTCGATATTATGGATTTATCAGGGAGGATCTCAAATCTTGGCGAAGAATCCAGGAGGGCACGGGAAGGTGCTGTTCGTCAAGCACCAATGATCCGAATACAGCTGCGACGACCACATGCCACTATCCGTTTGGATTCCGAAGTAGTCTAGTTGGAGCAGAGCCGTGGGGATATATATATATATAAGGCAGGCAAATCCGCCCTCTTCTCTCATCCTCGACACCCAGCAGCTCCAACCATCCGTATTCCGCTCTTGTTCACCATGAAATTCAGTATCTTCGTGACTGCGGCACTGGCGACTGTCAACGGGTTAGCCGTGCAGCCCGAGTTGAAGGTATCTCGGGTTCCATTGTTCCACCAGCCCTTGACTGAGTTACTTCGCAAAGGAAAATGCCATCGCCAATGGTGAAAGCAGCGTTGTGCCACGCACCAGACTTTTCCGATGGGCTTGGCCAAACGGCTTGCCCCCCTTAGCGGAGTTTGAATTTGGTGGGGCGGGCTTGTGCGGCTTGGGCTTGGACGGGCTTGGACGGGCTTGGGCTTGGGCTCGGCTACACTATTCATCCTCACTGATATTAAATTGTCCATAACTACCTCCCCCTTACATCCTCTTAGTTGCTTCCCTCCACCACCGTCTTCGGAACATCCCGGGGGACGTGGTCGCCATCATTGACAGTGATCGGCATGTTTAAACAACATAATTCAGTTTTGCTCAACCCCCACGAAGTCTGCGTGTTTCAGCTGGGGTGAAAACTATCTGCTGATGCTTTCCTTCTCAATTGTATACGGAACATCCCGAGGGACGCCGTGGCCGTGCAACGGCGACCAGCAGGCTACCTTGAACAACTCAATAATGCTCCCCTGTCACGACTCTAATGCTCAATAGCTGTGTATATTAGGCTTGTACCATTTGGATTAAATTAAAAATGAGTGATCAGAAGCGGAGAAAATGTATTACATCAAAGATGAGACATGGAGATCCAGATGTTGACTTTTTGTGGAAACTACAGCACTGTTCCAGAGCGCAAGCGTCGGCGAGAGCCCTCCACCACTGCCTGAGGCTTCTTTGACGCAGCCTCTCTCTTCTTTCTTGGCTTCAGCTTCGTTTCAATTCCCAGGCAAGTTTTTTGTGGCCTCCATATACTTTTCTTGGAACGCTTCGCTGGCCTCTCACCCTCAATCTCCTCGCTTCCCTCATCCATATCTCTTGATCAACACCTTCTCACCATTTACTGTTATCACCATTATCAGCCCATCATCCCTGTTACTTGCACTGCACGTCAGAAACAGCCTCTTTACTTGGTTGTTACCCTGTGGTGTTGCAATTGGCTGTGTTATCTTGTACATGCAACATCTGACCATATTCCTGTCAATGCTCTATGTGGTCTCCAACATCGGAAAGAAAGAAGCTCATTGAACGTAAACTGTAATGACTTGGTTTGGCAACTGCTAAGTAAAGTGTACAATTACTCGAGGTGGTCTGCTCAAGCCCAAGCCGGTTCAGCATTGTTGTTGAAGTTTGTCTTGTGTTCCAACAACTTTTACGCCTACCTTCGATAACCAAGGTGCCTTCAATCACAGCAGGATATTGGACTACAATAATATGTAGAGCAAGCCGTGCGCAAGCCTGCTAGGCAACAAAAACAGCCTTCGGCATCTTTACCCAAGCTCAAGCCCAAGCCTGCTGTATTCCAAATTTGCTGTTCAATTCTCCTTACCAGTGAGTTCACAACTAATGCAGTCGACACAAGCCAAGCTAAGCCTCTAATCATAAGCCCAGAAGCAAGTTCAAGTCATTTTACCAAGTCCATCCAAGCGACATGGGAGAATTTACCTAATTGACTTTCATAAATTATTCCGGGTGGAATGGTCAGCGTTGACTACGGAGATATCAGCAAGACAGTGAATGGTCACCTAATTATCTCACGTATTATAGGCCAGGTGCAAGTTTGCTCAAATCCACAGCCCGAACAAGCCCATTTACGTGCGTGCAAGCCCATTTTGCAAGTGGGAAATGTCGCTCTCTTGCGAAACTGAACCAAAATACAATATAAAAGGTCACGAGCATTAGTCTGATTGAAAAATACCATCATTCCTCCAGAAAACAACTAAGCTATCCACAAGCCCGTTTGTCTGATGCCATCAGACAAACGGGCTTGTGTTCAACTCAAGGTTCAACTTGTCAGTCAATATCAACAAGATTTTCATGACTATGCACTAAAATTGTGTATCAGATCTCTTTGAGTCAATTAAAGCATCTATTTTGAGTAGTAAATTATGCTCCTGACGCTCGTTCTTGGTATGAACATTATCGCGGCCAAGATCAAGCCCAAGCCCATTTGTCTGATGCCATCAGACAAACGGGCTTGCGTTCAACTATGGCATCACACAGTTGGGTTTGCGTGTCTGTCAACTCAGTAATTTATTGCCTACACCAGAGAGGCCTCCAAATCATTTGTGACACTGGCCTTTGAGTATTCCTTTTCTGACATCCCGAAACCCCCAGACGTTCCAAAGACCACGGACGTTCCGGACACCCCAGGCATCCCGGAATCCCCAGACGTCCGGATCCCACAGTCGTTCAGGATACCCCAACCGGCCCGGACCCGGACACCCCAGACGCAGATGTGCCGGATGCAAACGCACGCTCCCAGGTACCTTCAGCGGTTGACAACGGAAACTCGTTGTCCGCACTGTTTTTCGCTCAATAAGTTTGATTTTTCGACAGAGAGGATGGAGACAAATTTATTCGCTGCCTAGATTGGTACATACCCGCTTGTTCGACTTTGTTCCTTTTTTAGATTCGATTTTACTTGATATTAGTGTGTGGAAAAGGCCACATATACTCTGTTCGGAATTCCTTGGCGTGTGTTCGTCGTCACGGGTGGGAACTACAGCCTAGGTGTACTAGTGAAAAATGAATTGCTAGATTAGTAAAGGGTGGCAGAGTCCTGGACTGATTTTGGTGCCCTCGAGCTCAATCCTGGCGTCCCAGACCAACATCGCACCTAGAAATTGATTGAATAGCTTCTGAGCCCTTTTCGTCCGATGCAGAGGAAGTCGAGCATATACGTAGTCAAAAGGCCCAGTACAGGCAAGAAGGGCTGATTTCGACGAAAGATTTAGTCCCGTCATAGATTGGCCACGGTATATTCGAGTCAGACGTCAAATACACACGAGCCGCATGAGACTGGGATTGGAATTGGATGGAGCCTGTCCGTCCCACTGACTTAGCACCGAGCTTGGCACTGCGTGTCATCGAAAAAGTAGGGAGAAAGGATATCGAATTGAAGGATGGCCAAAAGATGCAGTCTAAATTTATAGGACGCGACGCAAGAGGCTCTCGGTGAAGAACAAGAGGTCGCGGAGCAAGTCGGATCAATACCGGAAGCACAAGATCAGCATTCACAGCACTGGTACCTCAATTAAATGGGCCTTTTAGTTAGCTCCGCTTTTCTAAGTATGATAAAACAAATAAATTGGCCCAAACTCAATTTTATATGTCCGATTTGGGATCCAACCAAATCCAATATTATTTGTGCTAAGATACTTAAGGAAGTGGAGCTAACTAAAATGCCCATTTAATTCATTAGCTGCCAATCAGAGGTGTTTCCAATGCATTAAGTGCACATTTTAGTTAGCTCCACTTCTCTAAATATCTTAAGGTAGGCGACGTCAAGAGGTCTCAGATCGGGCAATCGGACACACTCATCAATGCACGTGCAGACCCACCCACCACAAATATCAATAAACAAGCCCTTCCTTCAGTTTGTCTTATTGTAGTGGTTTGTGGCACACAGAAAAATTCGGGGCAAATAAATCCACACTACTTAGAACCTCTCTTCCAAAAAACAAGAAGGTTACGGATTTTGGAAAGTGACTTACAGTACAAAAGTTGTCTGTTCCAAATCAGGACACAAATCCGAAAGTTCTTAGTTTCTCTCTCGAAAAAGTTGCACCTGCTCTTGAACATCTGAGAAGAGTCCCCCAAGCAAATTAGATGTTCAGCTGAATTTATCAAGCCCTCAGGTTTTTGCCACGACTTTTTTTGCTTCCCATCACATCAAAGCACGTGTGTTGATGAGTATGTCCGATCGCCCGATCTGAGACCTCTTGGGCGACGTGCACATGCAACTGACGTTCCAAATCGGGACAAATTCCCAAAATAAATCGAAAACAAATGCCTCAAATAATGAGTAGGGACAATGGTCCTTATCCCTTCCCAACGTTTTGTGCATAGGTATCTCAAGTATCTGCCAATAAAACCGGTTCACCCCAAAATGAGAATTGAGTGAGGAGATACCTTCTCAAGGTCGCGATCAAACTGGACTGATGTCTGATGTGGACTGACAACCCGACTAAATTTTGCATCTACATTTCTTTGGAGGACAGAGTAGACTAATGGGGTGGCCCAAATGATAGCCAAGATGCATTTCCACAATATGTTGCAGCTCAATAAGGCAAATCTTAGTTGTCAATTATCTGGTGGAATATTTTCGACCGAATTGTCCCGATTTGGAACGTCAGTTGCATGTGCATGTCGCCTACCTTAGAACAAATAATATCGGATTTGGGTGGATCCCAAATCAGACATATAAAATTGAGTTTGTGGCTAATTTATTTGTTTTACCATACTTAGAAAAGCGGAGCTAACTAAAAGGCCCATACAATTAAGGAACCGGTGCTGTGATTGGCGCCGGATTATTCTACTGAGAAACCCGGCTTTCAATGAAAACCCCACTTTTCAGAGAAACCTTTGAAACATCGAATCGAAAGCCCTCGGACATCACTGATGGATGCCGGCGGAGTTTCAATCCGCCGGTCGGATCAAACCAATGTACTGAGAGCATGTCATGAGTCCCTGGTTGCATTGTCCAGCACGCTAAATGCGGATTACATTCAATGGAATGGTCCCAGATGTACTCTGCAGGTCCAGGTGTGATAACAGCAGTTCTTGTGAACAGGCTTCGATGTAATTCTGTGTGCACGACTTGACAAGATTGCTTTCAACATCTATGCAAATCACAGAAGATCTCGATTGCTCCTGCTAGACGAAGGCCTGGATGTTCATATGCTGTATACTTCTGTCTGATTCCTTAATTACCTTGTGGCTGGCCCTTTCCAGTTCAACCAAGCTGACAGAAGTCTGGTAAAAAATGTTCCTCTACCGGGAATGACTAACTCCGGAAAAGGTTGACAGCGGGTGTTGGTAAATGAGCGAACTAACACGCAGATCCAGTCCGTGTTTGCTTCAGCTCCTCCTGCCAAAAAGTCCCAGGAACTTACAAATGCACCCTCTGTAGGCAGGAAGGACACAACGGGACGAAGTGCCCTCTCCTGTTGTGGTTCATCGTGTTGCAACGTTGTCAAAATGTTGTTCGATTTATTCAACTTCATCTAGCTAAGCAATTATAACCACAATAAATCTACGTAGATACAATTTCACAAAATAAAAAGCATGAAAATCTGTCTGTGAGGACTTGGTCATGGGTATCGGCGGCTGAGGAGAAAGATCAACGGCGTAGCACCAGGGGCCACCTGGATGGTCAACTTCGAGAACCACGGCCGCGCCCACTTAATTGCGCTCTGTGCTTCTACTGGCGAGGAACCTCGGGTCCGAACGCGTGGCGCAGATGCGGGAAACCTGCACATTGCCTGCACAATTCAGCAGCGCACAATTGGGAATTCACATTCAACTCCGCGGATTACGCTGGGAGCCTCTAGGCGTACAGCCGTGAGAGCACATCTCTGTATCCCTGCGGAAAAGATGGGCCAGAGGATTCCGTGCGGCTTGAAAGGAATCTCGGGACGAGTTTCGTTTCAGTGCCACACTCACGGAACTGGCTCACCTCTTACCACACGACGTAGCGCCAGCGGCCACCTGGATAGCCAACGTCGAGAACCACGGTCGCCCCTATCCAATTGCGCTCTGGATTTCTGTTGGCGGATCGCTCGAGAAAACTTGGGGTACGAGGGGGAGCTCGTACGACGATCTTCTTTTCGCCTTGGTTCTCGTCGAATTTGCGGCGTACGGTGACGTGGCGCAGCAAATGCGGGATGATTAGCGTTCAACCCCGTGGATTACACTGGGCGCCGCGAGGAGCCTAGGGGAAGCTCGGGAGGTAGGTAGGTAGGGAGGAATTCCGCTTCTCCGCCACGCTCACAGAACTGGCTCGCCTCCCCGCGGATTACGTTGGGCGGCTCGAGGTGAGAACTTGGAGAACCACAGTGCGAGCGTTCCGGACTTCTATTGGCAAATCGCTCCAACTTGGGGTGCTGACATGCGCCGTATCTTGGGCGTGCTCCGCGGGCGAATCGGGTTGATAGCCAGGCCATCGCGGGAAGTGTTTTAGGTATAAAAGCACCTGGTTAAATTGAACGGAGCACATTGACAACCCAGTCGACCAAGCAAATCGAGTTCATCCTCATCCTACTGCATACCACTTTCCCCATGATTAAAATCACCCTCCTCACTGCGACTGTGCTCGCTTGCACCGCCTTCGTGCAGGCCACCAACGACTGTAAAGCCGGACTCGCGTACTGCGGGCGTACCTTGTTTGAGAAAGACAAATGTGGGTTTCTGACTTGATCGATGTCTTTAGCGTCCTTATTCACATCTGGAACACAGACGACTACAATCTCATCAGTGCACAGGCGATGTAAGACGCCGGGTTCGACAGGGCGCTCATCCCCGATAGCCTCTTCATGTGCAGCTCCGATCCTGGTTACCCGGGCTATGTCAAATATATGCAAAGCTGCGGGTACGACCACTGCGTCGCCGGAGGAACCAACGCGAACGACTATTGTGCTTAGGCGATTCTTGACTTTGTGTGGGAGCTGGAAGGGACTACCGGTTCTGTATAATTGTCGGGCCCTTGCTACAGATCAGATCCCATGTTATCCCAAACGCTCCAAAAAAAAAAAAAGAAAAAGAAAAACAGATCAGATCCCATGATGTCACTCAAAATTTGGATTATAACCGAGCAAATCAGTGTTTCCTGAATCCTGATGAAGTAAATTAGAGATGGTCGTATGCCGGCGATAGGCGCCGAATCATCAACACCTTATCTACATATCAGCAATTCAAATCATTTCATCTGGAGGGCCAAGGCAAGGGATGGGAGGGTGCAGGAGCTAACGCGCTGACGACGCGGCAGGCAGCGAATTGAAGAGTTACGTATGATGGGAACGGACACCGACGGTATTTGGAAATAACACGGGTCAACAGCGATCTCACCTCTTTCCTCAAATTTTCCTTCACCCTTGCGGCGCAGTTCCCGGACCTTCCGTATGCGATCTGCGGATCTCTTACGTTCGGCTGCCTGGTTCTCAAGTGAGGTCGCGAGGGTGGTTCGTGTGCTTGCGACTCTTTCAGATGCCTGGCACCGCCACACGCGGCCTAGTCTCTCTTACACAGACTCCCTCTCTCGTGCCTCGTTCTGAAAACTCAGTCTCGTACTCGGATCTCGCGTATTTTGTTTTCGTGGCCCACTCGCCCCAGTGGATCCTGGGTCGACGAAGGTACCTCTTCCTGGATAACCTGCGCGCCGTCCTCCGCCGCCCACACCCACATGGCGGACCCACATCGGCCATACGCCTGCTTTACGAATACATCCACTCTGCTCCGAAAGGGCGACGAACGGCCCTTCCGCGCTCTGGGCCGCTGCTCGCGCTGCGGGCCGTTCGGGACTCGGAATATCTTTTTGTCGCCTATCGCCTACCTCTAGCTGTGGCCGGCCCTCCACCGCTGCGCGGTGCGGTCTGGTATACCACCGAATTCGGGTCCGACGAACGCTAACTAACCTGTGCCCGCAAGTTTTATCTCCTCAGTCCCTGGCTTCCACTTCCCATTCCTGTTTCCGCTCGCCTTGCTTCTACCCCATCATCCACGGTGTATTTCGAGATAGAGTCAAATCGACTGGGTTCATTTCTGCCGGCCTCAGATTCTGGGAAAGTTGTACGGTGTTCGGATCGCCCTTTTCCCGTCTGCCTTGCACAGTACCCGGCACGAGTAGCCGGGAAGATGGGCTATCGATTGAGTTTATTCTTAGCACATCCCGGCGGAAAGATGCCCACAGCCGCAGTGTCAGATCCTCCGTGTCCTGGATCACCGGGCTTCCGAGCCTGTGTCGATTTTCCCTACCCCGGGGAAGAAGATTGAATCCCGCTGCACTCAATTCCAAGAGGCAACGTCAACTAGTCACGAAACTTAGAGATGTTCCATCACAACACTTCTTTCAATAACTCGAGGGAGGAACACCGGATGTCCCAAGTTCGAGTACGAGCATCGTGGCTGGTCCTGCATTCCTAGCTGTTCCTGGCACCTGGATGGAGGGAGATGTTTCGTCAACTGGCCACCACCGCCCCAGATGACGCTTTGGATTGGCGTGGGATCTTCCACTCCGGGATCGATCTGGTTTGACCCGCGAGCAGTCTAGCGGGTTCACGAAATAAAATGTTCAGTTTGGTATGTGCCCCAAGTTCTTCTGCTTGCCGGCGAAACCAACGAAAGGAGAGTCAGTTACGATGTCCACATTCTTTGTGGACCCCGATCACCCAGAGCCTCCCTAGACGCAGTCCTAAATTCGGAAGGTGCCAGATGCCAAGAATCCCTCCGACGAGCCGACTGGGGCCGACTGAAAGTTCCCGCCAGACTTTAAATGCTCAAAGGGCACACCGCGACCGATCTCCAGAACCCGCGACTTTCATCCTGAAGAACTTTCATCTCGAACATGTAGGGAAGAGACTTAGACTCAAGCATGGTAGTGAGTTTCGTTGGTCATAGTTCCCGGACCTCCTTGCTGATTTACACCCTCAGGATACCCAGACTACTTTGAGCCATTTCTCTGAGCTGCGGAGGCAGCATCACGTCACCCCTCCCAATTTTTAGGCCCTTCGCACCCAAATCATCTCATTCACGTTCCCAGCACCACGCCCCGCGGACAATGTGTCGCGCACCCTCGCGCGTCTCCTGTCCGCTCTTCGTATGACTTCCTCCAGCATCTTACAGTCTCGTTGACCACTTGATTTGTATTGTTTATAGACTTTCTCACTGACTTGGGACATTCGATTTGAAGCCGGATTGCCTTCTTCCCCTGACCTCGTCTTCGAATGTGGTTCTTTTGCCAAGAGGGCCGGGTCCTGTACCATTTTTTGCTTTTGCCGCAATCTCGCCTCCATGTCCTCGTTTCCGCCGCCGCCACCTCCGCCTGCAACGACCCGGTACCTCACCACGAGTATGTAAGTCGGAGCCAAAATTGAACCTGCTGCGGATCTGTGCTCTTGGCTCGGGGATGTACTCCTCCTTGTTCGACGAATGATTTTGGTTGGAGCTTCGATCCATGGTTCTCGCGTTGTTCAGCTTCTTTCAGGTTCGGGTTCTCCGAGGCACTTTGTCCAACTGCGAAATGGCTGTTAAGTTGTGCCCCACCCGACTTCCTCCCAGATGCCGTACTCCCCGTCCATTCCTGTCCTCGCATAGAAGGGTAGTTTCCCTCAGGAATCGAGCGCACGAGGTTGTGTGAAGATTTGTATGGGCACAATGCGGCGGAACGGAAACTGCAAAGACATATTTAAACCTCAATCTCACGCCACCTGTACAAAATGTTAGCATCTGACCTCTCATATCACCCACTCCCACATATCCAATCCCCATGTCTACCTCCGCCAGGAAGGACCGTTGCTTTGCGATGGGTATCCATAAGGTCCCCGCTCACCTATCCAAAGAGGAGTTTGAGCGGCAGATTCAGGCGCTCGTGGATGCTCTTGTGGCGGTCCCAGTCGTACAAGCAAACCTCCTCAAAGTCGAGATTGTACGCGGGTCTTCTTACTGTTTCGAGTATTTACGGGCCACAGCTTTTACAAAATAACGAGCTTGACAGCCACCTCAAGGCCTTGGGATTCCCGGAACCGGGGCCCACGGTAGTCTGCGCTGTCGAGTATGCGGTACGCCACCTTGTCGCCGAACGACTGAATATTGATCGGTTAACCCACCATGTTAAGAGTGAAGAACATTTTGTCTATGTATGAAGTTCTGATGCGCTGCTGTTCTATATGACGCTTATTTCTTCTAGATTGTGCAGAATACGGAGGTCCAGAAGCTTCTCGCAGGTGCCCAGGAGTTTGGTTATCACGAAGAAGCCAACGTGTTTTCGGCGGATGTTGTCACAAAGATCGACACCTACACCCCGAAGGACCGCGTCCATATTATTTGTATCTGCAAGGTTCCTCCTAAAATGTCCAAGGAACGATTCAGCCAAAAGATGGAGGCGTTCATGGACAGAACCCTTACCCACCCGATGGTAGAACGGAACGTCCTGAAATACACCATGGTACGCCGACACTCCTCCTAACCCAGGGATGCCTTCATAGGAATTTCAGTGGGTGCAGAACAATATCATAAAGGACCACGTTCAGGCCCTGGCATTCCCCGTCCCTGAGCCCACGGTTGTCGTACGTGTTGAGTCCGAGGTACGCCGAGTGCTGCCGTGGATCCAGACACCATGGTGACTGTTCCTGCTGCCCAGAATTGGGGTCGTTTCATGGAAGTACTGATTCACTTGTTCTGTCTGTTGCTCCGTCTCACGAGCGACCCAAGCTGGTGCAGGATCCGGATTTTCAACTAATATTCGCGGACACGATGCAAGATTTTCCCTTCCACATAGGGGGTTGCTGCTTCTCTGCGGATGTTGTCACCAAGATCGACGAGGATTGAGGGCTATATGAGCCGCCGCCGGCATTCCAGAAAATTCTTTCATTTTCCAATCCCTTGTGTTATTGACGCCAATATGATTTTTTTCACTCGGTTTTGTGTCTAAGCCAATTTCAAATTCATTGGGAAGGTTCGCCTTCCTCTCGAAGAACGGACCGCATGAGGTGGTAATGTGGCTCAGAGGATAGAGATAAGGCACTATTCTGGGTCCCAGGGTGTAATTCATTTCCGCTATACTGTACTATTTCAACCAAGTCTTCACGTAACGCATAACACGGCCTGCTGAACTGAAGACTTTTGGTCGCAGTAACGCGTAACGAAGACATTTCGAGCCCAAATAGGCCTAAAAACCGTCAAAAAATCGATCTGGCACATGCCGGACTTCCATTTATGGCAATTATTGATCGTATTTGTCAGAAATGAAGACCTCCCAAATGAAGACTTGCGGTGACGCGTAACATGGTGTGAAGACTTGGTCGAAATAGTACAGTATGTGCATTTAGGATGGCGTGCACCTCGGATGGCGATTCGAGAACGAAGGTTTCCCCCTTCTTACTTAAGCTTGTTGTTTCTCAAACGCCTAGAATATCCCGAGAGCACTCCTCCGTCATCAACGTCTTGCGAAGCGCCTGAAACCCCCGACTGTCCGGCATTTGCGCTCTTCTTTTTATTTATGCTTCTGGGAAAGATCAGAGTGGTGCCAGACTCGACTGCAATTGCGCGAAATCAGAGGAGAGAGTAGGAAAGGAGGATTCGCCGTAACGAGAAGATGAGGTTGCACTGATGGACGGCGCTGCCGCTGCACAGTTTACGGGTCCTTGGGAAGGGGAGATTGGATTGAGTCGATTTGAACATTTGTTTGTGAAGAGAAATCAGGTGTTTTCAGCCCGGTTTCCGTCAAAAGCGAGATCATGAGGTATTGGAGCATAGCCCGGGAACATCCCGGAACCATATGGAACAATCTGCCAGTATGTAGATTCATCTAGTATATTCTATTTATTATGACTCCAATCCTGACTCCGTATGACTCATGTCTCAGTAGTATTGAAGATGATGTATTCTGTACTATGACAATAACAACTTTATCTTGAACCACTACAACCTCTGTGTGATTATCTAGACGCGCTTACCCCGCGTCATCAACCCATCTAAGTAAACTGCGCCAATAGGTTATGGGCCCCGGCCTAAACTTATAATCACACAGTTTATTAGTGACACTCTATTCTCATTGAAGAATCAGCACCGACAACTCTGTAATACAGACCCGTACAAATCTACTCGCTTCTGGACATGACTGAACACTCTACACGCATTGAACTCCTCAATGAGGAGAACTGGATGCCATGGAAGCGTCACATACTCGCGATACTCCGTGACAACGAACTTGAAGGTCACGTTGATGGCACCGAGGCTTACCTGACGGCAGCAGACCCAGCAAAGCCAACTGCGGATGAGAAGAAATTGATATCAGCATGGACCAAGGCCGATGGCAAAGCGCGAAGCAAAATTGAACTTGCTTTGGGAAATTCCCAGATGGTACATCTTGCGGGAGCTACAACTGCGGCCCAGATGTGGGCGCAACTTTGCACTGTCAAAGAAGCCAGAGGTCAGCTAGGTATCATGTCGTATCGACAGAGACTCTACCGTACGATAGCCGAAGAAGGCACAGACATTGCACTCACATCACGGAGCTACGCTCTATTCAGGAGCAACTGAACACAATGAGTAGCCTGGTATCAGACCAGGAATTCCTCATCGCGTTGATCACCTCTCTCCCAGAAAGCTGGGACTCATTCACGAGCTCCAATGCTAAGTTAACAAGTAACCCAGTGCCAGCTGCCAATGTACCTTCCCCCGGTGGGCCTGCGAGCCCCATCACTGTCAGTTCTCACGAACTAGTTGCCCTCATTCTTGAGGAGCATCGACGTCGGAAGGAGAAAGCTGGAGAATCTGGTACAGGATCATCAGCACTGTTCGGAAGGAGTCAAAGTACTCATGGGCACAGCAATACCTCGAACAACATCAATGATGGTTGTTTCAACTGCGGAAAGCCGGGCCACATGGCCAAGGATTGCTGGGGCAAGGGTGGTGCCAAGGAAGGCCAGTGCCCCAGTAACTCTAGTGGTAAAGGTAAAGGGAAATGGAACGGTAAAAGGAAGAGAAATTCTGCTAACCTAGGTACACAAGAAGATTCTGCCAACTTGAACCAAATGTTGTTTATGGCCACCAATATCCAATCCGAAAACACCCACTTTGATTCGCGTCTATCAAGAGACGCATGGCTAGCCGATTCCGGCTGTACGGTCCATATCGCCAATAGACAAGATACATTCTCGGATTATACTCCGCTGGAGGGCGAAACCATCAATGGACTTGGCGACAATTCCGTAAAGGCCCATGGCCGTGGAACAGTTAAACTTGAGAGCTATATTAATGGTCAGAAGGAAACTGTTACCTTACGCAACACATTGTACGCACCAACAGTCGCCAATAATCGGCTTTCGATTCCCCGCATTGATGATGCTGGAGGAGCATGAGCATTCACACCAAATCTGGAAAATTGGCTCTACAAGGTAGGAAATGGCTCCGACTCTACTGGCTTGATGCAAAAGCAGTTGTCGTACGGAACCAAGCCAATGTTGGTAATTCCGAGGATGTTAAACCGAATAGCTGGACGGCATGGCACCGCCGTTATGGCCACGTTTCTAACTCAACACTTGAGCTCCTCATCAAGAATCAGTCCGTAGAAGGACTCACCATCGATCCCAGCAGCAAACCCGAATCCGAGGTGTGCGAGGCCTGCATTCAGGCCAAAATGCATTGCAAGCCATTCCCACATAAAGCCCTTCACAGGTCAGAGAACCCAGGAGAAGGCATCCACAGTGACCTATGGGGTCCTGCACGTACCAAATCAACGGAAGGAAATTATTACTACATTTCTTTCACCGATGATGCCAGCCGCAGAATGACAGTTCTGTTTTTGAAAACCAAGGACCAGGCAAGAACCAGAGTCATGGAGCACATCGAATGGCTGGAACGGCAGCGCAGTTATAAACCGAAGTGGATTCGTGTTGACGAGGGATGGGAATACCTCAATGAGAAGCTCATGTCAGCACTTGCCGCAAAGGGAATTGAAATTCATTTGACGGCACCTTACTCACAGTCCCAGAACGGTGTTTCTGAGAGACTAAATCGGACGCTTGTTGAGCTAGTGCAGGCAATGATAGCAGAGAAAGACTTACCCAAGAGCTTGTGGGAGTTTGCTGTCACTCACGCCGCATACATCCGAAATTGATCACCGACGAAAGCTCTGCCCGACGGAATAACACCGCATGAGGCATTCACGAAGGAGAAACTCAATGTATCTCACTTCCAGGAGTTTGGAACACCAGTTTGGATTTTCTGCGAAGACGTTGAAAGCTTATCGAAGCTTGACAAGAGGGCAATTAAACATATATTTTGTGGCCACCTGGACAACACAAGAACTCACCGCATCAAAATCTCCCGCAACTTCCAGTTCACCGATCCCTCCATCAAGTTCACCGAAATTTCCGCAGATGCACCATCCGAGGGGGAGAAGAACGACGGAACTGCGAATGGCACATCAGCGAAACCAGCAAACCAGCAAACGACACAGAACGTACCTCTGCCAGCATCATCACATCTACCATCACCGTCCACACCACTACTGTCTGCGCCAATCAAGAGCGCGAGTACGCTGAAGCCCACTCCATCATCATCATCCCCTCGTCTCGCAACGGAACACACTCCGAAGATTAATCAGTTAAATCCGATTCCACTCCGCAGATTAACACGCACAGTCCAAGATCATAACTATCTCAAACTCGGAAATCCTGCCGCTCGCAGAGAGCAAGCCCATCGTCCGAATCGAGGTTCGCAGGAAGAACCCGATACCGTTGGCGATGAGGGTGAGAACCCCATCGCAAACTTCGCCTATAAGGCAAACCTCGGAGATCTGGATCCCGGAAAACCCAATATCCCCAAGAGCATGGCCGAGGCAAAAGCATCGCCCGAATGACTACAGTGGGAAGAGGCTATCAACACCGAGCTTGACAATTTTAGCTCAATGGGTACCTGGAATCTTGAAGAGTTTCCAGCGGACAGGAAGCCTGTCGGATGCCGATGGGTATTTGACCTCAAGACAGGTCAGAAAGGGGAAATTGTTCGCTATAAAGCGAGACTAGTAGCAAAAGGTTACTCACAGGTCCCCGGCATCGAGTACTTCGACACATTCTCCCCAGTTGTCCGTCTCGAATCCCTCCGAGCCCTCCTTGCAATAGCTGCTGTGAAATATCTTGAGATGAAGCAGTTAGATGTTAAAGGAGCATACCTTAATGGAGACCTGCAAGAAGAGGTGTTCATGGAACAACCTCCAGGTTTTGACGCAAATGTTGTCTCAAGAAGACCCTGTACGGACTGAAGCAATCAGGCAGGGAATGGAATCGAAAGTTGCATTCAATACTCACCAAGCACGGGTTCACACGCGTTGAAGTTGACCATGGTGTTTATACACGCCAAATCAAGGATCAGTTCGTCGTTATCACAGTCTGGGTGGACGACTTACTTCTCTTCAGCAACAATACAACCATGCTCTCGGCCACAGAAACTGCCTTGAAACAAGAAGTCGAGATTACCGACCTTGGAGAGCCAAAGAAGATCATTGGTATTGAGATATACCGGGACCGGGAAGCACGCACCATTCAGATATCCCAAGAGCATTATATTGAGGGAATCTTGAAGCGTTTCGGATATGAGCAGATGTCCACAGTGAAGACTCCCATGGATCCCAATGTTGTCCTCGAGAAGAACCAGGCCGAGGGCAGTACCACTGACGAGAAAGGCCGAAGTTTTGCAGAGCATATGGGCTCGTTATTTTGGCCAGCCACTATCAGTTGTCCAGATATTGCACATGCAGTTGCCAGAGTTGGTTCATATGCCAGTGACCCGAGCACGACACACTGGACGGCAATGAAGAGGATATTTCGCTACTTGAAAGCGACTCATCAGCATCGGATCACTTTCGGAGGCCCCAATCTGGACTCTGATCCGAACTCAATATTCAACCAGTATGGCGCATACAGCGACGCCGACTTCGCATCGAACCCAGACGACAGCAAGTCAGTCTCTGGATATGTCTACCTCCTAGCTGGTGGCCCGATTGCTTGGCACTCGAAGAAACAACCGACAGTTGCACTCAGCACCACCGAAGCGGAATATTCAGCTCTTGCAGCTGCGATCCGAGCCGCAATTTGGCTACAATATTTATTTGAAGCATTGCCCTTCAATTTCCCAGCAGCACCGACATTGATCTATTCCAACAACCAGTCCGCAATATCGATTGCTTATGATTCACAACACCACGCGAGATCCAAGCATTTTCGCATTGAGAACCACTTCATTCGGGAATGTATCGAGAATTGATTAATCAATGTTGAGTATTGTCCCACCAACGAAATGGTTGCAGACATTCTGACGAAGTCTTTACCTCGCATCAAGAATGACCAGTTCAGTTCGGATATGGGTATACTGCCAGCTTGAGGGGGAGTATTGGAGCATAGCCTGGGAACATCCCGGAACCATATGGAACAATCTGCCAGTATGTAGATTCATCTAGTATATTCTATTTATTATGACTCCAATCCTGACTCCGTATGACTCATGTCTCAGTAGTATTTAAGATGATGTATTCTGTACTATGACAATAACAACTTTATCTTGAACCACTACAACCTCTGTGTGATTATCCAGACGCGCTTACCCCGCGTCATCAACCCATCTAAGTAAACTGCGCCAATATGAGGTGGACATGTAAACGTGTGGCCCTCGATGAATGCTGCTCAATGAAAGCTACCATATTGTCCATCACTTTATCCTTGTGCGCGGGCTCCTGCACGAACTCGTGATACCCATCCTTGTGAAAATATGTCAAACATGAAGACCGAACGCGAGAAACCAGGCTGCTTACGGTATACAAAATGAGAGTCTTGTCGTCCGCAATAATCTTGTCGTGAAAGTCCTTGACGGCGGTAGACGACGTCAGCTTTATTTTGTGCTTAGCATTTATCACGTCATCTGGCCAACAATATCAGGCCTAGTTCTGCGAGCGCGAGGAAGGTAGTCTGCAAAAACATGCAACAAGAACGAACCCGACTTAATGTATCAGAAATGCCACGAAAAGTTCCGTGTCTCTTGCCGAGGAGATCGTTGCGACACATGTCATTATAGACATCGTCATGCGAGAGGGCCTGGTGGGGATCATGATGTGCCCATCAAAGTGCGGGATTCAAAGACGAACGGGATGACTGACATTGAAATCCAAGTTAGCGGGACACGGTTCGGATCGGCTGTGTCCTGCATCTCGCCCACGTTGATCGTGGCCGGAGGGGAGCTTGTCAACACCGGTTTCGGCGTCAGAAGGACTGGTGCACTGCTGGCGACGATGCCAGACAGCGATGAGGCGCCGTGGCGAATGGAATAATCAAGCACCTCTCCTCCACCCATCGAGTGGCCGCTTAGAAATATAGGGAGGCCCGGGTTAACTTGAGAGGCTTCGGCATAGAGACTACCTTGGATATGTGCTCGATAGCCCACTGCACCTTAAATCAAGAGTCAGATGAAGCAGTGGATGAAAGTAAATGGAGGCAGGTACATCGTCCAGTTGGTCCTCACCCGAGGTCTTCCCATAAGAGCTTGTTGTGCTCTTGTGCTCTGCACGAGGGGCGATTTCCTAGAGTCCATTGATCATAAAATTTGCGCATTTGGCAGTCTTGCCGAATCCGTGCTGGTTGAAGGTGAAGACATTGACGCCCCACGCAGCAAACTGGGTGTGGGCCTCGGTGTACCGCCTGGCAATATGTTCTCTAAACCCGTGGATGAACATGAGAACCGCCTTAGCAGGTGAGGCGCGCCGCACAGTAGTTCACATGGGGTCCGCCGAGCCATGCCTCCGTATATCCTGTCTGAAATGAAATGTAGAGGCATTATCGGTGAAGAAAGGTAGGAAAGAGGGAGGGAAGATGATGGACGTTTCGAATTCAGGACAAAATATGTGACTCAGAGGGACGGTCCAACTGCGTTGGCCCAGCAATCTCTGGCCCGGGTAAATGCCTTGCCGAATCAGGCCTGATTCCTCGGATGCAACATTCTCAAATTGTTCTCGAATGTGCCTTAGGGCCTGATTGGCAACCTTGAATTTCTCTGCCTGAATTTCAGTTGAATTCTTCTAGCACATACTTTTCCCACGATTTTGGCCCCCCAAACTATCCTAGAATGAAAACTGGATGCATTTCTTTGACTTTTGAGGCGTCGGGGTGTCCGTGATGAAAGGGGCTGCCAATATGCTCAACTTTCAAGAGATTTCCCTGAAATCTGAGGGAAGCTTTGCACAACAATTTTTCTGCCCCCCTCTGACCTCAGATCTTCACCAATACATGCCATTAAACATTGTAGAAGGGTTTAGGGACGGGCTTGGTATACGTGGGAAATTCAAGCAAAATTCATGCGTGAATTGACGGTTGCCGATCAGGCCCTTAGTTGGACATCTGGCGCTGTTCACCATGTTTGACGACCTCCTTCAAGGGATGTTTAGCAAGGGAAAGATTTAAGTCTAGATGATTGCTAGATGATCAAACTCAGTGCCTGGTCATTCACAGGAACTGTTGCCAAATGCTATGACGAGTAAGATCATGAAGCATTGTGTTATGGCGTAGTCATATACAGGGATAGATGGCTCTGGGTGGCTCTGGATAGCTCTTATTGATAGAAAACACAAGTGCATTATATTTGGTATGGTGGACTCTAGCCAATAGTATCATGACCACCGGTCATTTAGTCCCTGTCGCGGCAATAAGCGGTCCTCTGCTTGTGGATTTATGGTCAGTATTTCTGATGATATCTGTTCGTCTCGGCGCAAGGTCAACGACATGAGTTTGTATGCCCTTCTAATAGGGTGCTGTTTATAATTCCCCAGCCATTTATAAACAGTTTTTTATTCCTCGTTTATAAACACTCACTTAAAAGTGCTGGAATTACTGTGTTGTGGCGATTTTTCGCCCTGTAACTTTCCCAAGGTCAGGAACAAATGCAGGCTCAAATCCACAGGAGTATCAAAAAATTGGCAATTTCGAATGAGATAATAGCACAATGTGAGTCCCCGGGAGGTAAGAAGGTCAATTTCAGATGCTTTGGCCTTTGAATTGGTCACATTTGTTCCAACGACAACCAGACTTCAGGTCAGTCTGGTGGGGCTGGGCACTGCCACCTTGAATTAACAACCAGTAGTCTAGGCCCGGCCATATATAGACCGGTTTATAAACACCTGTTTGAAACAATGTCTGCAAACCGGAATAAAAAACAGCACCCTACAGGCTTCTAAGGCTTGAGACATGTTCTGATCCTCGTGGACTTGGGGTGTGGGCCATGGCAATGCCCGGCAAAACTCGTACTTATTTTTTTTTATAGTAGGGTATCAGGGACAGGCCGCAATCTCATCGACATCTTGACGTCCAAGTTACACACTACTCTGCTCACCTACAAGCTGTCTGAATTTCAATTGAGAGCCAAATCAACATGGAAAATTCAAACTTATTGGCTTAGTTTGGAACATTCTGGTCATTGAATGTTTCTGCAACAGGCAGCATAGAGAACACCACTATCAATGCTGCCATAGAGTGATATCCTTCTATTTCTTTCCTCTGCCTTCCACTCACGGCCACGACAGTGCAAATTTGTTTGAACTCTTTATTCAATCACAGAGGAAATGAACCTCTCCTATGCTCATGGTTGCAACCATATCAACCTTCAAGCCCGGATTGAGCAGCTTATGACCCAGGACATATCTTGCCACATGGCAGATACTTGGTTAACCTTGACAATCTGGAAGGTCAGCTTTTACTTTGCCAGATTTGGATGCACAACTGAGTTCTGCCGCAACAAAAAAAAAAGATGCCCAAGGTCATACATACAACTGCTTTTTTGGATGACTCAAAATCAAGGTTGATATAATTGTACGCCCTCACTCGGCCAACTCACTGAAAACATTTAGGCCATCTGTTTGATGCGGTGTGTTTCCTGCACATTCACTTCTCACCGGTGAAAACGCTAACTCTCAGGTATGTGTGAATGCGAGATGCGAAATGCTAATGCAGCAGAGCTATGAACTCTAAACCACACACAACACACAACACTATCAACAACTAACCCCTCAATAGAGAGAGTCAGAGCGCAAGTTCGGGGGTGTAAGTCAAGTATTAGACTTGATAGCAGCTGGTTTCTCGGTCGATCACTTAGTTAACTAAGGGTCGCTCGCGCTTTTGCAAGGTTTGACTGGTCAAGTCAAGTTGTATTGGACAAGTAACGTCTAGGACGTCAAGGAGACAGTATAGGGTAGGTTTTAAGACCGTTAAGTCTGCGCTTTTTGTGTCTTTCGACGGTTTCAGTGTTGTGTTCAATGTTCTGGGTCTGTTTGCCGTGTTCTGACTATTGCCGTGTTCTATCAATTGCCGTGTTCTGATTCTGAGTCTGTATACGATTCGTTCAAAGCAATCTAACCTCCACAGCTATCAGAGCGACGGTTCCAGTGGCTGACACAACGTGTACAGCGCCCCTAGATGTGCTACTTTCCCTCTCCTTCTGCTGCCCTTTTATACTACTGCCCTAGGCTTTACATCACAATGATTACTGCACAATATCCGTGTTCCTGCGGCCCAAATCCCCATCCCTGGATCCTGATTGGCTAGTGGCCAAAGAGACATGTGGAGATTGACACAACCCATGTGATTGCTGATTAAGTGGATAGAAAGTGTCTTCTTCGTCTGTAGCCTCTTGTCCTGGGCCTGAATAGTCTTGAAGCTCATGCACGTCTCTTCTACCTTCCAAATGATACCCCATAGTCCCCAGTTTGGTTCAGTGGTTCAACCACAATTGCCTAAAAGGTCTGTCTGAGGTGTCTATCTCTCATTGTCATATCTTCTACTCATCCGGATAAAGCGGATAGGAGTGTCATGTCGTTCAGGTAAGTCTTGTCAGACCTAGGCCTTGGGTCTGGACTCAATGCGTGATCAGACGCGTCCCCAGTTTGAGGTAAACAGGTCACAATAAGTCTAGTCTTTGAGATCTTTGGTTCTTCCCACTGTTGCCTGCCAGCAATCGGTATCTCGCCTTCATAACCTCTTTGGTATGCTGTTTGTGTCCTAGCAAGCATCCTTAGGCCTTGTATGTCCTAGTTTCTCTGCCACCATCGTCAAGTTTCCTTAGTTAACTAAGAGATCTGGTGGCCCCATTTGTGAAGGTACCGGTAGAAGTCCTTGTTAACCTCGTAGCTTGTGCTAATAGACTGGACCACTCAGTCAGAGTGCCCTGATGTTCCCTCAGTGCGTGTTGACACGCTGAATCATGCAAAATCGCAAAATCCATGTGTACTTGATTTCACGGCTTATCACCGGAACCCATTTTTGTCCATGGCTACGACCTCCAGACTGAAGAAGGTCAGCAGTAGAATTGCCTTTTGTTTGATGTCCTTCAAAATCTAATCCAAGGCTATAAGCAAAATAGGTCAGTATATTTGTTGTCTTCCATAGATGCATATCCACTCACATCTCACCAAGTCATGGAGTTTCATGTGTAAATCTGTTGATCCTACCTCCATGTTGTGTGCCCTAATAACTTGAAGATGGAATGCAACTCCAAACATGACTGGCACGTGAACATTGGGATGTAAGTACAGGACACAGTACTTGCTAACTAACAAACAGTGTAGTTTTGACAGCAGCAGGGATTGGTAACCTGTTGTTGCAGCATAAAGCAGGACTCGGGCAGGGCTGGATGAGAAACCACAGGAGGCTGACAAGACCCAGAGATTTTTTTTCCCCATGAGACCCCTTGCAGCATTAGTGTTCATTAGGGGCAGTCAGAGTTGGACACTTATAGCCACCAATTATGCACAATTATTGATGTTTAAATTGTAAATTAATGATTGCATAACTGTTGCATAATCACCTCCAGAGCTGATTGTACACAATTCTCAGTGATTCTGCGTATTTTGGATTTATGGTAATCATCCCACGATTAAAATCACTCATAATCGTGGTCCATAATGGTGCCCATAATCACTCCAGAATTGTCTACTCTGACTACCCCTATTATTGTACATGATTGGGTAGGGTTGGAACATTTTGAGGTAACAACTACAATAGGCTCATTCACAGTAGCCCTTTTTCACTCCCTTTTTTCTGCCCTTTTTACATTCCCATCATTTTTTGCCCTGTTTTTTGTTTTCCCCTTTTCCAGTTTAGCTATGTAAAAAAGAGTGAAAAGGGCTAAGTGCACGAACCATTGAAAAGCACAAAAAAGGCAAGCAAAAAGGGAAGAAAAAAGAGGTACTATGAAAACCCCCATCGTAACTCCTTCCGTTTTTAATCTCTTTTTTCCCTCATAGGACACTGTAGCTTGCACAACAGGTCTACTAATGACTTTCAACATCCACAAGGAAGCCTGTGGGACTAGATTTTGAGCACCAGAAAGTTTTTATGCATAAACTTGAAAAAAAGAAAAGGAATAGAAAAAAGGAACAGCAAAAGGAAGACAGAAAGAGACGGAGAAAGGAGAGCTGCCAGCAAGCCTAATGCTTCTTGCCATGAGCATGATAGAAAAAGAAAAGGTGAATAGAAAAAAAATGTACACATCGAGGTTCGATCTCAGGACCTTAGAAGTACACTCGGCATTAGCCGTGAGCACAGCCACTATATAGTCACAAAAAAACTAATTGAATCTCTGAGAGGGCCTTCAACACCGCCACTATTTTCCTTCTACTGGAAAAGTAGGACTGATGATTTGAGCAGCTCGCAAAACCCTCATGTAAACTTTTAGACTTGGGGTGTGGGCCATGGCATAGCCCGGCAAAACTCGTACTTGTATTTTTATGTAATAAGATATCCATGTGAGTGGAAATTCCCAAAAATCTCAGTTTCGGTCCAGGATCATGGTATACCAAGGGACCTTCAATCAATTCACCACCACACACACACCTAAGAATGAGAGAAAGAGGAACAGGCAATCAGAAGCTTGATTGTCAATTCCACTACACAATTCCATTGCAGGTATAGCGAGCAGGTTAAACATATGCCTGCCACCAAAAAGCACAAACAAAGCATCCCAGCCTTTCACAACTTGTTCTTGAGTCAGACGTGGGGCTGCAGCAGATGCCAGACACATTTGGGGACTTGGGTTCAAAACATTCAGTGTCTAGGTCCTTTCCTCCTCCGTGGAGCTGGGCATCAGATGACTGTAGTAGGTGGATATGACCCACCTAAATTTATGGTGGTCAAAATGCACATTTATTCTGCCCCAACTTTTTTTGGTGTGCCCCCACTTTTTTTAAAAAAAAGTGACTTTTCCGCAAGTATTTTATGGTTCCAAGGTCCCTGCCCCAACTTTTGAGATTTTAGTTTCCAACCAAAAACCTGGGGCACAACGTGTTCTACCCCCCTTTTTTTTGGCTGAAATTTTTTTTCAGCATTGAGTGGGGAGTGGATTTATAAACAATTCCTGCAGATCAAATGTGTGAAAAGGCTCGTAGTTGACCAGCAGGAGCACCAACATCACCATCATCGGTCCGATCACAAATGATCTGGTGTCACCCGTGCGACATGACGCGTTGACGCGTCGATCGTGAGCCACAGCATGGGAGATCATGTGTTAGTATACATTCAATTGTGCGTCATGCTCACAACTTTGATGTCCATCATAAGTATTTCAAGGATGTATTTTTCTTCCCTCTATTTCCAAATTAAAGATAAACGAGGACTGGAGGATGAATTATATATGGTTGAAAATTGCCTACTTGTTTCACCGCAATGCTCTTTAAGGTCTTGTTTTTTATCCTTGTTTGTAAACATGTTTATAAACCGGTTTTTGGGTTGGGGAAAATGGCCGGTGTTTGATTATTCAACCTGAGCCGGCACCACCAATGTTTGATCCGTCCCAGCTGGATGTAAGACCGGCCTAGAGGCCCTCCACATCGCCGCCCATAGCAAGGCTCAGAACACAAGTTCAATTGCCTCAAACTAACCGTCAATGTTTGGCATGGCATTCAAAGTTGGTTGCCATTCTTTCCGGAATTTAGTCGCAGATAAACCGGTTGCAGGGGCAAACTCGAGTAGGAGTCTTGTAGATTGGGCAGATCACGTCACCGCGCCGTTGCTCCCCAGAGTGGTAGCAAGGCAGCTGGAAATAAAATTTGGGACTGGGAAGCCGAAAAACTCGTTTTTAGGCCAAATTGGTGAACCGGTTTATAAACATGTTTATAAACAGCCTGTTTGCAAACCGAGAATTAAAAACCGTTTATAACCCCTCCAGCAATTAAAAATAAGACACTAATGCTCTTAAGACATGAAGTCGTTCAAAAGGTGTGTCAAATCACATGGAAGAACCGAGGATTGGCTCAAGGGGCAAAAACAGTCGTAAGGGCACATATACTCACCTAATTGGAGCGATTCAGCATGAACTCAGAACCATCGAAAACAAAATCGGGAACCCAGACGGAACGAAATTTGGGAAGCCGTACTGATGCGATGCTGCGGTCACAACTTCGGCTCCGAGGTGACTGAGTGACGCGTCAATTCTGTTGCCAACCTCCATGTCAACCCCATCTGGTGAGGATGTGAAGCCCGATACGTCAAAAATCCGCATCGGAGTACAGTTCAACGGACAATATATGCACTCCTCGGTCTCTACCCCCCTTCTTTTCTCATATGACTGGACAGAGGTCTTTTTCCTGTACAAGAAAACGAAGCCACTTGCGAAACTTTTGATAATGTTTTGTGTAAGTACATCCCTTCACTGCCGCCTCCTCCCTTAGCATGTGCATTGTCGTCAGGAAAGAATTAAGGTCGACAGAAGTAAGACCCAATGTTGACGTGATTCCTCGATCCTTCACAGCCTACAATCAGAGAATATAAGATTCAATTATGAGGGCGTAAATATTTCACGCGAAGAAACGACGGCGGAGGATGTGAGCAACTTCATCCCATCACCGATTGTTCTCTAAGGACCTGACAGTCTCTCTCCAGTTGGAAATGGAGGACGGAGATGTCATTGATGGGCAGCTTTGGCAGGTGAGCAGGTATCGCACCGTGGCCGCACTGCCTTGGATTGACTATTCCACCGTAACTAGGAAGGTGGATCTTTCGAACGTTGAAAGTTTCGGGTTCCTAAAATGACACGACCATGTATCAGTGTATCACTACAGTATCTTCTTTTTTGGTACAGGAGCCGACGTCAGATAGCAAATCATAGGGCGGTATATATACTCGTCCACCTGCAGTAATTCAGAGACCACGGTCCATCCGGCTCCTTCATCGCACTGTGAAGGTTGTATTCTAGCACCATTTACAACTAGCTCTCATGTCGTAGTGGATGCGGGAAATTTCGCCTTATCGCCCTTTATAAAAGGAAATGACCATATGACGGGGAGGACGATGCTGTCACTTTTGGGGAGGATGTGTTGAAACGCGAGGGCGGATCACACGCGGTTTTCAATTCAGGTCATGCAAAACAACAGCAACATAATCAAGAGGCCGATATATAAAACCGATCAGTGTCCATGTTTTCTACGAGCCAAGAATCCGGCAGCACACCCAGGTTAGTTCGAGCGCACTTTCAGGGCAAAATAGAGCCTGCGCTAAGCGTCAGCTGGCTCAAAATACAAAACAAACAAAGGTGCGTACAAGATTCGATAAATCAGTGTAATGGTGATGAGGATCGCAGCCCACTTGCCATACGAGATGTGCCCGATGTCAAGATAATCGAGAACGTCTACACCAGACACGGTGCATGTCTCCGGCGTGGACGACGGATACGCACAGACGCACGAGCCGTTGACGCTTGTCACACATTTAAACGTGAGGCCGCGGAGGTCAGACTGGATTGATGGTTAGCATGATTTTTCCAGGGGAAAGGATGCTGAGGGAGAAAACGCACGTTGGTAAGCAGCTCGAAGGCGTAGCGCTGGTAATCCATGTAATGGAACGAGTAGAACCAAAAACGAGGGAGCGATCTCGCTTTGATGCTATTGAGGTGCTCAGCGTGTATAGCGAGGCGGGATGATTAAATCCAACTCACAAATAACCCCCGACACTCATCCAGAACCCATTGACGCTGAGGGCGGTCAACCAGGGGTCCAGCTCGTTGCGCATTTATTTTACTCACAAGGCACCGATGGCGAGGGCCGCAACGAAGATGGGTAAGAAGGAGGCTATTATGAGCATCTGGCTTTCGGCGGCGAGGATCGCAAGGTAAAGGAAAGCTAAGAAGCGAAAGAAGGCAGCTCCGCCCGGATGTAGACCCTGAATCCAGTACGAATTAATTAGGTGACATTGAACAACAGGTGAGACGTACGATGGCCCAATATGATATCAGGGTGAAAAGTACCGTGCAGACGAAGAGGAAGGGCATGTTGATCAGCGTGTTCGAGAGCACGAAAGGGAGTGTTGAGTACAGTCCATTCTTCGTTTCCCTGTAGTACACTGATCGTTCCTCGAGGACTGCCGAACAGGATTGAGCACGGAACGAATGACGATTTAGGAACGCAACTGACATCCTGGAATTCCGGCCACGGACATCTGGCCGGCAAGAAATTAGTGCAAGGCCTCTAACTAACCTATTATGACCCACAAACGCAAGGAAGGCCACACTGAAGAAGTGGACCGAGAGTCTGTCATTTATCGTAGAATCATCGGACCCTAGTCGGATCCAGATAGTCCTGGGAGAGAGAAAACTCGTCAGGGGATAGGACCTAGAATTTCCGGAGTGGGAAACATACGCGAGCATCAGTCCCATGCCTGTTGTAGATTTTTGTTTTCAAAAAGGTTTCAAAAAGGAGAGGACAGACGACATACCCGCATACATACCAGCCCGAACGCCGTAGGCCAGCAGGTTCCGCGAGTAATTGACCGCCGTCCGCTCAGACAGAACCATGGTGTTCCAGAAGAGCGTCCCTAGTGCTCCGCTCCGCCCATCGACCCCGACGAACGCCTCAGGGGCGGCGACCTTGAAAACAGAATCGGGGACGGACGGGTTCGTCGACAGATAGAAGTTGCGGAAGGCGCGGGCGTCGCTGCTGTTCTCCCGTCCTGTAGTTTGGGCAAAGTCGTTGTTTAGGAAATTCATCGCATGATCGGAGGGAGTCGTCTGGCAAACACGGTCAATTGCGAGAGACAGGAAAGGCCCGAGTACGACGCACGAATTTCCCGACAGGGTGGCCCCATCTTTCGAGGAAGCCCTCGAGATTATCTACCTTTCCGGAGAAGCATGTAGTTCCGTCGGAGAGAAGGAGGATGTTCGTGAACTGCGCGAGAGTTTCGAGGGATGGCTGGTGGATCGTGGCGATCACGATCATCCCCTCTGCGACCGCCAGTGTTCGGATGGCCGACATGACCTCACGCGCGGACGTGCTGTCAAGCTAAGTTAAACAGGGTTAGCTTACAGAGAGGTGCAGCGTTTATGAACAGGAAGAACGTACGCCAGAAGTGACCTCGTCCAACAACAATATGCGACTACACCATAGTTCAAAGCAAGAACCCATCGGCGGCTGGGATGCAGACTTACGGGAAAGTGATCATCGCACACGCAGCAGTGACTCGCCGCTTTTGCCCTATCCAAAAGCAATCAGACGTGTTAAATGCAGTTAAACACCGACATACCGCCCGAGATTCCGCGGGAAATGGGCGTCCCAATCCTTTGATTTGCGCACGATTGCAGCCCGAGAGCGGTGAGTACACGATTCACTCGCGCGGCGACCTCTCGTAGGGGGAGCATCGGAAGGCTGTCCGAAATGTCAGATATACGTCAAGCTCCAAGTTTAATTAGACATACTGTAGTCGCAGCGCATACGACACACTTTCGCGAACAGTCAAAACACCCAGTAGCGCGTCCTCTTGCTCGACAAAGGTAGACATCTGCTGCATATTTCTGGCGTTCAGTGCTTCTCCATTAAGGCAAACCTGCGGGTAGAGACCGGTCACTCAAACTGTGACAGCAATATGTAACAAAACTTACCAATGCTCCGTCCAACGGCGTTTTTCGGAACGCCATTAGATCGAGAAGTGTACTTTTACCTGGGAAAACCGTCAATCAAATGAAAAACCGCGGCGACTAGTGTGATACCTGCACCGGATGGACCCTAGTACACGGCCGTGAAACACGGAGCGCCACACTGCAGGAACGGCGCACCATAATAGCTAGGAGTTCACCGGCCCTCACAGTGACTGAGACATCATCGACTAGCAGCTTGCCCTTTGTGCCCTTGAGATCGACTTGGTAACTGAGGCGCAGGAATGAAAGCGTAGATCCAGAACAGTTAACTTCATGCGAGAGCTTTTCGACCTGAGATGTAGATATGGACATCGTCGCAGTAGGGGTCGAGGGACAAAGTGTTGTCTCGCGTCTTATAAACTGGAGCATGCCGTCCCCTCGGCAACTTCGATCGAGTATATACTTTGATGTCGATCAGAGTTTGAAAGCGGGTCAGATGCGCGAAGAGTATATACGAGAAACGAAAACGAAGATATATATATATAGACTGCCGGGCGATGGCCGTTGATGGCCTGGGTAACGCTTCGGCTGCTTGCCGAGTCACCTAGCGCACACTGATGGCGCATCAATTGTAATCCGCCAAAAGCCGCAAAAAGAAATTATCGAAATGTCAGCCACAAATAATGCCACAATACATGGCATAACATTCTTCAGAGAAGGAAATGCATATACAGACCCTTAAGTCAGTATCTTCGCTTGGATGCCTGTCCCCCGGGCGGTGGACGAGTGATTTCCAATATCTATTCATGGCACGTGTCCGCTCGTACGGTCGGGCACGTGCGAGGGTAGTCACAATGTCACTGAAGTTGGAAACTTTGCGCAGTGTGAATGCAATTTAAGATTTTTCGGTGCTTGCAGAAAGGTTTGATTTCCCTTGAACGCTAAATGTAAATGAAGATGGTTGTGTGTGCCAACGCACCAAACGGGGACTGCCTTGTGGAGAGCTGCTTCTTTTCGCACGAACTTCTGGTATTGAAGAGCCAAATATCTGGCACTATGACGCAACCGGATTTCTGGGCACCGGTAGGTCGAAATCCAATCTCGTAACTGTGGGCCGAATCGTCTCACTGCTGTCGATCAGGTAGCTGTGTGAGAGGAAACCGGTTTCGGCTAACACAACAGAAATATCAAGTCCAGTGAATTAAATGGAGTCAATTTGACTACATGAAGGTAATTTGGATTAAAGAGAGTGTGCAAAAAATAATTAAGGAGAGCAAGGGCGCGGATCCGATGCAAGAACCTCGTCATCGCCATCGACAGCATAACATCCCATCTCCTCAAAGACATTATTCATCCGGTCTGACCGGAGTGCATCAACATAGTCCAGATCCGAATCAGGCAAGAAGAGAGGCTGGACGCCCAAAAGACCAGAGAATAACAGATCAGGCAATTTGGAGGGGCCGGCGATGGGTGAAGAAGAACTCGGGGCAATGTCCGATTTTGGGGAATGGGAAATGTCAATGAAAGTGGGCGAGAAAGCTCCTAGAACTTGAATTTAGTAAGGGGATTCAGTACTTCAAATGGTTCCATACCTTTACACTGTGGCGTGGAAGGTCCTACGTCGGAATCTTTCGTAGGGATGGGAACAGTGAGGTTTCGGGAGTTAAGCTGTGAACGGAGACGTTGGATCTCCACATCTTTCGAGTGTGTGAGCTGTTCTGCAGCCGCCAGTCTTGCCTTGAGGCCCCTAGATCCGCCCTCTGCAGTTGCAGTCTCAGCATTTTTGGCTCGTGCCCGGGCTTGGCGCGCTGCCTGCGAGGAAAATCGGGCTCGAGCTGAATTGTTACCATTCTCCCATATGCCAAATTCAACCGAGGCTTTTATGACACGGGCATTGTCACTATCAAACTGGCGTGCACTATAAGTTACAATCAGCACCGCGTTGAGACAATACCAAAGTGTCATTCACAGCAAAATTGCCTCAATCAGGCTGTGGTTCGTATTATTGACCTGATTGTCTTGTGCGTGCGAGCCTTCAATCGGATTGGTGTCCCTTGGTGTCAAATCCCAGAATTTATTGCTGATCTTGCTGAGTCGACGGTTCAGGGAGGGAAGCAACCATGGATAGCTGAGTTTATGCGCCCACCACGCTGAAATGTGACGGGAAATTAGATGCTGATATGATTGAAGTTGAAATGTCTAACCCTTGAGTTTTGGATTCAGAGATGTGCCGCAAACCGTGTAGTACTCAGTAATCTCCACATCTGAGTCCAGGTATGGAAATGAAAGAAGATACTGGAAGAGGTTGTAATCGTCCAGGTGTGACTCTAAAGCAAGGACACCACTATAAAATATAGCATCATGTTAGTGTGTTCAAGATCGGGGAGGGCAATGCGCACCGGATGAAGTGAACTAAGCATGTTTTCCACACAAACATGAGTATAATGTCAACGTCAACTGTGGCCATTCCATCTACTTCTGGCAAATTGAGACGGCGTAGGATGATCACGTCGCCGAGAGCCTGGGCCTAGGCACCCTCAGAGTCCCCGAGGGCACCTAAAAGGCTTGAGCTTTTGGAAAATACTTTGAAGTTCAATGCTTTCCCAGTGATTGTCTCGATGGCCTCAAATATCCCGTTCCATACCAGAACAAAGGCTTCACGAGTTGCACGGTTGCTCCAAACACGTCCGATGACAGTTCCTGGCCCCAAAAATAAATCGGCTTCCACGAGAGACTAGGAGTGAGATGTAAATGAACGTACGCCTATCCAGACCATTGAGCCAAATGAGAAGCTTCCACTCGTTGGTCTTACCATGAACCACAACAAAAGTAGTGTCAACCATGATCCAAGAAGCGTCCAAAGTCAGAGCGGCGAGGTCCGGATTGACAGTAATGATAACATGAGTATCGTCAGCCAGGGTGCTAACTGCATGAATGTATCGATCCGCAGGTGCACGAGACTTGTCTTCCTCAAACTCGTTCCACACCGCTGGGTCAGATTGAATCAGATATGGGACTCACATGAAACAAGATTCGCACCTTGCATGCCAGTACCATTCGGAAATCTCGATAATTGAGATCCGCGCACCATGTCTCGCCGTCTACGGTTGCTGATGAGGCTTGGGTGTAGTTCCTGGGGCAGTTTTCCTCCCAGGATTGCACGGGTACTTGAAGCTAGTCAATCTATGAGTCGAAGAATAGATGAAAACACAGTGATTCCTTTACATTTATCGACCCGAAGAGTGGTTGCACCGATCGGACCGGTGGATTCAATACATTTCTTATATTGGCTTGCCACAGCAAAAGGAACCTTCGTGCGAGGGAAGATGGGGTGATTGTGCGGTGTCCCGGCTTTAGGCATAACCACAGCACGCAAATCATTCCCATCGATAGGAATGAGGATGAGGATTTGCGCAGGACAAGGATTTTTACTGAGTTTTCCACGGACATGTTTACCATCGCGAAAATGAGTACGTGCTACAGACAAGTCAGAATTGGTTGGAGATAAGAAAACGAGAAAAACTCACGGCATATCTTATTGTGTGGGAGATGGGATGGATGAACAATTTGAGGACACGGACCACTGACAACATCATCGTCCTCAACATCCACGGTTTCACCACGAAAGATTTGACCGAGAATGGATTCCCGTACCCCTCCAGGGATCTTTGTGAAACGGTGGACAAGCCCGTCCCCTTTAGACCAATTGGAACAGCCAATGAAGTGAGTTTTTCCATTGTTCCGCCCCTGTGGACGACAACATCAGCCTAGTATCGTAATAAATCTGTATGTCTGGATGGACATACCTGCACAAACCTACGCATGACTGCATGGCCACCACACTCAAAGGAATCGTCCTCTCCCTTCGATTTGCAGTGCTTGGATATAACACTCTCATAGAACCTGAAGAAGCAAATTGAGTATCCGAAAATACATGAGGCGAAATCACACACTCTGTTGCAAGGGCAAGAAGACTACCGGCTTCAGCCATCTTTGCCGCTCTAATCGGTGCGGAGATTAAATCGTCCATAGTTTCATCATCCCAGCGCTCGAAACCGACAAGATGATCAGGTGCCGCAAATGAACATGAAAATGATCCGCCACAAGACAAGTTCAAGCGGCGGCAGAAGACTGAAGCATCCTCTTCAAGGATCAGCACCTCCGCAAGTTTGTCTGCGACACGCGAACCCGTAGGGCCAGAAAGGGAATCCTGACACTGAAACAAATTGTACGTTCAAAGATATCACAGATTAGCAGAATCAACAAACCTGTTTCTTCAAGAAGGCATCAACGGTGAGTGTCTTGTCGAGGGCCTCGAGGCATTCGGGGGAATCATTAAGGTCGACAACATACGCAATCGGATAGTCGGACGGTGGAACATTCCAGTATTCCAAGGCAGAATCCAGCTCAATAACTTCATTGACAAACATGCCCTTACTTCTGCCCTTGCCCACGGTTACTTGGATCGCACCCTCTGGATCCGAATCGGGTTCGGTGCGCGCCTTCCCCTTGCCCTTGGATTTCCGTGACTTGGTGGGCAATGATTTGCGCTTGCGTTTACTGGACGACCCCGCGGTGGCCGATTCAAATTCCTCTGAGTCTGAATCTTGCAAGAATTTTACATTAAAATCGAGGTATCACTTGGAATGAGACATACCATTATCACCACTCTCATCAGAGTTGCGGCCACCGCGTAATCGCAATGCAAACCCGTATGATACACAGATAGGGGGGTAAGGATCAGACATGGATGGATCATCCACATCTTAGAAGGATTTTCAATTTAAGAAAGATGTGATACCAAATAAGACGTACCCTTTTCACCGCAGTCATCACAGTTATGCTCGGACTCGGGCTGATCATCTGGACTCTGATCTGGGCCGTCTTGGTCTGTAAATATATGGGAACCTCAATAGAAAAGAGCATACCATCGTAGGTTGAAGAAGAACCATCTTGTCTGGTATCCGGGGAGCAAACAAACACCAATGCAGGCTCAACGACAGTCGAGGCAAAAATAGCGCAGGCAGAAATTCCGAGGTCAGCGATGAACCGAACAAGCTTGACAAGTAGATCATAGAACGAGTCATAATTTACCCGTGGATCTCTGTAGCCCGGAAGGCAGCGCACACGGTCAATCCTCATATGAGCCGTATGAGAACGGTGGAAAGAAATGGGTGCGACATTAACGAGCCGTTGTACATCAATTGCCATCGGAAAAAGCAACTGTCCTATAGAATATGCCGGTCAATAAAGTCCAATTATTGGTTGTTCATTTCTACCATACCAGAGACAACAGTCCAGATGGTCAGAAATATGACCACATAAACCGAAAGATAGGCAGCCTCCAGAGACATTGTTTGTGGCAAGAAAAAAACCAACGAGCATCCAATGAGAGCACTGAGAATGAGGGTGCAGAAGAGGCGTAGAATTATGAAGAGGATCTCTGAAGGCCGCACAACTGAAGATTGGTGAAGCCGCGGCTTCTGGTAGCCTAAGCGGAGCATCAGCATCGGTAAAATTGACATCAACATTGTGTTCACCGCCCATGGGAGCAATAGTTGGATAGTATCTGTCGAGATGAGTAACAAAGTGGAAAGAGTGGTAAAAATGTGGGTTGAGACAGTATTGAAAGTACTGTAAACTCACCCATTTTATACATTTCTGGCCCTCAGGGTCGAGTAGGGCACGTGCAAAGTGCAATTGATCGCAGAGCGAGACCCCCATTTCTTGAATCCGACCATATGTACACCATGATTTAAAAGCCAGACCAGAACAGACAAGGAACAACACTCTGTATATATATATATATTTGCAGCAACTAAATATCTAGCAAAAGTCAGCTAAAAACCGACCACTGGATTCCATTTGATGTGATAAGAGGCGGGCATGGATAGGCGGGGATGTGGTAATGGGCGGGACACAGCCTTGGGACTAAGCGAAGTGTGACGAGATTGCCGGCCTGCCGTCTGATGCGGCCGAGCCTTGCCGAGTTTCGTTTTCGCTTTTCGTCAAGACCGATGCGCGAAGGCCAGTCGCGAATGCGCTTCCGAGAGATCCGTTGGAGGAGGACAAGTCATTCCGATACCCTTCGATTTCGTGCCGTTTGTCTCGGTCACACTCGGTGGACATATGTATCATTGCCACTAGTGTTCTTGTCTTTCTTGACCACCGCCAACGTGACAGGAGCTATCTTGGCCCCCTAACCGTTATCGCCTTGACTTCTAGAGGGTTGGAGATGGTCCTTCCAGGATGCGAGTGCGCCCAAAGGGTAACACTGAGTGATTTGCGCGCTTGTTTGGCATCTGTCGTGAGTTTGAATTCTCACGCACAGACCATCGGATAAATCCGTACCGCATCCCGTCTTCTCCGCTCACCTCATGCCAAAACGATCTCCTTGCAACAAAGCGATACCCATCTACATCGCGGCTTTGAAGGACTTGGACTCTCCTCTATACTGTGTGCGGTGCTTGACGGGCCTCATCTGCCAGATCCTCTCAACCCAAGACGTGTATCACGATGCAGGCTTGGATGAGTTTTGGGATGTATCGACCACATTTCTCACACAGCGTCGCAGCGAGGAGGAAATGGAAGGCCTTCTTTCTCGTCTGTGTTGCTGCAATTGCCCAAACTCGGATCCCTACACCCGCGCTTTACATACCATGGGCGCCAAATACGAGGATAGATGGGAGAAGGAAGGCGGAAATTTTGTCTTTTCGGACGCCCATCATGTGGCTCGAACCTGTTTTCCCCAATTTCTGCTCGCCAGGTTCTCGCTGACCGTGGCCGAGGCAAAGCCTAAAAATGTTGCCAAAGGCGTGAAGGGGAGCTGGCCGCAAACCATCGTGCACCTTATGCCTTTCGGTGCAGAGATCACAGTTGATGCTATGGTTCAGTGGCATCGGGGGTTGGATCAGGACATGGTCGTATTTGCGCTACTGGCGGCCATGGTTCCAATATCCCGAACACTGCTTATGCCCGACATTGCCGCCTCCGCATTGCCCGCGCTCATGGTTTCGTCCGGTAGAGCGCTGTTTGATCGGACGTACACCAGTCTTGACTCGTCCAACCCCAATGAACGACGCCAAAGTGCAAATAGCTTCTTTGTCCAGGCAGCTTTTATGGACGCATTTCTCCTGTCTGTCCTCTCGGCAGATATGGGAGTCGAGTTTGCGCGGGGATATGAGACCAAACTTGTGCAACTATGCAACCTCTTTGTCCACATCTCCACCGATCCTCGAATCCCTGACGTACAGGAGTGTGGATACCCGCAGCTTGAAGGTTGCACAATGTGGGCGAGCCACTCGTACCGTCTGTTCCACATGTACCTCCCTCCACGTCCACCCATCATCTTACATCCGAACGTCGCCGCCTTCGACGTGAAAACCTTCCCGCCGCCCCCGACAGTCCGCAACCTCCGCGAGAGTGTGCACATGGCGATCGTTGCGGCACGCCGCGATATGGCCTGCTCTGCCGTCGGGTGTACGCGATCCCTCCAGACCGAGGGAAGGGCATTCATGTGTTGCGCGCGCTGCTGCGTCGTCTGCTACTGCAGCACGGACTGCCAAACCCGCGCATGGAAGGAAGAGAAGTACCCGCGCCGGCGGATCTGTCCCATAATATCCGCCCTCGTGCGGATCTCCGACGGGGCCGCCACTGGTTTCATGGGATTGGCCACCACGTTGAATAAATGGGCACAAGCGCAGGTCCCCGAGGCCGACTTCCAGCTCGTGCGCGACTGGTTCGATTTGACGCACATGGGGTCCAACGCCCTGCTACCTAACGGCACCGAATGGCGACCCGGATTTGATGACTATGATGAGGTCGTTTCGCGATTCGGAGCGGACGGCAAGGGGCCGAAATGTGGGTTCAATTCCCTGAACTTCCCAGTTGGAATTTCCTTGTACTTATTTGTCGTCGCAGCTTTCCTTGTAAATCCACTGGCGCGGTGGCCGTCCGAAGTCGCCAAAGCCAAGGCTGTACACGAAGCACTCCCCTTTTGCGGCGAAGATATCTAAAATTGTGATGCCCATGCGTCTTCGAAGTTGTGTACTACTTAGTATGTGCAATATACTATCCTACCTGGTCCGTGTAAATCGAAAAAGTCTGAAAGGGAGTACGTCTTCGGTCAAAGCGTTAACTTACAGCCGATTTGGGAGGGCGAGAGATCCTCGTGATTGCACCTTGAAATTATCAATCTAGGCATGACATTACAGACCTGATTTGGTTGGCTGAGGATAGCTAAGGGGGCGCCTTCTAAATCTGTCCACGCACCTCAGGCTCCGCCCTTTTCCACTTCGTGCAGATCATCATTCCGGTCGAAGCCCTGTCCACTTCCTTTCCACTACGGATCATGGAACGACGTTTGAATGTACATCTTTTCTCTGGGACGGCCTAAAGGAACGGAATACAATTACAACCAGCATTTACTTCATACGCGATGCTCATGCTATAACACATCCACTGGGCGCGGACGACCTATCGCTCGCAATTTCCTTTTCATCGCCCTAGAGGTGCGAATGTTAGTCTTTTCCGTTAATAAATGTCTGGGCGTATGTGGAACTCACCTCCTGTCGGTCAGGGTGAATTTAATGGGACACTTTATTCATGCAATGTAGACCTTACCGGTAGCTGTGGACTCGGGTCTCGCACCGTAAGGTTGAGTTCGGCAAATACATCAGAACCGTTCAACCCATTCTCCTGTGATATATTCAGCTCTGAATCTCGAATGCAGTGGAGAACCCACCTCCGGGACGGGGGCCGCAGATACAGCCAGGAGCAGGGCCGACGAGACGGTAATGACTGAGATGAAACGCATCGGGAAATCGGCGCAGGCGAAGAAGTAGTAGAAAAACAAGCGCTGCTTGTGCAATGAACGAAAAATGGAGAATGCTGGAGAGGATATCTGGGGCCTCTTTTATATCGCTCTAGGCCGGTATTCTCGGTGCATCGGCGCTGAACAATTAATACAGCCTGTTAACGCCCGCAGTAATGATGGTTGCAATTGACTTGCCGCCTAGGGATCTTAAGACGCTCGGATCACTTACCCCGCATAGTAGCCCCCGAGGTAAACATCTTCCCCCTGGATTCTGGGGCGTCCCGCAACTATGTGGTGCCACCAAATGTTTGTCGGCCACTGCCTTCTCGTGCCAACACAACGAGAACGACAATATATTGTCATGATAGATTGTGAACAAAGGCGAAAACGGTAATTATCAATGAAATAAGCTACGGGGATCTCGGATGTTCCATTATCTGTACAAGTTTCTGAAACAACTCCCTAGGCAATGGTACAACCACGGGTCCTCGAACCTGACTACCAAGTCTCTCGTCGACGTCTGCTTCCACCTCATCTAGCACTCGGGCAGAGAGATTGAGTTCGGAAAATACGTCAGAGTAACGATCACCCAATGCAGGTGCCTCCGACTGCTTGATGTACTTAGAGTGGAGGAGGACAATCTGGTTGAATATTTACCTCGGTGGTAGAGAGATTGGCGAGTCCCGACTTCTGACTCACAGGCGCCGCGACGGCGCCCAACACGAGGGCAGAGGCACCATAGATCACAGGGATGCTTCGCATGACTATTGAGACACGAGATGGTCGCTAGATGAGGAGAAACGAAAGCAAGCCCTGCTCCTGCTTGCGGGGGAGTAAGAACGTAGATTTCATTATGGGTGTCTCTAAATCCCTGCTGAGTCCTTGCATGTCCGACTCATGTAGTTTTGGCACTTGGGGCAATATATTCGTGACGCATGGCGGATCGGTCATTTACGTCTCCAAGGACGCAGATGACATCGGCCTTCCGTTGAAGATTTTTTTCGTCAGGACGGAGTAGTGGCTATCTTGAGCCCCTTCAGTACCCCTTCCGGGTTAAATATGACAACGGGACGAATTCCAACATCAGCTCGTTGCTTGTCGACGGCTGCTGACTCGGAGGTACTCATGCTCGTAGTTACAGGTCACCACTGAACTCCAAGGATATGGTTCCGAGTACTGTTTGACAATCGCTGAATTTATGGAGTTCAATTAGCTCCTTTATTTGAGCAAGGCAACAGAAGTTGATGATCAGCGCTCGGCGACTGTCCTAATTATATCCATATTTTATGGGTACACATTTCCGACGAACGGGGGAATCCCAGGTCATCTCATCTTCCCCGCTCTCCTTTTCACGGAATGCCAGGCGCACTTCCCGCTATTGCGTTTATCGCCCTTGTCCTGGTTCTCGTGCCACTTTCCCTCCAGTGGAAAGCTCGTAACATCCCATTACTTTCAATCATTGCATGGCTTGCCATCTCCGACTTGACGTACGGGATAAATGCTGTTATCTGGGATGGAAACGTGAATATTGTGGTCCCGGTGTGGTGTGATATCAGTGCGTGAATTGCGACTTTGGCCTCCGTTCAACAGTTGATTGTTTACATATCAGCCACGAAACTGAAGATAGGCAGTGATATTGCTTTGCCGGCCTCAGCACTAGCTCTCGCCCTGCAGGTCTACCGAATCACCTTGCAGAAGAAGCGCCTTGGAACTCCCGTGGAGCTGGGGATCTGTGTTGGATTCCCTGTTTTAACCATGGCACTTCGTAGGTCCCATTCGTTTCCGAAGAAGGAACAAAACAATGCCGACTCCTCCACTAGATGCCATTGTTCAAGGCCACCGTTTCGACATTTATGAAGACTTTGGATGCAATCCGGCCATCTTCATTTCCATACCATCCATTATCATCCTGGACATTCCCCCGCTCATTGCGGCCGGCCTGGCACTCGTCTACTGTAGTCTGGCGCTGGTCAACTTTGCCAAGCAGCGCCGGGCGTTCAGTCAGATGGTGAAGGATTCACACCGTCCGGGGCTCAGCAAATCTCGCTACATTCGTCTCATGTCCCTGACCTTCTTTCTGGGTGTATGGAACGCCCTCGTTATCGCTCTCTCAAGAGCAAGCGAATACCAGAATGGCCTGCTTCCCTGGACGACGTGGGACGACGTGCATTCATTTTTTGGGCTCGTCAGCCAGTACCCCCTGGCGGTCATCCCTGCAGACGTGCTCGGGTGGCTGTATTTCAACTGGTCTTCAGTGCCCATCACCAGCGTCTTTGTGTTTGTATTCTTTGCCTTTGGAGCAGAGGCAACGAAGGAATATCGTGGGTACGGCCAATGGTTTGCAACCACAATCTTGCGCCGTGGAACGGGCTCGCACTCCATGTTTTCTTCTAATGGCTCGGATCGGCTATCTTCGAAAGGGATTGGATCCTCGGTTGGATCTGTGGATTTCAAAGGTGGCTCCGCAGTTTGATTCGGATACATTGTGTAAGTATAATCAGAAGGGAATGTACTGTAACACTATGTGTTTGGACGCCTCGGAATTTCCAGTGGATGTATTATATCGTACGCGCCCATGAACCAGTGGCCCGAAAAAACGCCCGGCTGACAGGAAGAAGAATTCTGGGTGGGCTCCGGAAATTTGGCATTGCAGCACTTCAAGTAATTCTCGGGCGTTTCCGGTGAACTTCCTCTTCACCATGGAAGGAGCTGAGAAAAAAATCGGAATGAGAAATGCAAGAATTTCCTCCGGGCGCAATGGAAGGTCAAACGCATGCGTAAATCTCTCTCAGCGCCGGGTATGAGCGGAAATCTTCGCTCTAAATACCACAGTCATCATCAATAGATCGGCAATAAGGATCACGACGGGGAACCCATTCCAATTCAACGGGATCTCTTCGAGTCCGCGTTTCCATGACTCCCCAAAGTAAATGCCGTTTCGTGGTGCCGTGCCAAGAACCGGATGAGTCACGGTTGAATGCATTATTCAGCGCGGTGTTCCACCTGGCGGGAAACCGTTCCTGAGCCGTCCAGGCGACAGCCTCCATCCCGGTCCTTTTAACAATTGATTTTTTGATGCGAGGAAGATGAAAGCCAGCGTACTTGGGGGCCAACTTGAGGCCGATTTACCGAGTCGTAGCCACCTTCGTCACTTAGTTACTTCGGTTAAGAATGTGAAAGTTTGTCACTTTGATGGGAATGTGTGAAAGTTCGTCATATTGCCTGGTTTCTGTGAAAGTTCGTCAGTTTAACTCGGCACGTTCAGAAACCCGGAACATCGGCCATCATTGTTCCTTCAGCAAGGCCGGGCGTGTTTTTTTATATAGATCCCTTGCTAACACTAACCACTAACCCTAACCACTAACCACTAACCTCTAACCACTAACCCTAACCAACTAACCCAAACCACTAACCACTAACCACTAACCTCTAACCTCTAACCGAACCTAACCAGCCATTTCGGCAACTGAGGATTCCCATCATTCCGTGATGTGCCGAAGAGTTGCCGCTCGACAAGCCCGGAATACAAACTGACGAACTTTCACAGAAACCTGGCAATATGACGAACTTTCACACATTCCCATCAAAGTCACGAACTTTCACATTCCTAAGCGAAGTAACTAAGTGACGAAGATGGTTTGGACTCCGATTTACCCTGGCCCCTGGGTAGTTGGCCAAGTTAAAAAGACCCCGACTTGATTCAACAGCCGTCCCAGTCCCCTTCCTCGGGCTGCGCTTGATCCTTCCTTCAGCCTTTATCAGGACGTAATATTACAGATTCTTTCTTTATACCCTTTTCATACCATGCGATTTATATCTGTGATATACGTCTCTACCCTTTTACGGGCCGCCTCCGCAGCACCGATCTCCGGGGACAATCCAGTCGTTGAGTCGAAGCTCCAGGTGACGGTCATGATGAAGAGAGCTTCGATACCTTAGCCTCTTCCTTTAGGGGAACAATGCGGCTTTGCAGCACCGCAAACGGTGCCGACGTGTTCGAAGAATTGGAGCTCGCACTGCGCGAGCCCTTGGGCCTTATTATAATTCAGCGACGTCTAGTTCACTGAGCGACGCCTAATTTACAAGCTGGCTGAATCTATTGTAAGGGACAGGCGGGAGACGTAAGTGTCTAATTCATTCTTTTTCAATCCCTCGAATCATGACTGTTCGCGTTAAAGGATGCACTAGGCTACAGACAACCGGGCGGAGGAGTATAATCGCACGCGTCACATGCTGTCGTCACTGGAATCGTCTCTGAATTTGGACTTGAACCAATTGAACTTGGGGGCGCAAGGCGTGAAGGCACGTGATCCCGCGCGTCGGAAATTTGGAGGCATACATGAGCAAACAATCATCCCACGCTTCCTCGTCAAGTCGCCAAGTCCTGATTGAAGCGCAAGCCAGGAAAATGTCTGAACGGGATTTATTTTAATGTGCAGACACAAATCTACGCCGTAGGGATACATGAATGGATAAACAACCAAAAGGTGAGGTATAAATGAGTGATATATATGCTAGACCGAAGCAATGCCGCTAAAGATACAGTGGTGGAGCGTCAGAAGGAAGATATCCTGAGGTGGGTTACATTAAAAATATTTTCTCGGTGTTTTTGGAGTTTAATCGGAGGGCGGCGTTAGACGATGTCGGCCGCGTCGCCGTGTGCGGGGATGGGCACGTCGGGGATGTGCGCGGGCTCGGGCGGGGAGATGAACACCGAGGTGCGATGCAGCGAGGAGATCTCGATCTCGTCGGCGTCCGGCGAGGGGGTGTGCGTGCGTGTCGGGGAGCCGGCGGAGGAGGCGCTCGACGAGCCGGACGACGGCTCGGAGGGATCCGACTCCTTGTAGTCGGCGAGAACGCCGCCGACGTCGCCGAGGGAGAGCGCGCCGAAGGAGGCGGCGCCGCTGAGCGTCTTCTCCTTGTCGACATAGTCGAGCGCGCCGAACGACGCGGACATGTCCGAGAACGAGTCGAACGAGTCGCGCTTCTGCGCGGTCTCCTTGCGGATGAAGACGGGGAGGGTGCCACGGCCGCTGGAGGACATGTTCGGGTACTTGGACCGCGTGCTGAATATCGATGATGGTAAGTGACAGCGCAGATCAAAGCGAGAAGCGACGCACCCGTTCGAGCTGAGAACGCCGCCGGAAGAAGACATCGTAGCCTGCGAGTAGCCCATGCGCTTGGCGACGCTGACGAAGGCCGAGCGATAGTTCTTCATCGCCTCGTCGGCGAAGCCGAAGTACGCGAAGAAAAGCAACGCGCAGGCGACGGTGAGCCAGCGGGTGCTCTCGAGGCTCGCGACGGTGTACACGTTCGAACGCCAGAGGATTCCGGGGATGGCCTCGACGCGGGAGAAGTTGGAGTGGGTGTTGTCCCAGGAGATCCAGGGGCTAATGCCGACGACCTTGACGTTCACCCAGAGCACCCAGATGCCGAGCGGGATGGTGCAAAGGAGGTCGGTGCCGGCGAGGCACATGAGGCGCACGTAGCGGTTCAGGTTGAGGTTGTTGTTGGACGACAGCAGCTCCTTGAACTGCGCTCGGCTGTGGTAGAAGGACTTGATGCTCAGCACTGCGAGGACGTCAGATAATTGTCGCAGACAAGGGAGGATATGACGCACCACAATAGACGGCCGAGACACAGCCAACGATAATGACGGGCATGTGGAAGAGCACGATGGCGACCGGTGTCTCGTAGGTCTCGCCGAGGCAGCCAATATCCTCGAAGATGTTGTAGCGGTGGCCCTGAACGATGTATTCTAAAGATAACGTTAGTTCCGTGTCATTTGGAATTCAGGGAAGCGCGCACGTAAAGGGATCTGCAGGATAGGGAGTCCCAGGCCGATGGCAAGGTCCATCAGGATGGCCTTGCGTTTCTGAAATAAACACGTTAGCGCGTGGTAATAAGGGCGGGAATACACGTACCTCTGCACGGGTCTTGGTGACATTGCGGACAGATGCAATCTGATAGAGGCGACGGTTGATGCACAGGGAGCAAGCAGGGATGGCGAGGTTGAAGCCGTTCAAGAAGTGGGTGGCTGGCCGGAAAGGTCAGTTGAAGGTAACTGCAGATGGGAAATTGGACGCACAGATATCACACCACACAGGAGCCCAGTCGATTACGTTACCGCTCCAGACAATCGAGTCGACGAAAAAGATGAGGCAGGCAAGTGCTGTCCAGATCATGTAGAGACAAGTCCCAGTGTTCCATGCTTGGAACAGTATGAGGAGTTGATCGATCAGGCAGAAGGACACGATGTACCTTCCAAATGCCACGGGAGGGGAACCGTGCTGCAGACGACGCCAATGAAGGCAAAGGCGGAAAAGAGCCAATTGGGAGGGCCGGTGTAAAAGTAGGACATGTTGGGCGATGAGGAGGATGTAGGGAACAGCCTGGAGGGCACGAATGTGGGATCTGCTGGAGCATCTTTCCGGCGTCAACAGGTTTAAGAGCAAATGCCCCGAAAACCATGAAGGTATTCCCCTTGTCTCCTCCTCGGCAAAAAGCGCGAAAGGGAAGCCCAAATGCGGCAGTAAGGGAAGCCCAAAAAGAGAAAGTCGCGGGGTTAGGGTTACGGCGCGCGCGCCGGGCAGCGTTTCCGTAAGAAATCGTTGAAACTAACGTCCCAATTCGGACCAGATTGTTAAATGGAGGAGATCATTATTTGATGGGAAATAAAGTCTAGAAAATCTAGAAAATGAAAGACATGTCCTGTGATGATGCGCTGACACCCACGAGGCAAGAGAATGAGCCTAGCCATGATAACGACAAAGGAACGCCCATATCGAGCACAACGCGACCACAGTGGGCAGAATGAGTGTCCTTGTGAGCGTGTCGAGCAACGCCCGACAAGGACTTGTTTTGTCCAAAAGTAGAAGCAAAGTACAAGGTTTGCCGCCTGGATACCAGAGATTAGGAAGAGGACAACGCCAGGGGAAAGAAACAAGACCCACTGAGTCCAGATATTAATAGCGTCAAGATGGTACGTTCTCATGATACCCGATAAGAGCGAAATTCAGAGAGAGGAACGGGGGGAGCAGGAAAAAGGAGGGAACATCGAGGAGGATGAGGGGGAAGGAGGGGAGCCAGACACAGAGAATCCTCCATGATATATGCTTTTTTCTCTTTTGTTCTTGACATCACTCTTTCTCTATTGTCCTCTCGATCACAATGGGACCTAATTTTAGAATTCGGAGGCCCGGCCCGGGATCTGCACGGGCAAAATGTATGTACGGAACGTAGGCAAAATACATGTGTGGGGGCAAGTAAATACAGACGGAAGCCATTAGCAGAAAGCGAAAAATACCAATGTAAACTATGAGAAAATAAGTAATTCCACGAAAATTGCCCGCCAAAATTAAGCGAGCTCTTCGACGGTGCGTGTCATGTAAACGACATCGCTAGCGGCGTACCCTCTCGCCAGCGCCTCGCGGCTCCACGTCCGGCGCACACTCTTCTTCATCGCGCTCTTCCGGGGCACTTGGTCCCTGTGAAGCGGGCCCCGCCCCGGAACGCTGGAGCCCTCAAACGGCGGCGGGGTCGGCGGCTCCATGGGCGAGTACATCGGGTACGCGGGGCCCGTGTCTGACAGCGCAGGCGACTGTGGGCGCGAGAGCGCGCGCCGCAGGCCCCGCGGCGGCGTAATCGGCGGCGGCACGGGCCACGGCGCGTCCCAGATGGACGAGATGGTCGACGCCGTGTCCTCGGGGATCGGCTGCTGCGGGGGGAGCAGGTGCGCTGTCGGCGCGCGCGGCGGCTTGGCGTACGGGAGCGTGGGTGTTGGGGGGGTGACGGGGCGCGCGAGCCCGAGTGTCTGCGCCGCCGGCGACGCCAGGTACGTCAGCGTCGAGGACGTGAAGGCGTCGTCCTCCGGCGTCGTGGGGCTCGGGCTCGGGTTGGAGCTGAGAGAGGACTCGGACGAGTCCGACGAGGAAACGACGGACTTTCTGTTCGGGAGGACGCCCCGCCGACCCTTCTTGACGTCAAGCATGTCGTCCCACCCGGACCGCAACTGCACTGCCTGTGGTGCGGACAGGGACGGCGCGACAAGGGAGGACTTGGATGCCATGGGGTGGGTCCTGTTGCGAATCAGCCATTAGAATAGGTACGGCGGTGGAGTCAACTCGCAATGTTAAGAGGCGCAATTCCGGGCGCGCCGAGCGCTGCACCGGCGCTGACCCAGTAAAGCGTCGTCTCATCCAGCTAACCACATCCGCGGTTTCGTCACCCAGGACGACGGAGAGCAAGAGGTATACGAGTGACACGACGGGGATGCACCACCACACTATTTGCGCGCCAGTAACTTCGCTTGCGATCTGTATAACGAAAATGACATCCCAGTTTGCGTGGAACGAGGCCCACGACTCGGGGCGCGGAGACAGGAGCGGGAAGAGCGTGACGATGAGAACAGTAGTTGTGAGGATTATGGATTTCGTGAGGCGGCGTATGAAGAGCGGGACAGATATCGAGGAGCGCGCAGAAAGATGCGAAGTGAAACGCTCCGAAGAAAGACGCGTGCAGTGCCAGACAGAGAACACTATCCGACTAGCTATCAGTGTGGCGGATTTGACGCAGAGATGGAAACATACTGCAGAGGACTAGGGTTATGCTACAGAAAATTAACGGGGGAATTACCATTATAAGTACAGCGGGCGTGGATCGATGGATTGAAGCCGAACAGCCGAAATCTTGCAGCAGGTCAAACCGGTGATCCTGGACAGCGAAATCTGCAACACATTTAGTAAACAGGGAACGATATTTAATATGCCGGACGCACGAAGGGTCATGTAAAGGAACGGCAGCACGTAACAGAGGGCGACGTCTATGAGCATGTGGACTCGTTTCGAGTAGGTATTTGGGTATAGCTTTCGGCTTGACGCGAGCAGTTCAAGATAGCGCGCGGAGCAGAGGCACACGCCGGGGAGCGCGATGTTGGCGCCCACCAGCAGTTTCGTTACTGTAAAAAAGAGAGGAGAATGAGGCGAAGCACTTGAATTAATTTGTGGTGGCGGGCGTACCGATATCGCACCAGACGGGAATCCGGTGCTCGACGTTGGAAGACCAGACAATGGCGTTGACGACATGGACGACGTTGCCAAAGATTAGCCACAGGACGAGGGACACATTAGAGGTATTGACAGTCGGGCGTCGAAAAAGAACAATTAAAAATACAGTGAGGAGGCCGGCACAGATGAACGAGAGGATGGGGAGTATGAGTAGCATTTTTTTCGTATGTTATGGACCGGGGCGAATCGGACGTGGTTGGGAGGGAGACAGGTGGCGGATACAGTGATGAGGACGTGCGGCTCAGGGATTCGGATTCGGAGCGCCAATACCTATTAGAACAAGTTACAACAAAGGCATCGTTAGCGGGAGTAAGTCGAGATCATTCCACAGGCGAGTTGACGAGTGATAGTACAACTGAGCATCCAATTTCGACACAAGGAGAGGGGCGATGACGATTAATTCCGGTCCATGAATTGAGGAGAATGTGTAAGCGGCAGCACAAAGGGGTAGCCAAAAGAGGGAACAAGACGAAGACGGTGCGACGATTTTCTCATGCCCAGACAGGACAAAGAGGGCCCCAAAGCCGGAATAAAGTGCGCGCAAGTACAGTCATTTGGCGACGCCATAACTGTGCCGAGGGGTCACAATCGGGGCCGCATCAATTTGAGCGGAAGGCTGCAAGGAGTAGGGACTCGCAACAACATTTGGTGACTTCAACCCAAAGGCCTCGACTTGGACGACAAAGGGATGGCCGAAAGAGGAAACAACACAGATGAAACGGGTGTATGCGGTAGAACAGAGAATGCAAGGTTAGAGTTCAGGCGTCCATCAAGAAAAAGAGCCATGAGTTAGGGTTGTACGGTGAAGGAAGAAGACGCGAAAGTAGTTTTGTTGTTTGCACCTGTTGGGGTCCATCGTGATCGCCAAGATTAGATTCGGAGACAGCGCTGAGATAAGAGGTTGAGCAGAATTAGAAGGCCCTCCGGGCATACCTGGTAGCACTCACACAGTCTCCCATTGCATCACCACCCATGCAACAAGTAGATTTCTATTTTGACCTGGCCAAAGGGCTGGGAAGTTGACGTAGTTACGAGTACTTATGTAATAAGTTCTCGTTCTTTTCTAAAAGTTTACATGGGGTCTTCGCAGGCCCCCGGTCACTCACCCATAACTCCCTCCGGGGTAGAGTAGATCAGAGGCCGAAATTTGGATTTTCCCGGACTGGATATAGAGTAAATCAAGGTCTAAAGCCCTCATCTCCCTCCGCCATAGAGTAGATCAGGCGGAACTTGAGAAAATTTTTTTGAGCAGAGGGCCCGCTGGAGCCGATGTGAGTCCAATTTCAGCCTTGATGGTGGTGTTAGCAAACATGGGCCAATTATTTAACAACAACACGACCACGGGAGCACCGCTTTTTGGGGTGCGGGAAAGGCTACCAGAGGCGGTGGGTGCGGCCAAAAAGCGAAAATTTTGAGTGGGAGGAAAAATTTGAATTACCCGGCCAACATAGAGTAAATCAGGCTCCAAAAGGCCAAATTTCATAGAGTAAATCAACGAAAATTTTCAAAAAAAACGGAGGGAGTTATGGGTGAGTGACCGGGGGCCTGTCTTCGCGAGCTGCGCGAATCATCAGTTACACTTTTCCAGTAGAACGGAAATAGTGGCTGTGTTGAAGTCTTTTTCAGACATTCCATTAGATTTCTTGTGACTGATTAGTGGCTATGCTGTCGGCTAATGCCGAGCGTACCTCTGAGGTCCGCAGTTCGAACCTGGCGCGTGCATTCCTTTTATTCGGTCTTTCTTCCCATGATGGGAGGATCTCAACTAAATTTCTAACTTCAGGGACACATATCTGCCTCAGAGCAAAATATAACCTCCATCTCTTTATCTTAGTTTGTTGTCTCTGGATGATCCACCCAGTAATTCTGCACAGCATATCTTTCGGTCTGTCATAGACATATTCAATTCAGGAGCTACCTTGCTTACTGGTTTATATCCAGTCTCTGTCTTTTGTGTTTTGTGGATCTCCAGTGTCCCTCCAAACGAGTGTGTCTGGTGTGTGTGTATGTGTGTGTGTGTGTGTGAATTCAATATGAATGGGAACATATCTCTATTCAGGGTGAGTACCTTGACTTCAGGCATGCAATATGTAAATCAAATTCAAACTTTTTACAGTAAACTCTTTCCTGCAAGGTTGATTATGTACAATCAATGTTGTCCTTGATGGGTTTGTGACAGATTTATGGCCGTTTAGGATAATGGTCAACTTTGGACCCTCAATGGTCAAGAGCACAGGCTGCAACCAACAGCTAAATCGGAAGGTTCCAGGATGCCCCTAGAATCTCTACAAATTTGGATCATGATGTCAGCTTCTGACAAGTCAAGAACCCAGTTAATTGTTTAACAGGTCAAGGATTTTTGACCCCTCTTGACCTTTTCAGTTCGACCCTGACAACACTGTGTACGATGATGCTTATTTGGACTGCTGGTAGGAATTTAACACAGATACTTCCAGTGGTTTGTTAAAAGGCCTGTTCTTCATCTGGTCCTATCTGGTGCTACTGGAATAATGATTAACATCCAGATTATTGTGAAGGGCTGGTGTCAAACACTGGGCCCCCACATATGGTGCTCATTGCTAACTGGGTATCTTAGGTATCTTAGTGCCCAGACATGAATTGTCCCACTCATTACACATCCATGCGGTTTTAATGGGGTCCAGATCAGGAGTGGAACCTGGAGCTAACCTTGCTGAGATATTGGATAAACAATCCTTCCCGGGTTGCGGCAGCTGCAACTGTATGCCAAAAAGAAAATACAAGTACGAGGTTTGCCAGGCAACGCCATGGCCTGCACCCCAAGTCGGTACCAGGAATTTTAGTGCCAAGGTTCAAATGATGCATTTGATCAGCGAGAAGTTCGGGGGAGGGTAGAATTCCTGGACGCTCTAGACAAAGTCTAGACAGTCAGAAAATGAAATTTCAAGCTGATGATGGCTGCCAGCCTCGTGGGCGCAATGGGCGCCGAGCATAAGATAAGCGCGCACGTCGGACCGGATAAGCGTCGCATAAGGTGAGATCACGACTGCGAACTTCAAGTGCTTGAACGATTCGAGTTTGAAACACCCAAAAGTTGGCAAGCAAAGGAGAAATGCCATCCGCCGTCCGGACTCTAGAGAAGTCACAGATGCTCCAAGCGTAGGGTAACGAGTCGGAGCCGGAAAGGGCAGAAGAAGTCCGCGAAGGAACGGCATGAAAGCACTGTAAGTTGTTCAGAGAGATCGTGGTATGAGCGTTGAATAACCGGAAAAGAGGTAATTTGACACCAGGACTCTGGCGTCACGGAGTGCGCCGCAATCACTGCGTTCCCACCCCCTGTAGACAGACCTTGGTCTACCTCTGTCTACCTCTGTTTACCCTTTGTCTACCTGGGTAGACATATGTCTACCACAGCGAGTAGACACATGTTAGTGTACCTCCATCTACCCCTGTCTACCTCTGTCTACCCTAGGTAGACAGCCTTTGGCTACCTCCATCTACCTCAGTCTCCCTGGGGAAACTGACCCTGTCCACCCATGCCAGGCTAATTTGGGCTCACCTCGTTTACGGTTCACTGTGAGCTCCTCTTAAAGCAGATTTGTCAGCCAGACTATGTCTACCTTGGTCTACCTCGGTCTCAGGTCTGTGTACCCCATCTACAGGGTAGACACAGGTAAACTGGGTATGTCTACTCATCATAGACTTAGGTAGCCGGACAGGTCTGTCTACCCTGTGTCTACCCCAGTAGACAGACCCTAGACCCTCTGTCTACTGGGGCTTGGAACGCAGTGAATCGCCTGCGGTGGCGCCTTTCGGAAGGACGGCAGAGATGAAGAGGACCAGCACAAAGAGGAGCAGGAACATAGACAGAGGAATGAACAATTGGATCACATCTATCCAGAATCCAGCCACTGTATACAGCAGCTGACTAGAAACTCCAGAGCTCTGTAAGCGAACTACGGTGGAGGGATCTGGGCGGGGTCATTCCAAGACGGCCGTGTAACGGTAAGAAGATCCGTTAAGCTTTTCAACGAGCGTTGGTGGAATCTGACTTGCCCAGGAATGATAGGGCAGCTGCCGTCCGTTTCAGTGTTGGTGATCTTCACATTGCATGGAGCCTCGGACAATACCGTAAGGCAACCTACGTTGGAGGTGAATGAGCGATATTCCGGCCGGTATTAGTATGGGATGCCCGAGACACCCGAGACCCAAGAAGGATAAGATCCTACTTGCAATTTGGGTAGGCCCCGGGCATTAATCTTAATAGGTCAGACATCCGGAAACCGCACAAAAATCGTGTTGATGCGGCATATTGCGGTCCGTGTTCGAGGGACATTCCAAGCGAGCGATGGTATGGAGCGCCTCAGTTTCACAAGTGGAGAAACAAAGATTTCCGAGGCCAAGGTCTCGGCACAGCATAGAGCAGTGGCACAATAAGCGAGGAGCCCTTCCGCCCGGGAAGACGGAGCTGGGGGGGAGACCCCAGTAGAATGGAGTCCAGGAGAGTGAGGGTCACTGGACATGGGATAGGCGGCGTGGACGACGGGCTACGGAGTTGTCTGAGGTAAGAAAGCGTCTGAGAATGCTATAGTCAATACGGATATCTGAGGAGTCCGTGCTGACAGAGATGAGAACAGCTTGATTTGCAGTGACGATAAATGGTGTACTGAATTTGAGAGGTACAGATGAAGAGTGGTGGGAGAAGGTGAACAGGACCTGAGGGTGCGGTGCTCATGGCCTCCGAGTACTCACAATCACTGGCGCGGGCGAAGCCTTGCGCGCTCATGCATCAGAGCGACCATTGCCGATGCACATGTCCACCAAGGAAGAAAGAGCCTGACAAGACGTCCCAAGAACCAGCGGTCAAATAACCTTTGACGTGGTCAGTGTGGAGAAAACGTAGCTTCAACTTGAAGCAGAGGTGGGGCAGCATGGGATGGAAGGTGTCGCAGGAGAAGCGCCGAAAAACTGATCGGATCTATGATCCCGGGATCACCCGGAGGTGCGCGTGACCTTCATTTTCAACAAGTTTTCAAATCATCCCTGGTACCTTGGATTAACCCAGTTAGATTTTGCTACCACAAAATATATAATTCCCATGAACACCTTGAATATGGGCAGGGTATGCAATCATTCGAATATGTACACGACTCAATCAGCATCCTAGAAGGGTCGTGGGTTCGAATCCCATGCAACCACCGGATTACAGGCCCGCTAATTTCGGCTTGGACACCCTCGACGGCATGACTGGTGAAATTCCAGCAACCCATGATGGCAGATCAGGGAATGCTTCTGCAGACTTTGTACCCGTACTATAAACATCCCAAAAAAAAAAAGTTGTTCTTCCTCTACAATGGTTACTTTCTGGGCCGTGTGCATGTTTGACGGCATACTTCAACAACAACACTTGTTTTTTTTTGGATGGTGTTCAGTTGGAGTTTGAATAAGCGATGGATAAGGCTGGCCGGCCACTGAAGAGATTGAACTCCTCGGGATTTACCGGTGATCGATTTTTTCGATCTCGCTTTCTGCGGCTCTCGTTTAGGGTATCAGAGTGTAGAAGATAGCCACGGTCTAGGCCTACGGTCCATGATCGAATGGCATGCTCTGCAAAGCACAGAGTGCATTGGTGGGCTAAAATTGAATACGGACCAATAGATAAGATGCATTCGCATATATATTTTAACAACAGCTGACCTCTAGCCTAAGATAACCACTCCAAAAAAAGTTCATACATACGCGCGAACAAAATTCGGGCGTTTTGGAATATATCCCTTGGTGACCACCAAAGATGGCAAGTAGAAACCCATTATTTCGTTTTGAGAGAGTGGTTGGTGCCTAAAGTGTAGTCTCAACAGGTCTGTAGTATACACAGTCGACTCACCATGGAGAGGTCGAAAATCTGCCACTCAAGCTCAAATCAAGGTCTTCTTGGGGCTCAACAAGGCAAGAGGGAGAATTTTTTATTCTCAGGATGGTCACAGATCATTACCTTGGATCCATGGATGAGAACGAGCCCCTGACCTTGTGAATCGGCGAGGAATTGGTGGAGGAATAAACGTAGCCGGAAGGCTATAAACGGGGGTCCTTTTGTCTTGCAAAAATGCAATCCTCCGACCACAAGATCAGACCAGCCCCGGATTGATACTCCTTGACACTCCCTGCTAGGCAGTTCACATCTGTCATAGTTAATAGTTAGTGATAATATTATACACAGCATGGTGCAGTCTTTGAACACTGTGTTCCCAAAGCTACCCCAGTACACTTGGGCTCCTCGCACTTTTGCTTCGGACCCACCTGATGAGCTATTCGCGATCAGAACATCAAATGTGGTAGTAATAAAATTGGTCGTTATGCTGCGGTAGTGCCAACTAGCGTGTAGGAAGTGTTGGAGGAATTGCCTGAAGCAGCAGGTCTGCGCCCGAATATTCTTGTACCTTCTATTCCTTTTATGGACTGACATCGTAGATACATGTACTATATCGCGCTGGGAACCTGGCCACCTAAGGGGTTTGGGCCCGATTGCGATAGACCACGGGATATTTTCCCAGGTTTGTGGGCCCTTGTTATATCTGTGCATTATCGGACCGGCCGGCCTGGCCGGCCCGGTCCGGCAATTCCCGGGAAGGGTTTTCACGCTATGAAGGTCTACTGAGCGTTTCCCTTCTAAGCACGGTTGACTCCTCGGGCCGACGGACTTATATTACACCGAGGTTTTATTGTCTGGTCCGTCTTCTTCTTCGGGCTTCTTTACCAAGCCCGAGGTCCGTTATTGTTTAGCCTTACTAAGTCACCTTAGCATCTTATTGTTATACATTTCTTACTTACCAATATCTCGCGCGCTATTGTATTCCAGAGACAATAGCGTACTTAGTTTAAAAGCTAGTTAGTTATGTTTTGTACTTCAGTTTGATTATTGATTGTTTCTTCGCTATCTCGGCGTTGGTCGAGCCTCTGCCCTCATCCTCTATTCGGACTTCAACTCCGAACTCCGAACTCCGTGACTCCGGACTTTAGTCTTGTGCGGAACTGCGGACCCGAATAGTCGCTCACTCTATTCTTTGTAGTGTTGCGAGAAACCGCGAACTCCGAGGTCGGACTTCATCGACCTTGGCCTGACTCGACATATAACAGTATAATCAAACTCACCTATTCGGTTCGCCATGTCTGGATCATACTTCAATCCCAATCTCTTCACACCGGGCAATACCGCCCCTAACCCTTTAATTCCTACACACCAACACCGAGAACGTTGAGAATCCCGACTTTTTTCTAACATTCCTACACTTGGTCAAACTCCGGTTCAACCACCTACTTTTGGCCAACCTTCAGAACAACCTCCATCTCCTATTGTCTTTCATCCCATACCTCGTCTTCGTTCGGCATCAGTTCCAAATACTGCGCCAGTTCCGCTTCTCCGTCGGGGTGCAACTCCGGTGACTCCATCCCCGATCGGAATCCCTCCGGCTCAGATGCGAGTGCCCTCCGTGGCCTCTATTCAGGAGGTAGATACCGAGGAGGCTCCAGCCCCGGAGCCCGAGGCAGAGAACCCCGAGCGCCCTCCGACTCGGAACACCAAACCCGAGGAACCTGTGGGAGGTGCCCCCGATGGGGGTGACAACGGGGATGATGATGGTCCTGGTGGGCCCGGAGGTGGTGGACCTGTCCCTCGGCGTCGGCCTCGGACTCCGGACGACGCCGAGATCGGTGCTCGGATTTTCAGCGGACTCAACGATCTTACTACCGTCCTTCGGTCGCTTTCGGGAGCTAATTCGGGTCCCGTTCGGAGTTCACGATCCAACCTCCGAAACCCCGAGCCTTTCGACGGCTCGGACCCCTCCAAACTTCCTTTATTCCTCTCGCAATGCGGACTTCACTTTGCTGAGCGAGTTCAAGACTTTCCTTCGGACGACGACCGCATCATCTTTGTCCTTTCATACTTGAAAGGGGCAGCGGCCGCTTGGTTCCAACCCGCTATGTTTGCCACGGACAGTACTGTCCCCGACTGGGACGGCAACTTTTCACTCTTCATTCAGGAGTTGATGTCGGTCTTTGGACCGCATGACCCTGTCGGAGATGCCGAAAGCAAACTCCGAACGCTTCGGATGAAGCCCTCGGACCCGATCTCGACCTACATCGTCGAATTCAACACCCAGGCAGCTATGACTCGCTGGGGTGAAGCGGCACTTCGGTCCCAATTCTACGAAGGATTGCCTAGTCGGATCAAGAACCAGCTCGCGGTGCTTGATCCTCCGACAAATCTCGTCGGACTTCGGACTTTGGCACAGCGCATTGATCAGCGCTATTGGAAACGGGAGTCGGAGAAGAAGCGTGAAGGCAACACCGACTCAACCCCGAACACCGTGTCTCGGTCTTCGGGTCACGGTGGTGGCGGTGGTGGAAAGAGACCACAACAAACTCCGAAATCCACCAACAATCCTTCCTCGGCATCCGCCTCATCGTCCGGAGCAGCCTCGGGGTCCGCAACCCCGAGAACTCCGAAGCCCTACACCGACAAGTTAGGCAAGAACGGCAAGATCACGGACACCGAGCGCGCTCGGCGTTTGAAGGAAGGGTTGTGCATGTATTGTGGTGGAAAGGGGCATCAGGCTGCGGATTGTAAGAAGAGGACTATGCCTTCGCAGGGTCGGGCATCCACCGCGACCCCGAACTCCGAAGTCATTCTGACCGCCGAGTCAAAAAAATGACCAGCAACTCCGAAACTCCAGCACCCGTTCGGAGTTGTGTTGACTCGCTCGGAGTGCACCTGGAAGAAGTCTTTCTCAACGCGTCCTCTCTTTCACCTAATGCCTTATACCTCAACCTCTATGCTACACTATCGGACTCACTCGCCTCAGGGCTCGACACCATTTTACGGACACTTATCGACTTGGGGTCGTCACACTGTTTTATTTCTTCAGAAATTGTAATGAAGAATGCATGGCCGACCTCCGAAATACGTCCGATCTGGTTGCGATATCTCGACGGCTCGTCCTCTTTTATCAAAAAGCAGATCAGTCTGTCAATCCGTTTTCCCTCCGGTGAAGTCCATTTAATGGAATTCTACGTCACCCGTCTTGATTCACCTTCTGAATTGGTTCTTGGATACAACTGGCTCCACCGCTTCAATCCGTTGATTGACTGGTCGGAGGCCAGTATCTCTTTCCGTTCCACTCCGCTTGGTCCATCTGTGTCGACACCACAGGACTCTAGTCCTGCCTCAGTTCTGCCGGACTCCGAGTTGTTGAACAACTCCGAGCCGACTCCGACGACTGGCTTACCAGCGTTCGGAGTTGTACCAGAAACCCCGACGATGTCTTTACCGGACCCCGGTCCTTCTATGGACTCCTCTTCGGGCTTTACCAGCCCTCCGATTTCCACACCCTTGGTTTCACTCGTCTCCGCTGCCGCTTACTCCATAATCATCGGACAAACCGGTACGGTGCAGTATACCCTTCGCGCAACCCCGAAGGCCGAAGATGTCCGCACTCGGTCCTCGACACTAGCTTCGGACCAGTCAGACTTACCTTCGGAGTACCACGACTTCGCCGACGTGTTCTCGGAGTCCGAAGCGTTCAACCTTCCTCCTCATCGGGAGTTTGACCTCCGAATAGACACCGACGACGGTGAAGTACCACCAATCGGACATATTTACTCGTTGTCCGAGTCCGAACTCACAGCCTTGCGCGAGTTCATTGACAAGAACCTGAAGGCGGGCTTCATTTACCCTTCGAAGTCCAGTCACGGTGCTCCGATACTCTTCGCTAAGAAGAAAGACGGAAGCCTTCGGCTTTGCGTCGATTACCGAGGACTTAACCGCATTACAAAGAAGGATCGCTACCCTCTTCCGCTCATTTCGGACTTACTCGATGCTCCGGGCAAAGCCCGAATCTATACCAAGCTCGATCTCCGACATGCCTACCACCTTTTGCGTATCGCTGAAGGTGATGAGCCGAAGACGGCCTTTCGGACTCGCTACGGCTCTTATGAGTGGCGAGTCGTCCCCAAAGGGCTGACTAATGCACCCGCGGCCTTTCAACGTTTTGTGAATAGCCTCTTTTCGGACTTGCTCGACATCTGCGTTGTCGTCTATCTTGACAATATCCTAATCTACTCCGACAACTCCGATGTGCACACCTCGCATGTCCGAGAAGTCCTTCGGAGATTACGCGCAGCCGGACTTTACTGCAAACTTCCGAAGTGCGAGTTCGGAGTTACGACTTGTGAATACCTCGGTTACATTCTCTCCCCTGATGGTTTCGCGATGGCCTCGGACAAGGTTGATGCCATTCTTGGCTGGCCGGTCCCTCGGAAGGTTAAAGACATTCAATCCTTCCTCGGCTTTTGCAACTTCTATCGGTGTTTCATCAATGGCTACTCCGACATCACCATTCCCCTTACTCGCTTGACCCGATCCGGAGTTAAATGGGACTGGTCGGAGTTGGCCCAATCGGCGTTCGAACGCCTCAAGAACGCGTTCTCCGAAGCCCCGATTCTACACCATTGGGTTCCGGGCCGACAAATCATCGTCGAGACCGATGCTTCGGACTACGCTCTAGCTGCCATACTCTCGATCTTCGGAGATGATGGTGAAATCCACCCGGTGGCTTTTCGGAGTCGTTCCTTCAATCCTTCGGAGTTGAACTATGACGTTCATGACAAGGAACTTCTAGCCATCTTTGATGCCTTCAAAACTTGGCGTCACTATCTCGAAGGCGCACCACTTACTATCGACGTGGTCACTGACCACAAGAACCTGGAGTACTTCTCTACTTCAAAGGTCTTGACTCGTCGACAAGTGCGCTGGTCCGAGTACCTTTGCCATTTCAATATGGTCATTCGTTTTCGCCCTGGTCGCTTAGGTGGCAAGCCGGACGCATTAACTAGACGATGGGACGTCTACCCTAAAGAGGGGGATAGGGCTTACAGCCAAGTTAACCCTCACAATTTTCGCCCCGTTTTCATTCAGGATCAGTTATCAGCGTCACTCCGAGCCACTTATCTTGAAGAACCAGTCCTTCGGGCTTCGGTCATTATGGACACCGAGCAGCTTCACTCCGACATTTTAGCCCATCTCCGAGATGACCCCGCGGCCGTCATCGGACTCGGACATGCTGCTTCGGACTCCGGCCGATGGTCTATCGACAACAAAGGCCTTCTCCGACTTGATGAACACATCTACGTGCCTTTAGTCAACGGAGTTTCGGACGAACTCCGAGTCCGAGTTCTTCAATACCACCATGACCACGTCCTTTCGGGGCACTTCGGACAGAATCGGACTTTGGAGCTTGTGCGTCGGGGTTATACCTGGCCCGACCTTCGGAGTTTCATTCGGGATTTCTGTCTATCCTGTGTCTTGTGCAGACGTAACAAGAAGCCTAGGCACAAACCTTACGGGCTTTTGAAGCCCCTTCCGGTCCCACTTCGGCCTTGGCATTCGATTTCTATGGACTTCATCGAGGAACTACCCTTATCCGATGTCACGCTCAAGGCTCAAGAACATCCAATGGACGCACAATGCGGATTGGAGGTACTCGGTAAGAGTGAGGCTCGAAGAATGATGGAATAAAAGACTAAGGAATACAGGCAACTAGCTACACTACTTATACTGTTCAACTGTGGCTATGTAACTAGTGCTAATAATATATGCAATAGGGTGTCCATGTGCAATAAGCACCAAAGCCATGTGTTCTGAGTAATAAACATGCCAGAACCATGTGTTCTGAGTAAGAAACGTCCCAAAGCCATGTGTTCTGAGTAATAAACGTCCCAAAGCCATGTGTTCTGAGTAATGCCCATGCATACTCCACATGTCCGCAGCATGACACCTGTCAGCTGTCCGATCACTAATCCGTCGTGCTTCATCGGCATGTTCCTGTGGGAACCCGATCCCTGGCTGTCCGATCACTGATGACTTAAGCATAGCCTTGGTGTTTAAATAGATGAGCGCTTGATTAGGCGCTTAGATAAGGTGTTGTCGCGATTAGATAGCGTCTAAATCGTGACATCCGATGGTTTCAACAACATTCTCGTCATTATTGACCGCTCTTCAAAACAAGGCATTTTCATCCCTTGCACCATTCACATCACATCAGTCGAGCTGGCTCAACTCTTCCTTGTTCATGTCTTTTCAAAACACGGAGTTCCTTCTCACGTCACCTGCGATCGGGGTTCGGAGTTCATTTCGGCGTTCTTTCGGTCTTTAGGCGAGCTGCTTAACATGGAGTTGCACTTCACCTCGGGGTATCACCCCGAGGCCGATGGGCAGACCGAGCGCGCTAACCAGACCTTGGAACAGTACATCCGAATGTACACTTCTTACCAGCAGGATGACTGGGACCGCCTATTACCCTTGGCGGAGTTTGCTTACAACAACTCTCCGAACGCATCTACCGGAGTTTCACCCTTCTTCGCGAAGAAGGGCTACCATCCTTCTATAACCATTCATTCGGAGCGCGACGTGGCTAACACTTACGCTAAAGACATGGCCGTAGACCTACAAAGTCTTCACGAGTTCCTCCGAGAGCAAATCACTTCCGCTCAACTCCGATACAAGGAATCGGCTGATCGGCGTCGCAACCCCGGTCCGACCTTTAACATCGGAGATTCGGCCTACGTCTTGGCGAAGCATATCCGAACCACTCGTCCAACTCCGAAGTTCTCCGAGCAGTATCTCGGACTTTACGAAGTCATCGCCAAACCCAGCTCCATGTCCTATACACTTTGGCTTCCGAAGGAGCTTCGGAGTATCCATCCGGTCTTTCACGTCTCTCAGCTTGAGACTCACCTTCCTAATCCTTATCCTTCTCGGGCCCCCGAGCCTCCGGTGGCTGTTGAAGTCGTTGATGGTGAGGAGCACTTTGAAGTTAAGGACATTGTGGACTCCAAGCTAGATCGGAGGTTCCGAGTCAAACTCCGATACAAGCTGGAATGGTTCGGATACGAGAACACCGATGAGCAGTATACATGGGTCAGAGCTGACGATGTTCACGCACCAGAACTTGTCGATAGTTTCCACCTCCGATACCCCGACAAGCCGGGTCCGAACTATTAACCTTCGGACATCGGACATTCGGACTTCCACTCACATCGGCCTTCTCATCGGACATCGGACATCGGACACGACTTCGCATTACAACCAAGAAAATTATTCTATTTACAACCCCTGAGGCTTACTATCTACAAGTCCTCTAGGGGAATTCCTCCCCACTCTGAACCTTCCTCTTGTTCTTCCTCCTCCTCTTCGGACTCCGACTCCACTGCTTTTCCCTTGCCTTTCTCCGCGGACATCAACCCCGACCCCGAGGCACCGGGGGTCGACCCCGAGGCCTCGGGCTGCCCCACCGTACTCTCCTTCTCCTTCCGCTTGCCCTCGGCCACCGACCCCGAGACCTCCGAAACATCCACATCCATCGGCTCGGGCTTGATCTTCGGATCCCGATACCGAACCCCGTCCTCAATCACATCATCCCCGAATCCATACCAAATCGTGTCTTGATCGGGATCGAGGTCGGGGTCGTCGAGCTGAGTAACCTCGGACAGTTCAAGGGATGGGGAGACGGGAATGCGGAACATCGGCAGTGGGTACAGCGTAAAGTCCTCGTCGGCGGACTTGATCCACTCCTCGATCCGATGGATGGCATGATTGAGCTGAAGGCGGCTCAGGCGGTTGCGGCGGTGTTGGGCACGGATCAGACGGTAGCGCTCGTTGACCGTCTTGATCACCAGCTTCAGCTGGGCGATCTCGAACCAGCAAGGGCACGAGAGGCCACAGACACGACGCTGGAAGCGGTAACGCTTCGGGGCGGGAGAACGGGACCGCGACCTCGGACTCCGAGACGGCTGGCGGAATGGCGTTGCGGGCTGTATGATGTGCGGGACGACCGGCGGCCTCGTCCTCGAGGGCCCCGCAACCGCGACTGCGGCGGGCGCTGCACTCGGCTGCAAAGGGGCAGCCGCGCAGGTAGCGATGGCGGTCGGGGTTCGGGGGGTCGGAGTCGGGGGCGCGCGTCGGCCACTCGCACCTCACCTTCAACTGCTGACAGTTGATGCAGGCATGGGATTTTCCGATTTTCTTCAAACAGGTGCGGCCGGTCCGGCGGCAGCGTTCGCAAGCTGTCGGTGTTGTCAGTGGCGACGCCGACGGTGGCCGATGTCGGACTCACGGTAGCGAGGTGCGACGGTGTTGGACATGGTGGTGGTACGAGTTAAGGGGGATTTTAAACTCCAACACCGAACTGCCCCTTCTTATATGTCTTTCGTTTGACACTCCCGCAGCACTGGACTTATCGGCCTATCGGACTTCGGACATCGGCCTTGGCTATTCTCGGTCTTCGGTTATTTCAGCTACCGGTATCCTCCGAGCGGACTACGCCGAACGAACTCCCAAGACTCTTGAGGGTAAGAGTCTTAAGAGGGGGATACTATTATATCCGTGCATTATCGGACCGGCCGGCCCGGTCCGGCAATTCCCGAGAAGGGTTTTCACGCTATGAAGGTCTACTGAGCGTTTCCCTTCTAAGCACGGTTGACTCCTCGGGCCGACGGACTTATATTACACCGAGGTTTTATTGTCTGGTCCGTCTTCTTCTTCGGGCTTCTTTACCAAGCCCGAGGTCCGTTATTGTTTAGCCTTACTAAGTCACCTTAGCATCTTATTGTTATACATTTCTTACTTACCAATATCTCGCGCGCTATTGTATTCCAGAGACAATAGCGTACTTAGTTTAAAAGCTAGTTAGTTATGTTTTGTACTTCAGTTTGATTATTGATTGTTTCTTCGCTATCTCGGCGTTGGTCGAGCCTCTGCCCTCATCCTCTATTCGGACTTCAACTCCGAACTCCGAACTCCGTGACTCCGGACTTTAGTCTTGTGCGGAACTGCGGACCCGAATAGTCGCTCACTCTATTCTTTGTAGTGTTGCGAGAAACCGCGAACTCCGAGGTCGGACTTCATCGACCTTGGCCTGACTCGACATATAACAGCCCTATGCAATAGGCGCGGGTACTGCGAAGAAATTCAGCAAATTTGCGACAATTTCGGTGCCGTTTTGAGTGCCCTATGAATTTAGTTTTCAAGGATTTCCCAAAAGGGAAATTGACAGGGATCCTGGCCACCCTTGAAAGCCCGTTGTTGGTGGCCAATGCAGGTCCCCACCGTCTGCTATAGTGTACATGGGATCCATATAATGTATTCTGGGCGCTCATATCATACATTGGAACTTGCAAAAGTAGAGTAGCGGAGACATTTTACACAAGCCTTTGGCAGGGGGATTCGGACTTTCATCTAAATCGGGGTGGTGCGCCATTGGTAACGGTTTGTACGCAAAAATAAGTCGCAGGGAAGTTCATTGGAACCAAATGGACCAACCTGAATGAATATCTCCAGCTTCGAGGTATACTGTTGAGAACCCGACATTTAAACTTTTTTTCGGGGTCAAGTCGGTGATTTTCTCTCTGTAGTCATATCAGGAGGGATGGGAAAGCGTTGAAGTCTTGTATTATTGGGGATATGGAACCCTTACCCATTCTGCTGGACACTGCAAGGCGTTGGAACGATAGTCTTCAAGAGTCCCTCGGGATCTCGAATTTCAGTTTGCGAACATCGAGTTTTTGTTTCCGTTCTGTTGGTGAGTTGGATGATGCAGGGCAAGCTTTCCACCGAGTGCTGCATACTCAGAAGGAAGCCTCAAGTTCTACCATCGAAACGAACCTCAAAAGTCCCAGATCCACCAAATATTGGTTGAGAAACAAGCGAGACGGTTGCTCGGAGTTACCAAATTGACGTTCTCACCCTCCGGACCGCAATCAATCCAAGCACAGCTTTGGATCAACTTATTGCTTTGGGTCGGAATTTGGTCTCGAGATGCGCAATGAGTCATATTCCATTGTGTGAATGCACAGGGAGCATGTTACACACTCTAGGGTGCTACATTTGACCAATGGCCAGGTTCCTAGTCACTGATAGTAGAACCTTCTAGATACTATTGTAGGTATATAAGCCAGCAACGTAAATCTGCTGGGGCATCTGTTTGCCCTACAGCAGGCCTTTCAACTATTCAGTGCTATTGCAAACTTATCTCTCTTACCACCTAATCATCCTCATCTTCCCACGTCGATTCCCAACAGGAAGGGGGAGAATATACATGGGTGTAGTTTCGTAGATTCAGTCACTTCGTATGCGAATTTTGCGACCAGTGAGATTGTCTTTCTATAATGTGCCTTATAAGGCCCATAATCCCAGCCAATCTTGCAAGGCATAAGCTCATTATAAGTCCTTATAAAATTGTCTCGTATAATAAGGCCCATAAGGTAAATTGGTTTTTTTTCTGACATATTCCTGAGGAATTCAGTGGACAGCATCGAATTTAGCAGTGGTAGATCTGGTACATCATTCCTCATTCGTGACGTGAAGTCCTCACGCAACAAGTGGAGGTCAGCTCGTGCCCTACACTTCAGCAGTGTCTGCTCAGGGGTATGTAGGGCTGGCTAAGATTATGAGCACATTCCGTTATGATGTAATGTAATTGGAAAATTGAAATTAAATATGTTGGGGCCGTATTCTTGTGTATTCTTCTCTTGGTACATTTGGTCATGTCAAGTTACACTCGCCTAGGTCAGAATGGGGCCAGATATGCGCAATAAGAGCCTCTGAATGACAATGAGTAGTCTGTTCACTAAGTACATCAGTTGCTCTCACTTGCAATTTCATAATACATTTTTTTGAAAGAATTTCCGCTCCATCACGTGAGTTCAGTTTGTGCTCAAAAACAGTGCTGAGCAGGCCTCTTTCAGTGAATATTCCATATGTAAAAGCTTAAAACACCCTCCTGGATGCAGCTAATTGTCCCTGGAGCAACGCTGCTACGTGAGGATTATAATGTATTGTAATGGTACAATTACAACTAAATATGATTATACCAAGGCCCTCCGGGCACCTCCTGGTACCTTCATCCAGCCTAAGATTTCAGAAATAATACTATAAATGCTCCACATGCACCCCACCTTGCATAAAACCTTTTGTTTACCTACCATCCGTGTCACGCCGGTCACCATTCACCATTTACAGTAACGAGCATGCTTTATATAGTGTCAGGACTACACGCACAATACCTACGGATGTAACCCCACGTCGCTGTTCTTGATGCACATTGCATCGATTTTTTGTATGTTCAGTGCCTCGATCATCAAGGCCTGCCTCTAGTCAGTTGGGAAGATGCAAATCAGGAATCAAATCGCCACAGTTGTTCCAACACCGAACTGCACCTTCAGATCGATACTGTATGTCTCATGGTCTAGTGCCAAAATGCAAGAAGTGTAAGGTGCTAGCTCCACCCCAATGTGCCCATTGTCGTCCACCCAGTTTTTGATCTAGCATGTCTCATTAATAGCATACCTGGTATATATTGTCCTCGCAAAATACTTTGACCGGTGCCGCACACTTCAAGCATTCCTGGGTGATGGTATGCGACACCATGATTTGTCTATTATAATGTTCATCAAAGTGTGCAGAGTCCCAACCGAAGTCCGACCAATTGGGAGAGTGAAGCGTGATGTTTTTCCCGTATCCCTTAAGGCATGTTTCCGGGGGAGCTTGCTCAGCTGCAAAGCCTACTGTGGCCAACAATACCCTCCATTGACACGAGATTCTTGTTGAGCTCTATAATGTCTGGGTCAGGTTGCGGCGGGACTGGTGGTTCTGCGGCCCTGCCACCTGTATGACACCACGAGGGTAAGAAAGTTTGGCTCGACTACAGTGCAAGATTCGGGCTGGTTGGGTTCTCCGTGGGGACGGGTGTTCCGGATCGCCAGTGCGCCTGAAACCGGAGCGCAAATCTTTGAGTGAAAGAGACTGACATATGTTCCGGATAAGTCCAGCGGACTTCGATTTTCGGAGTCTTTTCTCGGGCTGCTGTGAGGCCGATGCATCCTAAGAGCCCCCCTTGGATGTGGATGGCATGTCCATCGTGTGGATAGTCGAAACACCGCAGAACTAGCAAGTTCACTTTCATCATACGCAGGTAGGAAAAGTGGCATGTAGGCAGGAGTTGAGGTAGAGGTTCAAGATGGTGGTCGATGTTCTAGAATTTAATGTGAGACAAAAGAGAGTCGACCTGCGGCATGCGTACGCGAAAGACTCGAAGGATCATTGTCAATGAATATTTCGGGAGTGTTCCAAGGAAGAGGCGGTGATCTTTGCAGTTTGAGCAGATCCTCTTCGTCCAGGTCAATAATGGTGACACAGTGCTTCGAAGGCCTCGACATAAGTTCCGGTACAGAAGGTGCTTGACAACATAGGGTGGAGTGAGCACGTAAGCGCCCCTGACATGCGGAGCAACAGTTTAAGAGGAAATACATGGTAATCTCCAAGGCCTCAATGAAGAAGACTTGCACAAGGTTACAGCCCTGTATGCAATTTGTGTCAAGCAATAGCTCCTTTATTTGGTGCGCTATTCCAGTGGCAGACAGCAACCGTAGATGTTGTGCCAGGTTGAAACTAGTTAACTAACTTGACCTGGATTCAGGCAGAGCATTGTGTTTATTCGGGATGGCAAAGAGTGGACTCAGGCAAGTGCCCGAAGATATGACCAGGATGGTAGACACACTGATCCTTTATAACCTGATCGTTGTGAGATTCCATGAGACCAGTATTGTTGAATAATGCCCTTACCTTCAGCCCTGGTAAGTCTCTCAAGTGACCAGGCTGTAATCTCAAGTCGAGTGAGCAAGCATTACCCGAATCACTTGGTCCATCGTGATTATAGCTTCCTCTGGGACCATGATGCCGATCCTTCTCGTGATATGGGACACGTCAGGCTTGGTGTGGTATGCTACTGCGGACCCTTCCACGTAGATGTTCAGTATGTGTAGATTGGGCATCTCAATTTGCAAATGATGTGGGCACTGGGTCTACATCGAAGCTAGGGCTCCAACTGTTTAGTTTTCGTTTGACGGAGGCATCAAACTAAGCGGTAAACGGTACGTAAACGTTTACAAACCGTTTGAAACAGTTTTAAACGGTAAAATTTGCTTACTGGGAGAATAAGGACTGCTGGACTGTGTAGAGAGTGAAACCAAGTCCAACACAGGTAGTTCCCACCTCAATTAGTGTTTTTGTGCCCAGGGAAGGGGAAATTGGATGGAGCTGTAGAGAACGCGTGATATCTGGTAACATCTGGTCACAACTGATGTGTGACAGTGTGTCGGCATGGGCCCATGCCACAATAGAAAATTTGGCATGAGGAGTGGTGGAATGATTTGGTCGCGAGTAGAAATGCACCTGACCTTCATATATGTGGAAAATATGGCAGAAAGGTTATGAGAAATGGTACCATTTGAACCGTTTGTTTACCATCTGTTTACCATTTGCCAAGCCTCTCAAACTAAACGGTTAGAAATACCGTTTATAAACTGTTTTAACCGTTTAAAAACGGAAACGGTTGGAGCCCTAGAAGCTGTGTAGGTGAAACTGAATCCGCTGAGGTTGGGAATCACAACCCTCGGTGGCTGCATCTGTTGGCTGAGTGCTACCTCACCAGCCAAGGTAAATGTAAGTATTCACTCTCCCTCAGGCTGCACGCAGCCCTGCCTGCAATGGCACAGCCTGAGGACTGGCAAAGTCATGTATAATGATTCGCCGGGCCACAAAGGGATTTTACCATAAAAGGTGATATCTCGCAAGGCACAGGGCAGGACTTAAGGGGGATCAGTAGTGATGCAACGGAAGGAGAATACAGCTTAGGTTTCCTGAAAAACAGTAAAACCATAATTTAGGAAATGAAATCAGACAGAACTTGAAAATTTATTCAGACACCAATCAGCATGCAGGAAAATAGATGTATTTATTTGCAGGCAGATTAACACAATCTGAGGGTATAGAAGGAGCTATTAGTGCTGAGGCAGCAGCAACAGAGCAAGGCCATGAGAGTCAGGAGCGACATCGAGAGGTTGATCAAGTTTTTCAATAATAGAAGTCTAAGAATATGACAGCTCGAGTGGTGTATGTGCACAATTTTCCATGTTTTGAGAGAGTCTGGACCCTGTCTGGTTCATTGATCTCTACAAGCCATGGTGAACGGGGAGAGGTGATGACATGGGAGTATAGGTAGGAGCGCAGAAGACCCAGAAAATAAGTCAAATAAATAAGGAACTTGAAAATGTAGTCTGAACCAATGAGGGTATTGTAAGGGCTAGTTGATATGTACTGGTAGTGGTATTAACCCAAGGTGCACAGTACTAGCTATTACTCTGAACCGTTTGAGAGCGAAGTAGAGAGAAGAGAAATTTTATTACTCTTGGGGGCTTGAGGCCCTCATATTTATACTACTTGGAAGACTATCTAGAATATTATACTAGCTACTTGTCCTTGCCCTCTATCGTGAGCAAGGTAGGTTCAGCAGACTTCAACTCGGAGAACATTCCTGAATGTGCTGGATTGCACCCGCATCACCACAGCCACTGATGCGCCTCCAACAAGGGGGTACCAAAAACGGGTGTGTTGGTAAAGGAAACAGAGGTCGTCAAAGAGCTGACATCACACATAGACAAGTTTATACAAAGGATCAAGGACGATCAAGCGAGATTGAGTGGGAAAGTTTTGAGAGCAAGAGGCATCTGATTCGCTAGTTGAGCATTGCGATGGGCATGCTCCCCTCAGAGTTATGAGGGCAGATTTCCTCGCTGATGCATTCACATGCGACCAGGTTCTAGAGGTGGCTTTTAACCTCCTCACTCACTATGAGTTTCTGCATAGGTTGGTCTTGTTGAGAAACGTGGTTATGCGGTTCGTGAAGTACATCTGCGAGGTCCTTGCATTATTCGACAGATTCGAGTGCTACATCCCGGCTAAATATCACACTCCTTAGCATTATGTCCGCTCAAGTTTCACCTTTCCTGTCTATGGCCAACTTTCGTGAGAAGATCTCTTTGCATTTCTGTCGAACCGATTCGTGGCATACAATGACTGTAGCATACATTTACAGCTATTTGCATAAGTTCGTGAAAACACAATTTTTTTCTCAGGGATCACGTGCTGATTCGTTACACTGGAAAAACACATTTCCGCTTTTAAGCGCCCACCATCTGATCGACTTCTTTGACCCTTTCACTGCATATTCCAAGACCAATACAAGTTCTCCATATCAATATCTTTGGCAGCCCCACTCATTTGAGCCTATTTCTGTCCTCTGGCTGCTTCTACATTACCATGTGCGCTTGGCTTGGTCATTGGCATTGTTTTTTCTCCCGTGATCTCTATTGTGCGAGGCCGATTACTTACCTCTGTCACAAAACTGGACACGTGATCACTGAGAAAAAAATTTATGTTTTCACAAACTTATGCAAATAGCTGTATAGGCTCTGTGTATGTTGGTACGGTACCCACCATGTTCTTTGTAGAACCACGTGCGGTAATATATCCTCCTCCTCCTCCTCCATCAACAGCACTTGCTCAGAAAGCACCTTCCATATCAGGCTCCATCTCTGTTTGGACATCTCGCCGGTGTTGGATTCCATTCAGATCATATGCACGATGTATGCAGCAGAAAAATATGAAAATATTTATACGGAATGTATATACGTCTAAGTATGTAAGTGAATTTCTTCTGGAAGCCCCAGGTCATACTAACTTAAACTAATAAATAAGCTTCCTAACTATCGATGCGTGCACCATGCACAGGTCAATGCCAGAGTTCGATGTGGCTACACCTTCATTCTCTTTGTTAGTCCCATGGTGGGATAGTCGTCGTGATCCTCTCTCGAGTCCCGACAGGCGATCTGCGCTAAACCCACGTAGAAGCAGGAAAAGATGAATCTGACTCGCCGGCTCCGCCCAAAAGGGCCGAAAGCCTTGGCCCACATGACCAAACAACCCCCTGTCTGAATACCACAATGGCTAGGTGAGCTCAGAGGGCTGGACGTGGGAAATGCGAGGCGGGAGGCAAGGAGGATAGGGAGGTGCACAAGATATGTCAATGACATCACCGCCAGGAATTTCAAGAGCCTCTTGCTCAGCAGAGTTGATTTGAATGAACGAAACTTGGGGATAAGATCTGTCTCCATTGAGGATGCCTTTCCTGATGCTGCTGGAAGTTATCATAAGCCCGACCATGGTTTCCTGTGGTATCAATGAGAACAAGCATTTGATGCCATATGACCTCTTAAAGTCTTTTGGCCTGCTCCTTTCTTGAATTGTTCGAGGCAGTTGGTAGAATGAGGCAGTAGGGTCGACCATAGGTTGCGGAGTCTGGAGGATGGAAACAAGAGTGGACGAGGACACTCAGGAGCTGCACCGACGCAGACACTGACTCATTGAATCCATTTTTTTTTGATTTATTGCTGACACTGGGGGCAAAAGCCAACTCATGTAGACTCCAGATGAGTTTCACTCATGTGGTCCGGAGGTAATGATCTACCAAACAAAAGATGTGTGACATTTTGACAATGGTTCTTTACCAGACAAAGGATGGACAAAGGTATCACGATTTAGACGCTATCTAATCGCGACAACGCCTTATCTAAGCGCCTAATCAAGCGCTCGTCTATTTAAACACCAAGGCTATGCTTGAGTCATCAGTGATCGGACAGCCAGGGATCGGGTTCCCACAGGAACATGCCGATGAAGCACGACAGATTAGTGATTGGACAGCTGACAGGTGTCATGCTGCGGACATGTGGAGCATGCATGGGCATTACTCAGAACACATGGCTTCAGGACGTTTCTTACTCAGAACACATGGTTCTAGCATGTTTATTACTCAGAACACATGGTTATGGTGCTTGTAGCACATGGACGCTCTATTGTATATATTATTAGCACTAGTTACATAGCCACAGTTGAACAGTATAAGTAGTGTAGCTAGTTGCCTGTATTCCTTAGTCTTTTATTCCATCATACTTCGAGCCTCACTCTTACCTGCTACATCTGAGAACGCAACGTGCGACCTCTCAGACTAGTATTTGAGCCTTGAGCGTGACATAATAAAAGACTACCCTTCATACCTTCGTACCGCCCCTACCCTCCGACCTCCTTTCCTTTTCCCCCCACCCTTTTCCACTACTTGGTCTCTTACCTCTACTTGGATTCTTGTATTTGAAGTTCCATTTTCCCCATTCCCCACCCGCCGATTCTCTACCTCGTCCACAGCGAGTCTAAACAAGTGCAGCACCAGTCGTTTTCGGTTTACCGAACAGACAGACGCTAGGCCACGGGAAACGTTGAGTCCGTCCCAAGCCACATAGCAGTCGCAGGAGTGCCAGCCGGACCTTCGGGGAAGACTGCCTCGCTATCGCCGGGGGTGTTGTAGAAGACCCGGGGTAGTTCTGTCGCAAGAGACCGTTGCGATTCCACCAACCGCTGAGTGCGGATTCATACCAACACAGTGACCTTCCGCGCCCCATCCACCTCCTCTTCGTCGGGAACCTCATCCCCGTCGACCTCCTTATACCGCTCCGCCGAACTTCCTACCTTCACCCCGTTCGACCGACTTTACGCCGCTCTCGCCCAACCACCTTACCAACCACCTCGCCCGTCGCTCATATCACCAATGGCCGACGAAGACCAGAACCAGGGCACCACCTCTCACATGCCCGCCATGGACCTCGACCCCGCCCTGAGAGAGACTAGGTCCTCTCGGATCACCCTCGCCCGCCTCCCCCCCACTTTCGACGGCTCTGACAAGAGCAAGTGGGAAACTTTCCTCGACGCCCTCCTTAATTACCTATGGGCGTACGATTCGGAGTTTGACTCCGAAAAGAAGAAGATCGCGTTCACCCTATCGTTATTGGGGCGAACCGATGGTGCCTCGTGTCCAGCTACCAATTGGGCACGTAATTGGCGAAAGCGCATGCTGCGCGAAGGGCTTGACAGCCTCTACCACTTCGATGATCTGATCTCGGATCTAGAAGCGACGTTCCAGGACAAGAACGTCAAGCAGACGGCGCACATGCGCCTTACGACAACTCGGCAGGGAAAGACTCCCCTGGCCGACTTCATCCAGGCGTTCGAGCTGAACGCCGAGGAAGCGGGGTACGCCCCGAACGACAAGGACACCCCCCACAACACCTTCCTAGTGGAAACACTAGAAGGCCTCGTCGAGGAGGCGGTGCGCACCCAGCTGTATGCGGGTGGAATTGAGGTCCCGGAGGATTACGCGGGACTCAAGAAGAGGCTGACAGCGATCAGCCGGGTCATGGAGCGGGGGAAACTCCGAGCGGCTCAACAGAGCCGGATGTTCTGGGCCCTGGCGCGCACACAAGCGCCGGCTGCCAAGACATCACCGGGGTTCGGGCCGGCGCCCAACCTCGCGAAGAAGATCGGGCCGGGGGAGACCGCCCCGATGGATGTGGATCGCACGCGGCAGACGCCGCGCGTTTTTAAATGTTACAACTGTGGCAAGGAGGGCCACATGAAGCGGGAGTGCCCGGAGCCTCCCAAGTCTAAATTCAATATCCGGTCCTTCAAGACCGATGACCACTCGCAGGAGGACCTGCAGGCTCTCGCAGCCGTCCTTCGCGAGAAGGGTTTTTAAAGGGGCCCCCGCTTGCGGCCAAAGCCGGGCGCCCTGCGGACACGGACAAAGTCGCTCCAACGACGAACATTATGCCTACCAACGTTTTTACTTTACTGCCCTAACTTAATATTAGCAATGTAGTTACCAACCCGGCTGATGATATTTATACCCCAGAAAATACTAGTCTACGAAAGAGTATAAACGATTTCCTAGTAGCTAGTGTAGAAAACAAACAAAAAATACGTATCTTGGAGAATCAGAATCGGAAACGTAATTTAAAGAATCACAGAATGGACGAAGTAAATAAGCGTTGGAGCGCATTCAAAAAGGCCCCTGGAACCCAAACCAGTGTGAAAAATAGTGCGACGAAAAAGGACGGCGATGCCGTGAGGGCTCAATCCCAGGATCGGGAGGAAGCGCCCAAACAGAAGAAAACACGCGTGACGCTGAGTCAGAAGAAGACACAGGCGGCGCAGAAGCTGGCACAGCCTGAGGATCGGCTTGCCAAGGAGATGAAGGAAATCCAGAAGCAGAGGCGGCATCACGAGATGCTAGTTCCCGTTACGCTGACTGCGTTGGACACCGGGAAGACACGCGCTGTCAAGGCTCTTCTTGATAACGGTTGCACTACCACATGCATCGATCGAGATTATGCCAAGGCAGAAGGCTTCGAGCTCCAGGAGCTTGACGTGCACATCGTCGCCCGCAACGCAGACGGAACGGAGAACTCTCGGGGAAAGATCACTCACTACGTTGAGTTGATGCTTTCGGTCGGACCCCACGTTGAGCGCCAACGGTTCTTGGTCACAGGACTAGGCAAGGCTCGCGTGTTCATCGGGTACGACTGGTTGTTCAAGCACAACCCCGAGGTGGATTGGCGATCACAAAAGATCGTGTTCAGCCGCTGCCCACCCGAGTGCAACATGCACGGCATGGAATACCGGACTGGATTGTCCGCGGAGGAAGAGAAGTTGCAAGACGGCGAGTCGATCCTATTGGTCGACTTTGCGGAACAGATCGATCTGCGTGCGCAAGGATCACAGGCGCAGCAGATGGCAGAGGAAGCGAATCGTGGGAAGGAGCGCATGACCGAAGGGAAGGTCCCGGAGGAGTACCACGAGTTCGTGAAGGTGTTCGCGAAGGAATCGTTCGACGCCATGCCCGAGAAAAGGCCGTGGGATCACGCAATCGAGCTTAAGCCAGGATCAAAGGCTGTAGATTGCAAGATATATCCGCTCTCGGTCACGGAACAGGGGAAGCTGAACAAGTTCCTGGAGGAGAACTTGAAGAGTGGGAGGATCCGCCCGTCGAAATCGCCGATGGCTTCGGCGTTCTTCTTCGTGAAGAAAAAAGATGGCAGCCTGAGACCAGTCCAGGATTATCGGAAGCTCAACGAAATGACGATTAAAAATCGTTATCCACTTCCGTTAATCTCGGAGCTCGTAAATAAGCTCCGTGGCGCCAAGTACTTCACGAAGTTGGATATCCGATGGGGGTACAACAACGTGCGGATCAGGGAGGGAGATGAGTGGAAAGCGGCGTTCAGGACGAACCGAGGTCTGTTTGAGCCGCTCGTGATGTTTTTCGGCCTGACGAATTCCCCGGCGACGTTCCAGACAATGATGAACGACATCCTTCGAGAGCTCATAAACGAGGGAAAGGTCATAGTCTACCTGGACGACATCCTTATCTTCACCGACAACTTGGAGGAGCACAGAGCACTGACGAAGCAGGTACTTAAAATCCTGCAAGACAACAAGCTCTTTCTCAAACCAGAGAAGTGCGACTTTGAGAAGACGGAGATCGAGTATTTAGGAGTCATCATTTCCTACAACTCGATGAAGATGGACCCGGTGAAGATCAAGGGCGTGATGGAGTGGCCGGAACCAAAGAACCTTAAGCAGACACAGGCGTTCTTAGGTTTCACGAACTTCTACCGCCGCTTCATCCGAGGATACGCGGAGATAGCGAAGCCGATGACGAGGTTGACTGGGAAGGAAGGCTGGAGCTGGGGAGAGGAACAGAAGAGAGCGTTCCAAAGGCTCAAGGATCGCATCGCCGAAGACGCCGTACTGGCGCTTCCCACAGATCACGGGAAGTTCCGAGTCGAGGCTGACGCGTCGGATGGAGCTATAGGAGCGGAGCTCGCACAGGAGCAGGAGGGCAAATGGCGCCCTGTTGCTTTCATGTCTCATGGACTCAATGAGACTGAACGGAACTACGAGATCTACGACAAAGAGATGCTCGCGATCATGACCGCGCTGGACGAGTGGCGGGAGTTGTTGATGGGCGCAAGCCAAACATTCGAGATCTTTACTGATCATCAAAATCTCGAATATTTCAAGAAGCCTCAGCAGGTTAATCGCAGACAGGCCCATTCAGGAACTGGCGGAGTTCGACTTCACGTTGCACCATCGGCCCGGAGCGTTGAACAAGAAGGCAGATCTCTTATCTCGGAGATCGGATCACGACCAAGGGAAAGACGACAACGAGAACGTCGTTCTGTTGAAGCCAGAGTATTTCCGAGCGCAGGACATAGTGCTGGAAGGGCCAGAGACAGGAATCTTGGAAGAGATTATAAAGGAGAAGAAGATCGATAAGAGCGTTAAGCTGGCGCTCGAGAAAAAGCTACCAGCCTGGGAAAAGAAGGACAATATTATATATTACAACGGACTTATATATGTACCCCGGAATCAGGAGTTGCGCGATAAGATTATCGGACTCCATCACGACCTGCCCATGCTCGGCCATCCCGGAGAGAACCGCACGCAGGAAATGGTGGAACGTAATTATTGGTGGCCGAGACTGGGAAACCAGGTCGCCGAATATATAAAGGCCTGCGAGGCTTGCCAAAGGACTCGAGTGCGCCGGTACAAGCAGGGAAAGCTTAACCCACACAAGATCGCTGAGGGGCCTTGGCAGATTATATCCATGGATCTTATCGGTCCGCTGCCGGTCAGCAATGGCTTTAACGCCATCCAAGTCTGGGTTGACACTTACACGAAGATGCTCCATTGCGAGGCAACGAACATGGAGCTGACGAGTGAAGGTGTCGCCCGACTTACCCGGGACCGCGTGATTAGATATCACGGCATTCCCCGTAAAATTATATCGGATCGGGACACTCGATATTTATCCGGGTTCATGCGAGAGCTTAACCGGCTTCTCGGCATAGAAATGAACCCGAGCACGGCATACCATCCGGCGACAGACGGACAAACAGAACGGATGAATCAGGAGATTGAAAAATATCTCAGGATCTTCGTCAATCACCGACAGTCGGATTGGGCGGAGTGGCTTGCATTGGCCGAGTTCACTCATAACGATAAGACCAGCTCGTCGACGAGCATGTCACCTTTCTATACGAATACGGGATACCACCCCTGGAAGGGGATAGAGAACTCAGTCGAGTCGCGCAATGAGGCCGCGAACGACTTCGCACAGAAAATGAAGAGGATCCGCGATGAAGCGTCGGTCGCTCTTGAGAAAACCCAGAAAAAGATGAAGAAGTATTATGACGCGCATAGGCGCGAGGCGCCTGTATTTAAAGTCGGCGACATGGTTTGGGTGGAAGGAGAGAACATAGAGACAGATCGACCGACAAAGAAGATAGACGATGTCAGGCTGGGGCCTTACGAGATCATGGAGAAGGCCGGGGCTTCGGCGTGGAAGCTGAGATTACCGGAGACGGATCAGACATATCCGGTCTTCAACGAAGCACTTCTCACGCCTTACGTGGAGCCGCCCGAGGGACGGAAAGAGAAACGGCCGGGACCGCAGATCGTGCAGGGACAGAAGGAGTACGAGGTGGAGGAGATCCTCAACCACAGGAAACGTGGGCGAGGATACCAGTATTTAATCAAGTGGAAGGGATACCCTATCGGGGAACGGAACTGGGAGCCAACCCGGAACCTTAAGAATGCACCGGACATTCTCAACAAGTACAATGCAGAGCATGACTTGCGCCGATGGGCGGAGGACCTGATTGCCGGAAGGTCGAAGGAGAGCAATGACGCGCTGGCGACAGAGCTCAGGAAATTAGGCTTGATGCCACCAAAGGAAGCGCTAGGCACTAAGTCCCCAGGAGATGCCCAGGAACAGCCGCAGACCGAGGGGATTCCGGTCTTGCCGCTGGGGCATTGGGATTATCTTATCAAGCGGTATAAGCCGAAGCAGGAGTCGGCTGATTATCCAACTCGCTATCTATACAACCCAATCACAAGACGAAGGATAATCGTGGAGAAGTTCCCTAACGAAGGATGCTCGCGCGGTACTTCAGTCGAAGTTTAATTATTCCACGATCGTCGGGACGCCGACCCTAGGAGGGGGGTAATATCACGATTTAGACGCTATCTAATCGCGACAACGCCTTATCTAAGCGCCTAATCAAGCGCTCGTCTATTTAAACACCAAGGCTATGCTTGAGTCATCAGTGATCGGACAGCCAGGGATCGGGTTCCCACAGGAACATGCCGATGAAGCACGACAGATTAGTGATTGGACAGCTGACAGGTGTCATGCTGCGGACATGTGGAGCATGCATGGGCATTACTCAGAACACATGGCTTCAGGACGTTTCTTACTCAGAACACATGGTTCTAGCATGTTTATTACTCAGAACACATGGTTATGGTGCTTGTAGCACATGGACGCTCTATTGTATATATTATTAGCACTAGTTACATAGCCACAGTTGAACAGTATAAGTAGTGTAGCTAGTTGCCTGTATTCCTTAGTCTTTTATTCCATCATACTTCGAGCCTCACTCTTACCTGCTACATCTGAGAACGCAATGTGCGACCTCTCAGACTAGTATTTGAGCCTTGAGCGTGACAAAAGGGCAGGTCCAGATTCCTGGGTGCTGGGAATCCAGGTTGAGCTGTCTGGTGATTCCCAACAGATGGTTGATTATTTCAATTTATTTGATGAAAAATAAGGTCATAATTTCTACCCTGACTCCACAGTATTTGTTTTGACTTGGGCTGCTGGAATGTTGAAGTTGAATTATGTTGAATCAACCCATAACCTCAATTCATAACCTTTATTCTGGAGGACCAACAAGTCTTGCAGAAGTTTCAACTGAATCTGCTACTCAAAGGCCAGGACAAACCCCCAAAAATGGCCCATACATTTGCCACTTGTCTTTGCCTAAAAGGCATTAGGATCAAATCTTTGTGCTCAAAGATCCCCGATCATATATTGAATTGCTGTACCTGAGGCTGCATTTACCTGCTTTCCTTGCTGCATTGAGCCTGAATATTCTGCTTTGAATCTTGGGCATAGTTTTGTTTGGTGTTTCGGGTGTGTTCTACTCATTATTGTCTGCATACTATATCTACCTAAAGGTTCAGCATCTGCCTCGAGGAGGCCTAATACATGTCATTTAGTTAAATATTCATTTTGCGGCGGTTCGGACCGAATTCCGACATGATCGGGTCAGTATGACCATTCATGTTTGAGACCTGGTATCATAAATGGTACCAGGAATATGATTATAGTAAGTTACAGCTGTTTCTGAAAAGCTTGACACTCACATTTTTTTTGGCTTGCAACCAACTTTTGATTGAGTGCTAACAGCAAGGATTACCTGGTTTGGGGTTCCGATCAGTCATGTGCTGCACTTGCCGTCGGCAATGCTCACACCCAGGATGGGAAACTTTTAACGTCGCCTAAAAGACTTACGAAAAGAATGTGTATTCGTAGTCTAATACATCTTGATTGATTTAGCAAGATTCAATGAAGTAAGAAAGTATTACAGACACAACTAGAAATAATATGTCTGTCCGGCTTAATTAATTTCTATTCTATTCACCATGTAAGGAAGGCGTATGAAAAGAACGTCTGTTAGATGCCGAATCAACCATAATCAGTTTTTGAAGTATCACCTGTGCACAAAAGGCCCCCGAAAATATCATGTTTCGATAGACCTTTGCGGCAGATACAAAGGTCGTCTTTCCAATGTAGCCGAAAGGCCTACTGAAAGAACTTCTTTCAGCAGTGCTTTCGGCTATATTGAAACAAAGACTTTCCAATGTGGCCGAAAGGCCTACTGAAAGACGGTCTTTCCGCACTGCTTTCGGGGATATTAGAACAAAGACTTCCCCGACTTCTTGAAAGACGCACCAAAACATTGAGTTTTAGGAAACCCTGGGGTGCACCCTAAGGTATACCCTCGGGTGCAGCCGCAGGTGCATCTTCGGGGCGGGTCGTCGGGCCTCAGACCCCTACGGGTATCAAATAATAACTAAAACAACCCCGTCCGCCGCGCGAACGGAGAATATATTCATTGAAGTCAATACTTACATGGGTCTGTCCTACGTAGAATATCCGTCGTCTCCTCCATTATCCCGACGTGTATCTGAAGAATGACTGATTTAGCCCCTGTTTTTTTTTTTGTGACAGAAATACGCACTCAATCTTTGAAGGTTCGAGTATAGACCATGCAGTGACGTATGCCCTGTGTATTCAAGTAGACGCAGCCTATAATATATACATTAGACCCTGCCATATAAAGTCAGCAACAAAATTCAAAGAAAGGGAAATGGACGAGACGTACTGTATGTACACTCCACTTCACAGTTCCTCTTCTCTTAGCTACCCAAGATGTAAGTATATACATACAATCCAGACATTATCTACAATCATCCCCGAAGAGTAGTTATCCAGGCGTTCTGCAAATCCTCCCTGAAGATGTCGTGAGCAACAAATTACAGACATACAAGAGACGGCGACCCACCGCGGCGCATCAGATTCACCGAGGGCATCCAACACACGGCGGATGCACGCCTCGACCTCCCCGAAGCCGCCGATATTCTGCAGCCACCAGTACTCCTGGTGTTCGACATTGCAGGAGCACACTAGGTACGCCCGTGTGTCCTTCATGTCGAAGCAGATGTGGCACATCCGTTCTGCACATGAAGACAATTAGCAGAATAACCAGATAGAGTGAAAGACTCACCAGTGGCCATCCGTTGCCGCGGGTGGAAACAGAAGAGCCATAAATGCGTCTGGGCGACGTTGCATTTTGAATAGCCCTTTCGGCGCGATGGCAAGTCCGCGGTGTGCCCGACCTTCACCCGCATGTGCCCGAGGAATTCGGCGGCGTTCATCTGGCCGGAGTAGAACAGGCCGAGGAAGTAATCCTCGACGACGGCCGTAACGTATACGGCGCCGCAGCCCTCCCTGGCGAAGCGACCAGGGAACTCGGCGAAGGCGGCCAAGCGGGCGAGCAGGGGCAAGGCCCCTCTGAAGGCCCGTTAGCCAGCAGCAACAAGGAGAAAACAGTTCACTCACATTTGAGCCAGGGTTGGCGGAGTCGTGAAAATCAGCCGGAGACCGACGCGGGCGCAGTGGTATCGAAAGAGCTGGCCGGCGGGGACGGGCGCGCGGACGATGCGCGAAGTGAGGACGAGCGTCGTGACGACGAGCACGGCGGCAAGGAGCGCGAGCACGTTGGTTGCAAGGTTGCCGAGCGATAGACGCTCAGTAACCGCGGTGGTGGTGGTGGTGGTGGTGGTGGTGCGGAAGCAAGAGATGTCTGGCGCTCAACCGAGCTTTATAGGCGGCTGGCGCGGTGGTGGTGGTGGTAAGAAGGTAAGAGACGTTGCCCACGCCGACGGGCCGGGATTTTGTAGGCGGTGGGTGATGTCAACGCCGGGGAGGCCTCGGGGCGCGGCGCAGGGTGACCCGGACGTTGGGGGACGATCGCGAGGTGGGCGCGCCTCGTGCGTGGGTGATTTGGGTGGGGGCACGCCGGCGAGAGCGGGAGGCGGCGAGGAGGCGGCGCGCGGTGAGGTGGGAAGGGCTGGGTGTTGGAGCGGAGGTGCACGGCAGCGAAGGCGCGCTGCGGCGGGTGCGTCGCACACATGGCCGTCGTGGACGAGCCGCTCACGAACGAGCGACGCTCGTGGGGTGCTTTTTTTTTTGGGGGGGGGGGGGGGGGGGGGAGGGCGTCGGGGAGGCTGTGGGTGCTGCAACGGAGGCACGTGTCGCCCGAAACAGCGATCGGCGAGGGCGGGACGCGGCGGGGAAGTGGCGCACGGCGACCCCGATCCCGAAGAGGGCGTCGGGGAGGTGGTGTTGGGAGGCGCGCGAGTCCCCCCCATTCGCGATGGCGCGTCCCAGCACCAGCGGGCGCGCAAAAAAAACAGCAGCGCTGCGATAGGCGGCACGCGATGGTGGGGCCGATCAACGAGCGACGAGCGCTCGTGGACCGCCGTAGACCGAGACGGTCTTCGTGCGTAATACTCAGTGCGCAATGGTCCTCAAGCCAAGGTACAGTTTTGTTAAATTATCATAATGAAGCACATCAATAAAATTACTGGAAATGAAGTATCAGCTCGGCGTCTAGCGGGCGGGAGCTGGCGGGGACTTACCAAAAGTTCGATGTACTACCAATACACTACCCACGGGAGTCTTGCACGCCTGAGTCCAAGGCTTTGTGCCGCTCAGAGTTGAATTGAGAGAACTGGAAGAGAGGAGGGTCAGAATGCGTCAAACTCGGATCATAGAAAAAACCGACCTCGGGCAATCTCTGTCCCTTCACCTGTAGCTGTAGGTTTTTGCCTAATGACCTGGATGTAGCCATAGAACATTAGGCAAAACACCTGGACCTAGCCAAGGCCTGGCTAGCCTTTTTTCCCTGCCAAATTTACTTAAAATAAGAAAGTGGCCGTAGCAGGGATTGAACCAAAAGCCTTAGTGTTACATAAGCATTACAAGCTTAAGTAACATTCTAACCAACTGAGCTAAGAGGGAATGAAAGAGAATGAAATTCATAGGGCCATATCATAGCTCTGATAATTCACAATGGAGATGTTTCATACCTTCTGGCCTCACCTTAGGGGCCTGGTTAGTGTTAGTAGGTTAGTGTTAGAGGTTAGAGGTTAGTGTTAGTAGGTTAGGGTTAGAGGTTAGAGGTTAGAGGTTAGCCCTTAGGTATATTGAATTTTGTTGTTAGGGTAGGGGGTTTGATGGTTAGGTTTGGTTAGGGTTAGGGTTAGAAATACAACAAAAACACATAATAAGCTTTAAACATACAATTTCGAAGATCTAGAGCAGGCAAGCTGCTCTAGATCTGGGTATAAGCAGCCCTGGGTAGGGTAAGGGTACCTTACCCTACCCAGGGCCAACAAATGGTTTGAAACAGCTGTTTAGTGCAGTGGTTAAAAGGTCTCTTTCTGATGTGTCTTTGTAATCATACTATTTAAGGTGGTGTGGGTTCAAGCCAGCCAGCTGGAATTCATGTTGTCAGCTATTACTGAAATCATCACTGAATGCTCTTTTCTGGCTGTAGCCAGGCCCTGGCTAGGTCCAGGTGTTTTGCCTAATGTTCTATGGCTACATCCAGGGCTTTTAGGCTATATCTTACTGCTAGGGCTCGTCCCTTCAGGACGCGCGCGGAGAGCAACATGAGAGGTCTTGAGAATCAGAAAGCGGTTGAGACCTGCGCCAAGCGATCTACACTCGGGGAGGGTCAAAGTCAAAGGACGAGGGTCATAAGTTTGAAGGAAAGATTGGTGGTGCCGACGAGTGCGCGACTAGCCAGAGGCTAGGAAGAGCAACAGGATAGGTCTTAAAGTTTGAGAAGCGATTGAGACCCGCGCCGAGCGACTCACACTCGGGGAGGGTCAGCATGCGGGTCAAGGGTACCACTGGGAGGACATCGAGAGCGACGACGTCGACGCTCGATGCTGTCTCCCAGTTGAGTACGTGGTCGGCGCGAGCTCCAGCGACAACGAGCGATTAACACTCGTTGACGTGGTGGTGGTCGAGAAGAAGCTGGATGTCACAAGTGACCTCGTGACAATCAAATCAATATAGGTAAAAAAATACATCATTTCTATATATTATCATTCAAGTCCATAACTCGTTCTCGGGCAATGGCCATAGTATCAAAATAGTAGCATTGCAAAAAAAAAAATGGTACATTATTAATCGAGGATGCAAATGAGTTCCAAAATGAAAGGCAACAAAACCTCTCCACTGAAGGACCCTGCCACACGGGAGCGTGGACCTGGTGGTGTAGAGGTAACATTCCTCGAGAATTGGCCACTGCGTATGTATGATTTCTGTGGAAGTCCCCGGTTCGATTCCGGGCCAGATCATTATGTTTTCTGTCTTTGGGTATTTTTTTTTAAAAAAAAAACCGCAAGTCCCGTCGGCAAGCAACAGTGTAGGACGAGGGAGGGATCTACACCAGCGGCATTCAATTGACGGCCTAGCGCCACGGACTTCGGGAAAAGCATCAGCTTGGTTTGTAGCGCGGGGCAACCGAAGGCGACTTACAAAAAGCTCAGTATATATATTAGACATATTAGACATTGCGCGCCTGAGTCCAAGGTCGAAAGCGCTGCATGGGGAGATAGTCAAATCATAGCGGACTGAGAAAAGCAGGTGGGAGCTGGTGGGGACTTACCAAAAAGTTCAGCGCACTACTATAGTCAATATCCGGATATCGGGTTGAAGAGTTTGCTAGGGAGTTGCGTAGTGTAGCGCTGGGCGCCGACCTCTGGTGAATGCTGTAGTCTCCGCGAGCTCCTGCGATTGAATGTGATGGTGCTGTAGTGGAAGATGGTCAAAAAACTCCGATATCGGGTCATGAAAAAAACCGACCTTGGTGTCTCTCTCGACGGGACGCCGACCCGAATTAGTCTTAAATTGGTATGACTTGGCGGTTGAAAAGTGTTTGCAAGACTCTCAAAGTGATAGAGAGTCGTTGAGCCACTGGAGGGTCGGTAGCGGGTAATCATGCGGGGGGCGGACGGCAGCGCAACGAGCGATCTACGCATCGTGGGCTGGGGGCGGACGACAGCGCAACGAGCGATCTACGCATTGTGGGCAGTCGTCCCCGCGGTCACAACGAGCGATATACACTCGTTGGACTGTGGTGGTGGTCAATGGAAAGCGGGTCACTACCCTCTGTCACGACACGTGACCCTCTACAATTCATTTTTCGCCTCAGAAATTCAATTTCTTCCAACTCGTTTTTACGGTGCGTGCAATTTGAGTATCGGAGTATCATAAGCATGGTTCCAATCGTATTACAGCCCAAAAAAAAAATCCATAGCACATACCCTCGCAACCCCCATCCCCCGCGCGGATGAAGAATATATTCATTGAGCTAATACTTACATAGGACCGTCCTAAGAAGTAGTTAACCCGTCGTCTCCTCCATTATCCTGAGTCGCCTCCTTCCCAGCGTATCTGAGGTTGGTGCTGAGTTAGTGTTATATCCGTGCTTTGTCGGACCGGTCGGCCCGGCCGGCCCGGTCCGGCAATTCCCGAGAGGGTTTTCACGCTATGAAGGTCTACTGAGCGTTTCCCTTCTAATCACTGATTACTCATCGGGCCGACGGACTTGTATTTCTCCGAGGCCTTATTGTCTAGTCCGACTTCTTTCTCGGGCATCCTTACCAAGCCCGAAGTCCTTTATTGTTTAACCTTACTAAGTCACCTTGCTACCTTATTGTTTAATGTTTCTTACTTACCAATATCTCGCACGCTATTGTATTCAATAGACAATAGCGTACTTAGTTTTAAAAGCTAGTTAGATATGTTTTGTAGTTCAGTTTGATTATTGATTGTTTCTTCGCTATCTCGGCGTTGGTCGAGCCTCTGTCTTCATCCTCTATTCGGACTTCAACTCCGAACTCCGAACTCCGTGACTCCAGACTATAGTCTTGTGCGGAACTGCGGACCCGAATAGTCGCTCACTCTATGCGAACTCCGAGGTCGGACTTCCTCGGCCTTGGCCTGACTCGACATATAACAGTATAATCAAACTCACCTATTCGGTTCGCCATGTCTGGATCATACTTCAATCCCAATCTCTTCACACCGGGCAATACCGCCCCTAACCCTTTAATTCCGACACACCAACACCGAGAACGTCGGGAATCCCGACTATTTTCTAACATTCCTACTCTCGGTCAAACTCCGGTTCAACCACCTACTTTTGGCCAATCTTCAGAACAACCTCCATCTCCTATTGTCTTTCATCCCATACCTCGTCTTCGTTCAGCATCAGTTCCAAATACCGCACCAGTTCCGCTTCTCCATCGGGGTGCAACTCCGGTGACTCCATCTCCGATAGGAATCCCTCCGGTTCAGATGCGAGTGCCCTCCGTGGCCTCTATTCAGGAGGTAGATACCGAGGAGGCTCCAGCCCCGGAGCCCGAGGCAGCCCCGGAGCCCGAGGCAGAGAACCCCGAGCGCCCTCCAACTCGGAACACCAAACCCGAGGAACCTGTGGGAGGTGCCCCCGATGGGGGTGACGACGGGGATGATGATGGTCCTGGTGGGCCCGGAGGTGGTGGACCTGTCCCTCGGCGTCGGCCTCGGACTCCGGACGACGCCGAGATCGGTGCTCGGATTTTCAGCGGACTCAACGATCTTACTACCGTCCTTCGGTCGCTTTCGGGAGCTAATTCGGGTCCCGTTCGGAGTTCACGATCCAACCTCCGAAACCCCGAGCCTTTCGACGGCTCGGACCCCTCCAAACTTCCTTTATTCCTCTCGCAATGCGGACTTCACTTTGCTGAGCGAGTTCAAGACTTTCCTTCGGACGACGACCGCATCATCTTTGTCCTTTCATACTTGAAAGGGGCAGCGGCCGCTTGGTTCCAACCCGCTATGTTTGCCACGGACAGTACTGTCCCCGACTGGGACGGCAACTTTTCACTCTTCATTCAGGAGTTGATGTCGGTCTTTGGACCGCATGACCCTGTCGGAGATGCCGAAAGCAAACTCCGAACGCTTCGGATGAAGCCCTCGGACCCGATCTCGACCTACATCGTCGAATTCAACACCCAGGCAGCTATGACTCGCTGGGGTGAAGCGGCACTTCGGTCCCAATTCTACGAAGGATTGCCTAGTCGGATCAAGAACCAGCTCGCGGTGCTTGATCCTCCGACAAATCTCGTCGGACTTCGGACTTTGGCACAGCGCATTGATCAGCGCTATTGGAAACGGGAGTCGGAGAAGAAGCGTGAAGGCAACACCGACTCAACCCCGAACACCGTGTCTCGGTCTTCGGGTCACGGTGCTGGCGGTGGTGGAAAGAAACCACAACAAACTCCGAAATCCACCAACAATCCTTCCTCGGCATCCGCCGCGTCGACTGGAGGAGCCTCGGGGTCCGCAACCCCGAGAACTCCGAAGCCCTACGCCGACAAGTTAGGCAAGAACGGCAAAATCACGGACACCGAGCGCGCTCAGCGTTTGAAGGAAGGGTTGTGCATGTATTGTGGTGGGAAGGGACATCAGGCTGCGGATTGTAAGAAGAGGACTACGCCTTCGCAGGGTCGGGCATCCGCCACGACTCCGAACTCCGAGGCCACTCCGTCCACCGAGTCAAAAAAATGACCAGCAACTCCGAAACTCCAGCACCCGTTCGGAGTTGCGTTGACTCGCTCGGAGTGCCCACGGAAGAAGTCTATCTCAACGTGTCCTCTCTTTCACCTAATGCCTTATACCTCGATCTCTATGCTACTACTTTATCGGACTCACTCGCCTCGGGACTCGACACCATTTTACGGACACTTATCGACTCGGGGTCGTCACATTGTTTTATTTCTTCAGACATTGTAATGAAGAACGCATGGCCGACCTCCGAAATACGTCCGATCCGGTTGCGATACCTCGATGGATCGTCCTCTATTATCAAAAAGCAGATCACTCTGTCAATCCGATTTCCCACCGGTGAAGCCCATTTAATGGAATTCTACGTCACCCGTCTTGATTTACCTTCTGAACTGGTTCTTGGATACAACTGGCTCCACCGCTTCAATCCGTTGATTGACTGGTCGGAGGCCAGTATCTCTTTCCGTTCCACTCCGCTTGGTCCATCAGTGTTGACACCACAGGACACTAGTCCTGCCTCAGTTCTGCCGGACTCCGAGTTGTTGAACAACTCCGAGCCGACTCCGACGACTGGCTTACCAGCGTTCGGAGTTGTACCAGAAACCCCGACGATGTCTTTACCGGACCCCGGTCCTTCTATGGACTCCTCTTCGGGCTTTACCAGCCCTCCGATTTCCACACCCTTGGTTTCACTCGTCTCCGCTGCCGCTTACTCCATGATCATCGGACAAGCCGGTACGGTGCAGCATACTCTTCGCGCAACCCCGAAGGCCGAAGATGTCCGCGCTCGGTCCTCGACACTAGCTTCGGACCAGTCGGACTTGCCTTCGGAGTACCATGACTTCGCCGACGTGTTCTCGGAGTCCGAAGCGTTCAACCTTCCTCCTCATCGGGAGTTTGACCTCCGAATAGACACCGACGACGGTGAAGTACCGCCAATCGGACATATTTATTCGTTGTCCGAGTCCGAACTCACGGCCTTGCGCGAGTTCATTGACAAGAACTTAAAGGCGGGCTTCATTTACCCTTCGAAGTCAAGTCACGGTGCTCCGATACTCTTCGCTAAGAAGAAAGACGGAAGCCTTCGGCTTTGTGTCGATTACCGAGGACTTAACCGCATTACAAAGAAGGATCGCTACCCTCTTCCGCTCATTTCGGACTTACTCGATGCTCCGGGCAAAGCCCGAATCTATACCAAGCTCGATCTCCGACATGCCTACCACCTTTTGCGTATCGCTGAAGGTGATGAGCCGAAGACGGCCTTTCGGACTCGCTACGGCTCTTATGAGTGGCGAGTCGTCCCCGAAGGGCTGACTAATGCACCCGCGGCCTTTCAACGTTTTGTGAATAGCCTTTTTTCGGACTTGCTCGATATCTGCGTGGTCGTCTATCTTGACGATATCCTAATCTACTCCGACAACTCCGATGTGCATACCTCGCATGTCCGAGAAGTCCTTCGGAGATTACGCGCAGCCGGACTTTACTGCAAACTTCCGAAGTGCGAGTTCGGAGTTACGACTTGTGAATACCTCGGTTACATTCTTTCCCCCGATGGTTTCGCGATGGCCTCGGACAAGGTTGATGCCATTCTTGGCTGGCCAGCCCCTCGGAAGGTTAAAGACATTCAATCCTTCCTCGGCTTTTGCAACTTCTATCGGCGTTTCATCAACGGCTACTCCGACATCACCATTCCCCTTACTCGCTTGACCCGATCCGGAGTTAAATGGGACTGGTCGGAGTTGGCCCAATCGGCGTTCGAACGCCTCAAGAATGCGTTCTCCGAAGCCCCGATCCTTCACCATTGGGTTCCGGGCCGACAAATCATTGTCGAGACCGATGCTTCGGACTACGCTCTAGCCGCCATACTCTCGATCTTCGGAGATGACGGTGAAATCCATCCGGTGGCTTCTCGGAGTCGTTCCTTCAATCCTTCGGAGTTGAACTATGACGTTCATGACAAGGAACTTCTAGCCATCTTTGATGCCTTCAAAACTTGGCGTCACTATCTCGAAGGCGCACCACTTACTATCGACGTGGTCACTGACCACAAGAACCTGGAGTACTTCTCTACTTCAAAGGTCTTGACTCGTCGACAAGTGCGCTGGTCCGAGTACCTTTGCCATTTCAATATGGTCATTCGTTTTCGCCCTGGTCGCTTAGGTGGCAAGCCGGACGCATTAACTAGACGATGGGACGTCTACCCTAAAGAGGGGGATAGGGCTAACAGCCAAGTTAACCCTCACAATTTTCGCCCCGTTTTCACTCAGGATCAGTTATCAGCGTCACTCCGAGCCACTTATCTTGAAGAACCAGTCCTTCGGGCTTCGGTCATTATGGACACCAAGCAGCTTCACTCCGTCATTTTAGCCCATCTCCGAGATGACCCCGCGGCCGTCATCGGACTCGGACATGCTGCTTCGGACTCCGGCCGATGGTCTATCGACAACAAAGGCCTTCTCCGACTTGATGAACACATCTACGTGCCTTTAGTCAACGGAGTTTCGGACGAACTCCGAGTCCGAGTTCTTCAATACCACCATGACCACGTCCTTTCGGGGCACTTCGGACAGAATCGGACTTTGGAGCTTGTGCGTCGGGGTTATACCTGGCCCGACCTTCGGAGTTTCATTCGGGATTTCTGTCTATCTTGTGTCTTGTGCAAACGCAACAAGAAGCCTAGGCACAAACCTTACGGGCTTTTGAAGCCCCTTCCGGTCCCACTTCGGCCTTGGCACTCAATTTCTATGGACTTCATCGAGGAACTACCCTTATCCGGTGGTTTCAACAACATTCTCGTCATTATTGACTGCTCTTCAAAGCAAGGAATCTTCATCCCTTGCACCATTCACATCACTTCAGTGGAGCTGGCTCAACTCTTTCTTATTCACGTCTTTTCAAAACACGGAGTTCCTTCCCACGTCACCTGTGATCGGGGTTCGGAGTTCATTTCGGCGTTCTTTCGGTCTTTAGGCGAACTGCTTGACATGGAATTGCACTTCACTTCGGGGTATCACCCCGAGGCCGATGGGCAAACCGAGCGCGCTAATCAGACCCTGGAACAGTACATCCGAATGTATACTTCTTACCAACAGGACGACTGGGACCGCCTATTACCTCTGGCGGAGTTCGCATACAACAACTCTCCGAACGCATCTACCGGAGTTTCACCTTTCTTCGCGAACAAGGGCTACCATCCTGCTTTAACCATTCATTCGGAGCGTGATGTGGCTAACACTTACGCTAAAGACATGGCCGTCAACCTTCAAAGTCTTCACGAATTCCTCCGAGAGCAGATCACCTCCGCTCAACTCCGATACAAGGACACGGCTGATCGGCGTCGCAACCCCGGTCCGACCTTTAACATCGGAGATTCGGCCTACGTCTTGGCGAAGCATATCCGAACCACTCGTCCAACTCCGAAGTTCTCCGAGCAGTATCTCGGACCTTACGAAGTCATCGCCAAACCCAGCTCCATGTCCTATACACTTTGGCTTCCGAAGGAGCTTCGGAGTATCCATCCGGTCTTTCACGTCTCTCAGCTTGAGACTCACCTTCCTAATCCTTATCCTTCTCGGGCCCCCGAGCCTCCGGCGGCTGTTGAAGTCGTTGACGGCGAGGAGCACTTTGAAGTTAAGGACATCGTTGACTCAAAGCTAGATCGGAGATTCCGAGTCAAACTCCGTTACAAGCTAGAATGGCTCGGATACGAGAACACCGATGAGCAGTATACATGGGTCGGAGCTGACGACGTTCACGCACCAGAACTTGTCGATAGCTTCCACCTCCGATACCCCGACAAGCCGGGTCCGAACTATTGACCTTCGGACATCGGACATTCGGACTTCCTCTGACATCGGCCTTCTCATCGGACATCGGACATCGGACACGACTTCGCATTACAACCAAGGAAATTATTCTATATACAACCCCGAGGCTTTTATCTACAAGTCCTCCGGGGGAATTCCTCCCCACTCCGAACCTTCCTCTTGTTCTTCCTCCTCCTTCTCTTCGGACTCCTCCTCCTCCTCTTCGGACGCCGACTCCACCGCCTTCTCCTTTCCTTTTCCCTCGGCCACCGACCCCGAAACCTCTGAGACGTCGACATCCATCGCTTCGGGGTTCGCCGTCGGGTCCCGAGACCGAACTCCGTCCTCAATCACATCATCCCCGAACCCGTACCAAATGGTATCTAGATCGGGGTCGTCGAGGCGCGTAACCTCGGAGAGCTCGGGGGACGGTGAGACGCGGGTCCGGAAAATAGGCAGTGGGTATAAGGTGAAGTCCGCGTCGGCAGACTTGATCCACTCCTCGATCCGTAGGATGGCGTGGTTGAGCTGGAGGTGGCTCAGGCGGTTGCGTCGGTGTTGAGCGCGGATCAAGCGATAGCGCTCGCTGGCGGTCTTGACCACTAGCTTCAGCTGGGCGATTTCGAACCAGCAGGGGCAGGCAAGGCCGCAGTTGTGGCGGGGAGGGCGGTAACGTTTGGTCGCGGGGACCCCGGGGTGCGACCTCGGACTCCGACGTTTCGGTCTCCGAGGCGACTCCGACGAGGGGCCCGCTACTGCGACAGCGTCGGGCGCCGAAGGCCCAGAGCCGCTAGCCACGGCGGCCGCGGAGTTCGGGGGTCGGGGGTCGGAGTCGGCGGGGCCCAAAGTCCACTCGCACTTCACCTTGGACTGCAGACACTCAATGCAGCCCTGGGACTTCCCGATTTTTTTCAAACAAGTCCGCCCAGTGCGGCGGCAGCGGCGGCAGGCTGTCGGTGTTGTCAGCGACGACGCCGACAAACACCAATGCACGACTTACCGTGGGGTGGGACGACGATATTCGCGGACGACATGGGTGTTCAAGTCAAGGGGGATTTTAAACTCTGACTCCGAATCGACCTCCTTATATATGTCTTTCACTTAACACTCCCTCGGCTGTGCATTTATCGGACTTACGGACATACCGGATTTCGGTCGCCGTCCTCGGACATTCTCGGACATCGGTGATTTCGGCAACCAATATTTTCCGGGCGGATCAAACAGGATTAACTCCGAAGACTCTTGAGGGTAAGAGTCTTAAGAGGGGGATACTGTTATATCCGTGCTTTGTCGGACCGGCCGGCCCGGCCGGCCCGGTCCGGCAATTCCCGAGAGGGTTTTCACGCTATGAAGGTCTACTGAGCGTTTCCCTTCTAATCACTGATTACTCATCGGGCCGACGGACTTGTATTTCTCCGAGGCCTTACCGTGACTCCAGACTATAGTCTTGTGCGGAACTGCGGACCCGAATAGTCGCTCACTCTATTCTTTGTAGTGTTGCGAGAACCCGCGAACTCCGAGGTCGGACTTCCTCGGCCTTGGCCTGACTCGACATATAACAGCGGACGAAAGCCTGAAAGGGCGTCAGTCATCAATGCAGACGCCATACGAAAGAACCGCTTTCACCTTGTGGCTGGCGATTGGAGTACGGGTGTTGACCATGATGTATGGGCGGTACGGTGGCGGGAGTTTGAGAGCGGTAATAGCAAAGGTCGAAGGTGCGGTGGGGAAGGATCATCTTGACTCCAAGGGTTTTAAAGGAGGGTTTTCTCTTTGTGACCTTTGAACTCTTTGTACCTGGTTTCTTTCGATCCAAGAATGGAACCCGCGGGGAACCGGGCGGGCAACCCGCAGCTGAGGGTCCCGATACGGTCTTGCACCGTTGTCGACGTTGACGGAGCGATAAACGCTCCGGAACGTGGGGGACGACATGGAAGTTAGACCTGAGGATGTATCCCAATTGGGTCCATCAAGTCCATCACATCACCAAAGCGCGACATTGCGAATGTTACGTTGAGAGGTCGTATATAGTGAGGTTTAATGGATAATCAGCTAGGCCGTGTAGCCAAGTGGTATGGCACCTGGGATTTTTCTCCTTCTCTGAATAAAGATCACTGGGAGGTCCCCCGTTCGAGTCGGGGCGTGGCCTTTTTCGGAGACCGGCGTACCGGACGCAACTGGGGTAGCGTCCGGGGAGCTGGCCTCAGGAAACCTTTTGCGTTCCTTACAAGGAAGAGACTGTCGTCCAAAGGAGGAGGAGGAGGAGGATGTATTACTGCAGAGGTCCCAATAAGGAACAAAGAGATCTATTGTTTAGACACTACATCAAGAAGTTAGGCCGCCGCGAGAAGAAAGAAGACAATAAATATATGTATATTTGCGGGCAGGAATGCCTTTCACAAAACGATACGCAAAACTAGCTAAGGCGTGAGTCGACGAGGGAATGATCCTTAACCTCGTAATCCGCGTATTGGCGGATGGGCGCGGGGTGGATGACCATTTTGCAAAGAGGGCACACCCAGCGGCGCGGCTTGGAATTTTGAATGAAATTTCGACATTGATGAGCAGCCAACGGAGAAGCTGGATGTCCAAGGATTTAGGTGGTCGCGAAGCAGGAGAGAGTTGGCGGGGACTCACCAAAAGTTCGAAGCACGTCTGACACACTCCCCACGGGAGTCTTGAGCGGCTGAGATTGAAATGTGATAGTGCTGTAGTGGAAGATGGTCAAAAAAACTCTGATATCGGGTCATCAAAAAAACCGACCTTGGTGTCTCTCTCGACGGGACGCCGACCCGAATTAGTCTTAAATTGGTATGACTTGGCGGTTGAAAAGTGTTTGCAAGACTCTCAAAGTGATAGAGTCGTTGAGCACTGGAGGGTCGGTAATCATGCGGGGGGCGGACGGCAGCGCAACGAGCGATCTACGCATTGTGGGCTGGGGGCGGACGACAGCGCAACGAGCGATCTACGCATCGTGGGCAGTCGTCCCCGCGGTCACAACGAGCGATATACACTTGTTGGACTGTGGTGGTGGTCAATGGAAAGCGGGTCACTACCCTCTGTCACGACACGTGACCCTCTACAATTCATTTTTCGCCTCAGAAATTCAATTTCTTCCAACTCGTTTTTACGGTGCGTGCAATTTGAGTATTGGAGTATCATAAGCATGGTTCCAATCGTATTACAGCCCAAAAAAAAAATCCATAGCACATACCCTCGCAACCCCCATCCCCCGCGCGGATGAAGAATATATTCATTGAGCTAATACTTACATAGGACCGTCCTAAGAAGTAGTTAACCCGTCGTCTCCTCCATTATCCTGAGTCGCCTCCTTCCCAGCGTATCTGAGGTTGGTGCTGAGTTAGCCCAAGTGTTTTTTTTTTGTGACCAAGTATGTACGCACTCTCAGGGTTCGTGTGCATGGACCATGCAACGATGTATACGCTGTGTATTCAAGTAGACATAGCCCGTAATATACATTAGATACCTGCAAAATCAAGTCAGCAAAGAAAATCAAAGGAAGGAAATTGAGGGAGACGCACTGTATGTACACTTCCTCCGCTGCTAGTTATCCAAGATGTAATCAAGAAACACATGTACATGCATATATACTATTACGCCCGAAGGGACGCCATCCACGCGTCTCCCAAATTCTCCCTGAGGAGAGTGAGCAACAAACCACGGACATACAATAAGGTGCGACTCACCGAGGCACAGCGGATTCACCGAGGGCGTGTAAAACCCACCGCACGCAAGCCTCGACCTCCCCGAAGCCGCCGACTTTCTGTAGCCACCAATACTCCCCGTGAACGACATGGCAGGAACAATGCAGGAACGCCCGGTTGTCCTTCATGTCAAAACAGACGTGGCACATCCGTTCTGGGCATGAAGACAATTAGCGGAATAAGTGGATAGCGGAAAAGACTCACCGGTCACCTTCCGGTGCTGCGGGCGAAAACAGAAAAGCCAGAAATGGGTCTGGCGGAAGTTGCATTTCGTATATCTTTTCCGGCGCGATGTCAAGTCCGCGGCGTGCCCCACCTTCACCCGTATGTGGTCGAGGAATTCGGCAACGTCGATCTGGCCGGAGTAGAATAGCCCGAGGAAGTAGTCTTCGACGACCGCGGTGACGTATACGGCGCCCCAGCCCTCATTCGCGAAGCGACCGCCGAACTCGACGAGAGCGGCCATGCGAGCGAGCGGCGGTAACATCCCTCTGAAAGCCCGTTAGCCAGCAGAAAGGAGGAGAAAGTAGCTCGCTCACATTTGGGCCAGGGTTGGCGGACTCGTGAAAACCAGGCGGAGACCGACGTGGGCGCAGTGGTATCGGAACAGCTGGCCGGTGGGGACGGGCGCGCGGTGAAACGGTTGCTCAGGTTCAACGGTCAGAATAATGCAACTGCCAAAATCCCCCCTATCGAACGACTGAGTTACACCTAACTCACAAAGTGAGATTAAGCGCGACTAAATCGACGGTAGACAGACTCCAACACCACACACTCTTTTGACGACCAAGATACACTGACAAGATTCGGGTCTTTTTGGACACAAGTGTAGGTCCAAGGAAACCACGAGTAAACGTATTTGTCACGAAAGTATTCAATTCCCGTTCCCCCCAAGGATGGCTAAGTCTCAACTAGCTTTCTCGAAGTGGTGTTCAAGACACAACCTGAATTTATCGGTTGGTTCCCAACATGGATTTAAGTGTCCCAACTATGCAAAGATAACGGCTGTGAACCGGCTTGGTTTTGTGGGCTGTTTAGACCCGGTTTTGTTGGCTCGCGCCTTATTCCGACAATGATTGGCTCGCGCCTCAAACTTGCTGGCTCGCGCCCCGTAACTATGGCTCGCGCCCCGTAACAATGGCTCGCGCCTCAAACTTGCTGGCTCGCGCCCCGAAACTATGGCTCACGCCCCGTAACAATGGTTCACGCCCCGTAACTATGGCTCACGCCCCGTAACTATGGCTCGCACCTCAAACAAAGTCTTATTCCGAAACCGCACTTAAATTCCAAGGCTATTTGACAGCCAAAGATTCAAGCCCAAACGTCGACTTTATGCGCAAGGGCTTTATTGCTCCTCACTCTCCAGGTCTAGTTCGGTCCTTTTGTTATTCCAAAACCAAACTTGAATTCTGAGGCCTGTTGACAGCCAAAGAGTCAAGCCCAAACGTCGACTTTGTGCGCAAGGGCTTTATTGCTCCTCACTCTCCAGGTCTAGTTCGGTCCTTTTGTTATTCCAAAACCAAACTTGAATTCTGAGGCCTGTTGACAGCCAAAGAGTCAAGCCCAAACGTCGACTTTGTGCGCAAGGGCTTTATTGCTCCTCACTCTCCAGGTCTAGTTCGGTGCCGTCCTCCCTGGTTCTGCCCTCCTTATATACTGTACAGAAACTGTTACATACGCGTGATTACTAGGCCTCGGGTATTCTACTTAATTATTTAGCCTGTGATCGGTATCAGCTGTGCGCGCCCTGGCGTTCCTAGCCTCCTAAATGTTTGTATAATGACTCCTTCAACCCCTCATGGATTAGGGGTTTATATGTTCAAATATCCCCTGAATAGGGTAATTGGCCCATATCTTCCTTAATGGTCTGTCCCCCAACTTCTGGCATCGCTAGTTGGATAATATAGGTTGTTCCCTTTCCAACGATACCCCAGATGTCCTTAATCGACATCCAGGAATATACAGTACATGCCTAATCCTGGTCGGCAGTTTATCCGGTGATCGACAACCCTTTGTTGATCAGGGGATTATATGTTCCACTATTCCCCTAAACAGGGTAATTGGCCCATATCTTCCTCTGTTGTGTGTGCCCCGACTTCTAGTATCGCTAGTTGGATAGTATAGGTTATTCCCTTTCCAACGATACCCCAGATGTCCTTAATCGACATCCAGGAACACATAGTACGTGCTTAGTCCCGGTCTGCGGCTTATCGGGTGATCGTGTCCTCACGGACCTGGTGTTTAAAACAGCAATATTGAGTCTAGGCCTTGATCCTGTGACTTGTCGCGTCGCGTTGGATAAGCCAAAGTTGTGTAATCAACTCAGCATTTCCTCCCGAATAAGGTTCCCAGTGCCCCAATAGATGTCAGAGGTGGATATTATGATTCTCCCTTTGGTAGTGAGCATTGCGGTTGCCTTCCCACGTATAGAGGGTGTTTCAGGACTTTGATATTTGGGCTTCAAGCCTTAATCCGGATCTGACCCCTAGTGATCCAAGGGTGTCGTCTCCTGGAATAAGCCATAGGCGCCAGTGTTTAGGATGATAATGCAATATGGCTCTTGGTTGCATGTTTGGAGCTCACACCAACCACTGGATGAGCGCAGAATGGCATGCATTCGTAAAATTTGAGGTTTCGCAAATTTCGCGGCTTATCATCTCCCCCATTTTTAAATGTTGACTGTCCCCAGTCAACCTGCCTTTCCTCTGACATAATTGGTTCATCTCAGTGGATGATCCCTTTTATATCGGTTTTTGTTTTTAACGCTAGCAAGCTTGTCCCAAATATTCTCTTTGCCTCTTATTCCTTGACTTGCTATTCTGTAACCAGATTCCCGCTAATCCTGCCACCCGAAGTCCTTTTGATATTGCCAAGGCTTTATTCCAAGCCTCACAATATCTCCCGCTTCTCTTGACCGGTCACCCGTTCTCAATGTGCCTCAGTCACTAGCGCCTAGACCACTTGTTCTGCCAAGCCTAAATCCGAACTTTCGGTCCAATCGGATTTAGTCTCGGCTGTGGCAACTTAATCTATCCCCATCGCTCTTTATTCCATTCAGAATAAGCAATTTTGGCCCAGGATCATAGTTGCGCCTTTTGGCCATCCTTGATTCCCTTATTCTGAATTGAATCGCTTATTCGTTATAGCTTCAGATGGCTTTGAATAAGCGACTCTCTCCAGATCCTGGCACCTTGGCCTAGAATAGGATGACCTGCAGCTCAATGTTTTGAAAAATTTTAGCTGCTGGTCCCTATTTCTTCGGCTCAGAAGCTTCACTTTCCCCTATTCCAGCAATTCAACAATGGGTGTGATTACTCCACTATTGAACTCTGAATAGGCTGTGGAATGAGTAGTGGGAATAAGGCTCCTTCTCTCGATGGAATTGCCTTATTCCGGGCTACTGTGACTAATCTTTACATGTTTAAGTTCAATGTATACATTGGAGCCTGGTTCATTCGCAAATAATTTGCAAAAACACGGCCTTATGTATACCCTCTCCCCCATTTTTAAAATAACAACTGCCCTCAGTTGTGGTCTTTAATCCACACCCTGCTTCTTTTCATCACATAGAAGGTGGCACTCCCTTTCCCTGTGTACCCATTGAAACTCCTAGTGTGATCATGTCAAGACTCTAAATTTTCCAGTCTTAAGTACGCTTTCGCGTGGACCGCCTTGGATTTTTAACATCATATACAGGGTCTGGATCCAAGTTCTCGTCTTCTGGTTCACTTTCACTCTCATATTCCTCAGACAAGTTGTCCTCCTCGACTTTCCAGTCTGGATTAAGCCTTATCTTATGGAATTGCATATCCTTCCCAAGGTAATCATCCTTGACATCATCTTCAGCTGCTAAGGCTTCCAATAATTCCTTTGATGAGTCTATGAGGTCCTCTATCTTATGTGTCAACTTGATCTTTTTACGGCTTCGTAAGGTACAATCCTGAATTGTGCAATTTTTCCGTGCAACATGGCACCATTCATTTCACAACATAGGTATGAACCTCCCTTAGTCCGACGAACTACCACCATCGGTCCCAGATATCTAGGGTCCATTTTGGTATTCAAGGATTTTTCAACCTTGGTATTTCGTACAAGTACTAAATCCCCGGGTTGAAAGTTGAAGTCCTTGATTGTGTGTTCGTGTATCCTCTGGTATCTCCTCGCTGCAGCCAATTTCTCCGCTGAAACTCTGTTCCGCATCTCATCCACATGCTGAATATGCTTGGCCAAGGCTTTTGCCCTTAATCCAATCAGTTCTGCCGTTGAAATTATGGTATCAGGGTATTCAACAAGCCAAGTAGCTTCTTCGATATCCAATGGAATTGTTGGGTGTGCCCCCGTTACTGCAAAGTACGGAGTACACCCTAGTCCCCGTCTAGTTGTTATTCTATCCGCCCAGATTACTTGAGGCAAGAACCAGTACCACTTCCTGGTGTCTCCACCTGTAGCCTTATACATTGCCTGTCTCATATCCCAGTGGCCTCTTTCAACCGGCCCATTGGCCTTTGAATTATAAGGAGAAATCCTTATTCCAGATATGCCATACTTGGATTGAAGCCATGCAAGTGCAGCCAGAAATTGGCCAGCATTGTCTGTGACAATTTCTGCTGGACAACCCCATCTACAGATTATTTCCTCTAGTAGGAATTTCCCCAATGTTTCTCCATTATCCGCCCTTATTGCTCGTGCTTCAAGGTATCTGGTTAAGGAATCTCTTGCAGCTACGACCAATCGGTGCTTATTCGATATGACGCCCATAATCATTACGTCAATGTGGACCTTCTGAAAAATTCCTGGGGTATCTGTGACCCGTGGTGGAACTCTTAACAAGGTCTTCTGCCTTACTTGGCACATGTGACATGTGCGCACATACCACTGGACATCCCACTCCAGTTCTGGCCACCAAAAGCGTAACTCGATTAAGGATTTAGTCGAGTGAACTCCTTTGTGTCCCAGACTATCATGAGCTGCTTTCATCATGTACATCCGGTGTTCTTTTTCAACAACCAGTTTAGGCCCAGAGTCCTCAGATTTCCGGTATAAGCGGTCATCTTTGCTCAAGAAGAATTTGGTGGCAATTTTCATGAAGGATCGATAACCATTGTCATCGTAGCCCTTGGGACGTTTCATCGGATCCCTTAGCCATGCCTTCACTAATTTTAGCTTCCTGTCCAGCTTAACCCCCGAATCCCGCCTATGTCCTTCAGGGTATCTTTCCCGTTTTGTAGGATCATATTTGAAGGCTTGATCTGGTAGAAGAAGCTCTTCTTCTCGGACTTGCGACATGATATATTGTGGTACTGCCAGACCCTTCTTGGAATAGGCTTTCTCTATTGAGACCTTATGGTTTTGCTCATCGAGATGGGCCTCTACACATTCCTTTTCAAAGTCTGCCACTCCTTCTGCCGGAATAAACTCCTCTTCAAGCGGATCACATAGCTCCTGGAGATAACCTCCCCGTGTATCTATGTCATGCTTGAAGTCTTCGAATTCCTTTGGTTGAGGAATATTGAAGTCCCATTCCTTATGATCTTCTGGTGGTAGATTTTCGTCATACCCATCCTCCGGATTAAGGTGTTCTTCATCGCCCGGCTGTGGCTTTCGCCTTGACAAGCCATCTGGAGAGAAAGTGAGGCCCTTGACATGTTTGAGGGTGAAATGGAACATCAAGATGGATTCTATCCATCGGTTGATAGTCGCATTAGGCCCCATGCCCGGATTAGCCAGCATGCCTTTAATATACATGGCATCTGTTTCAACCACAAGTTTTCTGCAACCCAGCAGCCAATACTGCATATGAAGTAATGCCCGAAGTAGGCCATATAATTCACGTTTGGGTTGAGAGAACCTTGCTTCCCTCTCATTCAAACCAATTGAGTCGAACTTCGCAAAATAACGTTTCTTTGGATCATCTGGGTCTACCTGATATATTTCTATACCAACAGCCATCCAAGATGTATCAACCGCTAGGACTACGTCACTGTCCCATTCGTAGTTGATAGGTTTAAGAGCATCACAACTCTCCAGGGCTTGTTTAATGGCATCCATGGAAGCTTGTTCCGTCTCTCCCCATTCAAACTCAATGTCGGCCCTTAGAAGCCTATTCAAAGGACTGGTCACCCGAGTCTGTAATTCCATTTGACCTGTAAGATGAAAGTCCCTGCATTCTATATGCAATAGAGCCGTCGTATGGCAAATATACTGTGAAAAAAGTATTTGCATGTTAAGGGCCAAATTGACAACTCAACTTGAAACCATGTGTTGAGTGGGGAGACATGTTCAATTATTTACAACTTTCAAATGCGACGCAACTTCAAAATTCGCATCTTTTTTCCAGGGCAACTTTGGACAGATACAACTGCAACGGGACGCAACCTCGGGTGATGCGCAACTTGGGAGACTACAATCTTGGGCAGACAAAATGCAGCCTTCATTTTCTGTCACGAGTCAGGACATGTCCCGCAAGCCTGGTTTGCTGCTTTGGACTTGGAACATTTATCAGTGGTGATTGAGAAACTCGGCGTTATCTGCGGGAAGCCCGAGATGCCGGCCCTCTGGTAATCAATGGCATCCTCGCTTTCGAGATAGAAGTAGACGCCGTGGATCCCATCACGCAGACCGATGTCCGCCGAGAAGCCGATGAATTTGAATGGCTCCACAAGGGCAAAGCGAGAGCCCTTGAGTTATGAATATCCTTACTCTGACTATGAGAGTAGAATTACATCTGTGGTTTACCCTGAGTGCACCGAAATGATGAATCTCTAAGTCCGGACTCATCTTGCAGCTGTAACGGCACACTTGAATCGAAAAAAAAAAACAGACTGGATCAGAGGGCCTCGGCATGCTGCTCCATAGGCGTAGAGTGGCACCTGATTTAAACTTTAGTAATCAAATAATCCATTGAACGAGTTCCGCGCGTTAGCACTCAGAAAAGCCTTTTGATGGCTAGGCGCACGGCTTGATTACCGATCCGGGTTAAGGTCTTTTATGGGCTGGAATTCCGCAGGAGAATTGATTAATCCATTGAACTGGGTTGCCCGAATGGTTGGTCATGGCAGAAGATCCACCTGTCTAAAGTTGAATCAGGGTGAAGTTGTGATGTGCATTTACCAAGTTGAATCTTGCATTCTGCGAACATGTCCGGGCCATTGAAGTCCCTCATACCCAGTTGTAGTTCCTGGAAGTTGTCCGTAGCCAAAAATGTATTCGCAGAAAGTTGCATGCCCTCCTGCCTTTGAGTTGAAGTTGTGGTCAATCATGTAAGTTGTATATTTTTTGAGCCCCGAACTGAGCAAGTTGCGGAAAAACTTTTTGCACGGTATATCGCCCATACCGTCGCACTGGAACTATTCCTGGATGCTGCATGTTCGATTGCTATATCTTGGCCGGCCTAAGTACCCGAAGTCGAAGATCTGCAAATGATGGCTCCCACATCATCGGGGAATTTGTTCGTATTCAAAACGGGGTCCTGTGACGCTACTGCACTATTTCGACCAAAGATTCACAGTATGTTACCCATCACCTCAATTGTTCACGGGCAAAGGTGTTTATTTCTCAGCAGCCATGGGAAAATTCTCAAATATGGAGATGCCAAAGGAGAAAGTTGGTGTTTTTGGGCCCCAACTCGTGACATTAAGGCTCCAACCATTTACTTTCCATTTGCCATCGGGTGAAAAGTAAACGAAAACGGTAGGTAAACCGTTTAAAACTGTTTCAAACGGTATTTTGGCGAGGCAATTTTTACCTAGATATAATGGGGTGATTAGAGGCAAAATTATGGCCTGGAGACCTCCAGATGGGTCATCACTCACTAGAAGAAGATGCCCAGCATGATTGAAGGGGCGGATATGCAGGGAGGATCAAAGGCGGCCATCAAATGATGCGAATGATCATTACCACATCGGGAACCGGTCGTCACAACCCTCGTTGAACCCGCACTTTGAGGAAGCATGTAGGGAAAAATATCTCTGACAGTTGTACTGATGGATATTCAGGTGGTATTCGGACCCTGGAGCTCACCATATTGCTCTCCTCTGGGAGGAGGGCCGGACAACCATTTAAACCATTTGTTTCAATCTGTTTACCGTTTGCCAGGTCTGTAAAGTAAACGGAAAAAGAAATGGTTTTTACCATTTTCAAACGTTTTCAAATGGAAACAGTTGGAGCCTTAACTTGTGTTGTCACTGACTGAAATTTTTTAGTTTAGGAGCTTGTGTCACCTGTCATCAGAACTTTTGGTCGAAATAGTACAATAGTCCTTGAACATCGGTCGTGCATCACTTGCAAAAATGATCAGGAGATGGTTTGAATTAGGGGAGCTCAGAGTAGACGCGCAGGTGCGCAGGAACGCAGGAGCGCAGGCGCGCAGGTCGTCATGTGAGCCGTAGCACGTGTATGATGTGACCAAGTCACTTTTCGGAATTCTCCTCTCTGCTCGCCTCTATACCTCTATTACGACTGTCCCTACTGTCTACACTCCTTTATTGCTTGCTTAATGGACTGGATCAAAGACAAGCCTTCGACTCGCAAATCCCCGCTTCGCCGATCTCCTCGCAAGCACGGCTCGGAGGAGCCAAAGAAAGCTACAAAAAAAGCCAAGGCCGCCGTAGAGCCGGATCTGGGCACCATTCCGTGGGCTTCCAATGAGGGTGCCTTGATCTGGTTGCTGCTGGATCAGCTGCAGGTGCCGGATAACCGTCTGGTTCTCTTCGGAAAGAAGCCCGGCACCACTGAGGTGTGTCTTCCATATAATTGATTATATTTGGATATACCTGAACGGGAACGGCAGAACACCAAGGGGGATAGCAAGATCATCGTATACAAGCGTATTGGGGAGGTCATCCTGCCTGAATTGTACAAGACCAGTCCAAATACCCTCGGGAAACGTGTGAAAGCCAAAGCCGAGGAGTGCGTGTTTCTTTTTTGTTTACGAATCCTCTGACAAACCTCCAAGTCTTGTAAAATCATACAAGACCCATGCCAAGAAGCTTCAGGTCACTGGTGGTGGTTTACAGAACGACCAGGATGAAGATAACGACGGGGATAATGTCCATGAATTCCTCGAATGCTATATCTCCCCGGAGGGACCGGATCACGATACCAGCGAGCGCGCAAAAAATCTCTGGGGTATTTCTCAATTGGTAGTGCCTCCCTGTCCCCTCTGACGATTTAAAACCAGAGGAAATCACGAAAAAGTTCCCTTACTTCCCAAAAATGCACAAGTTCCTTTCCGCGCGCTCCAATATCACTCCGCCTGCTGTTACCGCTGGTGTTGGCCCCCAGGGTCGCAAGATTATTCATCTCCAGGCTCCAGGTGCCCCAAAAAACACCCCCAATGTCGAGTCTGGGATCAAAATCAATGACTACGCCACCATTGATCCTCTTTTGCGACCATCTCCCACTCCTCCCACGTCCCCTGAACACGATGATGGACCATCCAGTCCCATAGTCATTGACTCGTCGCCTCTGGCAGATGTCAAGCGTGGCGGCAAGGCGGCCACCATGGCGTCCTCCTTTGAGCAAGCTTTTTCGAAGGCAAATGGTCTGCACCCATCAAAGACTTCATTCGAAGACAAGCTTGTTGATCTTCAGACGTACGTAACTCTGTTTGCTTCATATTTGTTTTATTCACTGTTCAACAGGACAATGTTCAAAAATGCGAATAGGCGTGAGGATGCAAAATTGCGGCTTGAAGAAACCCGTCTTGAGCAGGAGGCAACTCGTCTTCGTCTCCAAGAAACCAACCAAATCATGGAGTTGCCCGACAGGGGGATTCTTGATGCTGATGCGGCGAGAGAGCACCTTGCAATTCTCCGTCAGACATACAGTCGTGAGCCAGCTCACAAGCGTGCTCGCTCGTCCGAGGCCGATGAGTCCGAGCCTGGGCCCAGTAAACGCCACCACTCACGCAGTTCAGCATCCCGTCATCACTCACGCAACAGCTGGGACTCACGGGGCAATTCTCCGCCTCCTGGATCGGATCGAAGCCTTGGATACCGCTGATCTACTCTTATAAAGAAGTCCGACTTGCTGCAGCCTTTTTAATTCACTCACAGTAGATAGTTTACATACATTCTGACCATAAATAGTTGTTTACCTATGCTGCTGGGCTCTGTGTGCTAGTAGTTCCTCTGTTAAACGACGACGTTTGGCTTGCCCATCACCTTCATCGGTGCCCTGTGGGACATTTCGTGGTCCTCGGTCTTCCTCCTCCTCTTGCCGTGTATGCAAATGCATAAATTCTGCTCCCGACATCTCCCCCTCCACATCGATGACCATATTGTGGAGAATAATGGCCACAGTTACCCACCGACATGCCTTGATGTGGTCAGCATTGGAGTTGATGTTGACACGCTGATACGGCTCGTAACTGCGTGCCAGTGTAATCATGCATTTTTGCACTTCTAGTCGCCAACTAGAGCCTCTATCCGGTGATATACAAGTAGAGTCAGAGTGAGCTCCGAGCTGCTGGCTAGGTGTTCATGACGCGAGAGGACTATTGTCTTCTAGATACAATGCGGTTTGATCCTTATACCATTGGGGGTTAGCGTGCGGTGTCTGGGACTCAGTGGGCTTCATAGTATTGAATTGACTTCGCAAAGGGTTGGTTGTACTAAAAGCTAGACACTGTATCGAGGAGGTAAAAACGCCTAAACTTGAGAGACATGCATGAAGTCCACAGATTGGGCATGGAAAGTCATATATACACACTAGACCCTGGATGGGGTCAAGTCGCGACAACTATAACTTGGTTCGCGAACAGTAGTTCGAGCGAGAATCATGAAACCGAGAAAGCCGAGACATCGGAGATCGGGAAATGATCGCAACAAGTGTCGATCATGGAAGGACGCTTCGCGACGGCAATCACACATAACGAGATAGTCATCAGAATCGATGACAGACACTTGGACCGAAGGAATGAGCGAGATGTGTCGATACGGCCGGACGGCAGTATCGCATCAACCAATAGAGAACTAGAAATATGCCGCGCCCTACGTGGTCGCGCGGCAAGCAGTTGGGGCGCGTTAACTAAGCTCACGCCAACCTCTGGATGAGCGCTGAATGTCATGCATTCGTAAAATTTGAGGTTTCGCAAATTTCACGGCTTATCATCGGACGCACCCACCCACATGCAATTTCATCGAGAAAAGGGGGAGATAGGTGTATTATAAAATTGGATATCCATTAAATTCATTGATTACAAGGGAAAAGTAAAGCTTGAATCTGTGAATTGGGTGGTGAGTATGGTATGGTTGTGAAGGTCTTAGGAAACCCTCTCAAACCGTCTCATTTTCAGCCCAATCGGACAAGAAATGAAGGAGAAATAAGCAAACCAAGTTCCGGCATCGACACTCTGTCACGAAAGTATTCAATTCCCGTTCCCCCAAGGGTGGCTAAGTCTCAACTAGTTTCTTGAAGTGGCGTTCAAGACACAACCTGAATTTATCGGTTGGTTCCCAACGTGGATTTAAGTTTCCCAACTATGCAGATATAACGGCTCTAGACCGGTTTGTTTTTGGTGGACTATTAATCCGGTGGGCTGTTTAGACCCGGTTGTTTGGCTCACGCCTTATTCCACTGACTTGGCTCGCGCCTCAAACTTGCTTGGCTCGCGCCCCGTAACTATGGCTCACGCCTCAAAACACACACAATGGCTCACGCCTCGGACTTGGTATGGCTCACGCCTCGTAACTGACACTTATAAATCCCACTGATGCTATTCCAAAACCGAACTTAAATTCTGAGACTAATTGACAGCCAAAGATTCAAGCCTAAACTTCAACTCCGTACGCAAGGGCTGTATTGCTCCTCACTTTCTGGGGTCTGGTTCAGTGCCGTCCTCCCTGGTTCTGCCCTCCTTATATACTGTACAAAAACTATTACATATGCGTGATTACCAGGCCTCGGGTATTCTACTTAATTAATTAGCCTGCAATCGGTATCAGCTGCGCGCGTCCTGGCGTCCTTATTCGCTACTCGAACTCTCCTATGTGTCCGTATAATGACTCCCGTCGATCAGGGGATTATATGTGTAATTAGTCCCCTGAATAGGATAATTGACTCATATCTTCCTCTGTGGTAGATGCCTCAACTTCTAGTATCGTTGACTGGATTGTATGGTTTAATACCTTTCCAATGATACCCCAGATGCCCTTAATCGGTATCCAGAAACACGCAGTACAAGCTTAATCCGGCCTGCGGCTTATCGGGTGATCACGCTGTCGTGGATCCGGTGTATAGGAGTAATAATTGTAGGTCCAGGCCTTGATCAGGTGACCCATCGCGTCGCGTCGGGTAAGCCAAAGTCGTTTAAACAACTAGGTGTTTCCCTCCCGAATAAGGTTCCCAGCGTGCCAATAAATGCCAGAGGTGGATAATATGATTCTCCCTTTGATAGTGAGCATTGCTTTTGCCTTCCCCCGTATAGAGGGTGTTTCAGGACTTTGATGTATGGGCTTTAAGCCTTAATCCGGATTCAACCCCCAAGTGTCCCAAGGGTGAAGTTTCCAGGAATAAGCTGTTATTGCCAGTTTAAGATGATAATGCAATATGGCTCTGGGTTGCACGTTTGGAACTCACGCCAACCTCTGGATGAGCGCTGAATGTCATGCATTCGTAAAATTTGAGGTTTTGCAAATTTCGCGGCTTATCATCTCCCCCATTTTTAAATGTTGACTGTCCCCAGTCAACCTGCCTTTCCTCTGACATAATTGGTTCATCTTAGGTGGATGATCACTTTTATATCGGTTTTATGCCAACGATGTCCATATCTAATCCCTCGGCTGCCTTATTCTTGTTTTTACTGTTTATTCCCCTTTTTAACCAGAACCCACTATTTCCGTCATCCGAAGTCCTTTTGATATCGCCAAGGCTCGTTTCAAGCCTTTACGATACCTCCGCTTCTTATTGACCGGTTGGTACTTGTTCCGACCGTGCCTAAGTCGCTTAGCGCTCCAGGCGCTTATTCTACCAGTCTAAATCCGTGCCTTCGGGTGAAGTCGGACCTAATTCCGGCTGCGGCGTTCTAATCCATTCCCATCAATTTTGACCGAAGATCCCGTTGATCTCGAAGTCCCGCGGGATCTAACACGCCAGCCCCTATCCCCTCTGGATATTCATCATCTTCGTCATCTTGCCGTTCGTTTGGTACCCAACTTGTCCCTAATCCAATACCTGTTAAGCTTATTCCATATGTTTTTATCGGAATAGGCTTAGGAGACTATCTTTAGTCCGTCCCACGCCCTATTCAAAGAAGTTCATCAAAACTTTTAGCTTTGGAAAACTTCTCCTTCGTCTATTCTTGCGCCCTCACTTAAACCAGGGCTGCGCAAAACATAACGCCCACATTCCTTCCTTTCAACCGCCACCATGAGTTCCCCCAAATCCAAGCCTACCGCCACTCGTCCCAAGGCCCGCCCCAAGGTTTCCGTCTCTCCTCTTTTCTATGACATCTTCAACCATGACTCGGTCTATCCCCTTGGTCTCCATCTCCTGGATCCCGAGTCCATTATCGACTGCGCCCGCCCCGAGCTCAAGACTTGTGTTATCAACGCCCTCCCTGCTCTTGTGAGTCTCTTCTCCTGCCGCTCTCTCTCTTGTCACTGATCGCCCTCCTAGCGTTACCTTAAACGCAACGTCAACTTCCAGGACCTCGACGATCAAGCGCGTCTTTTCTACGCGGGGATCAACCGGATTATGGAGCGCCTCTATACCCTTCCTCGCGAGTGGTATGCGTTCTGTGTGGATGAGGACACCTATCCTTCCGATGTGCGTCCCCATCTTCTCCCTGGCCTTATTTTTGCCTAATCCTAATCCCCTTCTAGTTGTCCAATCTTATCAAGGTTATTCCTCCTGCTCGTAACCAAGTCGTCTTCGACCCCAGCGACTACGATCCTCTTGGCCGTTTGTTTGTCAACTACGACGACTCTGTGCCGACCGACGCCCAGATCCGAGGATTCCTGAAGGGTTTGCCCCCCCGTCCCTTCGATGCCGCCTTCCCTGGCCGCCCAGCCTGAGGCCGGCCCTTCCAAGGCGAAGGCTCATGCTGCCTCCCCTTCTGTCGGGTAAACTTCTTATTCCCGCCGTTTCTTGGCCTGAACTAATTTGTTGTTCCTTTTAGTCCATCCAAGAAACGTCCGCGCGAAGCCGAAGACAACGACTCAGTTGTCCCTGACGTCGGTGTCCCTTCCGAGGAGAATGTCCCCGTTAGTGGTCCTCCTCTTCCTCTTGTCCTTTACTAATTCATCCGTCCTTAGGCGTCCAAGCCCAAGGCTTCTAGTACTAAGAGGGCCAAGACCGATGAAGGCTCCCCCGTAAGTTCCACTTTTCTTATTCCCTATTCCACTTTCCTGACCTTTCTTCCTCAGGAGCCCGCTCGCCCGTCAAGGAAGAAGAAGTCCAAGGGAAAGGCCAAGGAGGAGGCCACCTCGGGGAGTCTCCTTATTCTAAATTTTATGTCGGAAACCTTATTCCCGTAGAATAAGATCCCCGACGCGCCGCACCGCCGTAACCGTTCTCCGGGTGCCAAGGCAGCCTCCCGCTCCGACAAGGACCCCGACGCCACCAAAATCTCGAAACTCATCGCGGCCCGCGTTCAACAGGCCAAGGATGCCAAGGCCGGGACTCCTGGTGAGCTCTCTATTCCTGTGTCCTTATTCCGAGTTTTTGCTAACCCCGCCCGCCTTAGTCCAACTCAACGTCGACCTCGACGGTGACAATTACAACCTTGGCGACCCCGACGACATCTATTTGTACCTCGTCCGGAAGAAGGCTCAGCTGGCGCCCGACCGGTTCTTTACCGGCTACCCGACCACCACGGCGCACCGCCGGCTCGACTCCGACACCTATGTCAATAGGTTCGAGTCCCTCGAGTTGATCGACGTCCAGAAGATCCTTGAGGTGGATATCAAGGACACTCTGATTGTGAGTAGTCCCTTATACCTTATTCCGATTATTTTTACTAATCCAATGGATAGCCCGAAGAACCAGTGCATGTTCTGCATCCTTCATCGCGTCGAGTGCGTCCCCATCGCCTTCGGGCATGGGTGCCTCAACTGCTTCTTGAAGGGCTTCCGCTTTTGTTGCCATACGGCGACTATGTCGGAGCTCATCAAGTTCCATACGGAGTTTGCGGAACGATTCGCTGAGGCGTCTCATAGTACGTCGCAGTTCCCTTATTCCTAACCGTTGCTTATTCCGAATTCCTAATCCCAGCAACCGGGATTATTGTGGACCAGTTCCAGCGCACGGCGACTCGTCTGGCCAGTATCACCGCGCTGTACAACGACGCGTCCATCGACTTCGCCGAGGCGTTCGACCACCTGGTCCGCCACTTCAACGATTGCGTCGAGAAGTTCGGCGATGAGACCTTCGCCACTCGGTTCTCGGATTCGTCGCTGGCCGTCCGCACCCACCTCGCCGACCTCGTGGCCCAGTTCCGGGGGACCTACAAGTCCTTCAAGAACTTGGACATGAGTGACGTGGACTTCGGAATGCCGCCTCGCCCGCTCTCGATCGCCCGGGCCTTAATCGACATCGCCCAGGACCCTTCCGAGTCCGTCGAGGCCGTCGACGAGGACGCCGCTGGTGAAGAGGAGGCTGAGTCGGAGGAGGCAGAGGAGGAGGTCGAGGAGTCGAGGCCAGCGACGCCGCCGAAGCCAGCTCCCAAGCCCACCTCGAGGCCGTCCGCTGCGAAGCCGGTTTCCACGCCGAATAAGCCCTCATCGAGGCCTCCCGTGTCGAAGCCTGCTTCCAAGCCGTCGCCTGCATGCCCTCCAGTCCACGCGAAGCCGTGCCGCACCCAAGGGTCAGGAGTAGGTCTCCCGCCGTTGTCTGTTTCTCTTGCCGTCGTGGTCGCGTCGCCTTGCTTATTCTTTATCTATCCACCATAGACATTGTAGATAGAATAAGCAGGGCCTCAAAAAAATATATAGTCGTATTGTATAGTCTTGTCTTGCCGCTGGCCCCAAAAATGGGGCCTTATATAATATCATGTTGTTCTCGTTTCTTTTTGGCGTGAACCCAGATTTCTCGGATTTGAGCAATAAAATCTCGCTAAGTCCTTAATCCGGTCCGAACTTTTCTATCTTCTGTCTAAGATTAGGATAAGATCATGTAATCTTATCTTAATCATAGTGGCTGTGATGATGTTTGTCCCCAAACATGTCAAAGGAACTTGGCTCAGACACCTGCTCCTCTTTTCATCACTTATTCCTACCATGCCATTTGCTTCGATTAAGGAGAGATATGTGTCTTATATGATGGAGGATATGAAGGTGCATCCTTCACATTTGCATACACATCCCCGCTTATACTGACGTCATATCTCCTTAATCCAGCCTCCTGCTGATCTGCGCTGTGACCATTGTGCTTCTTCGAGTCGCGAATGCTTATTCCAGTCATGGGGCAGAGGCTGCGTAGTCTGTGAAACTTGCCTTTTCCATGACTGTAATATGATGAACTTGATGGAATGGTTCTCATTCCGTCACAGTTCTTCTTTCGATGAAGGCCGTGCGCATAGTTTCCTTAATCCATCCGGAATAAGCACTGATGGACAGGGTTTCTAGTTGCCCCATTTGGTCGCCATCTGTTCCCTTATTCTGAACTATTCGAACATGTTCGCGCTGTCTTCATCTTTTACCGCCGGTGCTATTACAACCGAATCCGCCGCGAGTATAAAGCTCAGATATACTCGATGTCTCGTTTGGAACTCTACCGGCTTTTGAACATCTGGCATAACGATGGATACTCTGTGACTGCCATGAGTCTTCTTTTGGAGTGCATTGATTATTGGGAACGCGGAGTTATTCAGCACCCCACTATCCTAGTTCACGATTAAGCCTGTATTCCTTATTCCGATAGAAGTGATCTCCTTAGTTCTCCATTTTTCGGAACCTAAGAGCCCCCTTTTCTCGGAATACAGTCGATCAGACCCGTTTATCTGACCACAGGACCCCATTTAAGCATCGGGATGTCCCTCATCCTTAATCCTGCGTTATTCCATGTCCACCGTTTTGAGCACTATTCGCCAGCTCCCTGTCCCAGATGACCTGATCCGTCAGAAGGTGATCACTATGTTTCGTGGTCGTAAGGTATGCCTTTCTCCTGCTCAGATGCCCTTATTCTGACATCCTTATTCCAGCCCGTAGGGAGCTGTTCGCAGTGCACCCTCCTTAGCATCCCGTGTACCGCGGTTCGTGCGGGTCGCGACTGCAAGGAGTGCGAGCTATCCCTTAATCCACTCTGCAATTTTGCCACCTTCGACTTCTTTGCCCATGCCGTCGATGCGGAGGACAAACAGGCTATTGCTGACCATAGTATGTCCCAATAATCCTTATTCGTCCGGGAATTGGCTAACCCATCCCTTAATCTGCTAGAGGTCTCGCCTAACTGGCGCGTCTATAGCAAATACGAGGCCTGGTTCGCACTCTACCCGTACGTTGCATCGGTCATCGACGAGTGCCAAGGTCAACACCGTATGGAAGCGGCTGCTGCCCTTACCCACTTGCTTACTGCCATTGATCCTGCTGCTTTCGAGCTGATCAATCAGATCCTCTCAGCCCAGTATCGCACTTCGTCCGGTCTTCTCTACCTATTCCAGTCTATGGCTGCCAGCAACGCCAGTCGCCGCTCCCTAATTGGAGATCAGGCCTTCATCACTCAGATGGCCATGGCTCGCGCCCAGGCCTTAATCCTGCCTCGTCCTGCTCCTCGCACCGTTCCGCTGTCTCAGATTCCCCTGACCATCGAGGATGTGATCGACTTCTACCGGAGGTTCCGGTTTCATTACTCCTTCTGACACTGTTGGCCTGTGGAGCGTACATTGAGGACGTGTAGACTATTATCTTTAGTAGATAACTGCCTTGTAATCCTTATTCCAGAATCGAGTTAATTATTCACTATGCCTTTGGTTTGACCACGAATAATGGAACTCCTTCCAGATCAGGTATGTTTCATCTTAGAGTAGGACGGTCTGGCTCAATGTTTTCACTATTTTCGCCATTGGTCCCTATCTTCTTGATCTTGGGACTGGTTTATCCTTAATCCGATGAATTCAACCACGGATGTGATCGCTCCCTTGCGGCCTCAGAATAAGCCATTGAATAGAGTGGCGGGAATAAGGACCTTTCCTCTGTTGGAATAATCCTATTCCGGGCTGCGGCGGCCAATTTTAATTTGTTTAAGGGGTCAAATGTATTCAAAGGCGATCGCGAAAAGCGGCCCTAGTGTATACCCTCTCCCCCATTTTTAAAAATAACAACTGTCCTCAGTTGTGCCGTTTATCCGTACCCTATTATTCCCGGGTATAAAGGTGGCCTGGTTTCAGGTTTATTCCTTAACCTTTGGGTCCCTTTACACTCGTTCCTTAAGCATGGCTCCGCCTACTGGCCCTCGTGCCGCGTCCCAGACTGTAGAGTCCCCCGGTCCTCTGGCCATGCCTGCTGGTATCCACAAGCAGCTTTCCTCTGCCGAGGAGACTCTTATGGCTACCAATTTTCCCAAGCCAGACCGTCAAGCCAAGCTTTTCCTTGATACTGCTGAGGCCATGGTATGCTTTCCTTGTTTCCCCCATTTTTCAGAGTTTAATTTTTCTTGGTCTAGCTCCCGGGCCTCAAGTATCTCGAGGTCTGTGCGCGTCACCACGCGACTGGCCAGTTCTTCTTCAATTTCCGCAACAAGTATACACAGTTTGCTGTTCACCGCTCGGGCAGGTACCCTCGCGCTATCCAGCAGGTTGTTGATTTCTGCGATGAAATCACTCGCTTCCGCAAGCGTCTTCCTCACATTGACGAGGCTCGTCGTCAGAAGGAGCGCACCGAGCGTGAGGACGCCCTCATCGAGGTCCAGGAGTCCAAGGTATATATCTTCCCTCTTAATCCTGTCCTTTGCGCTTATTCCTTTCGTTTTCAACCATAGCGTCGCAAGTCCAAGAAAGTCAAGTCCCGCGCTACTGTTTCCGACGAATCTTCCTCCGACAGTGAGGATGAAGTTGCCAAGGCCGTCGCAGACGAGGACACTGCTATGAACGACGCCCCTCCCCTTAAGGTCGGCTTATTCCGTGTATTTTGCCTTATTCCAGACTTATACACTTAATCTTCCAGATCTTTGGGGACGAGGACTCGCCCATAGAGCCGCCGTCCAAGGCGTCTGCCACGGAGTCCTCTGCGTCTTCTCAGGCCTCTACCACCGTCGAGCCCATCGACGCCGATGCCTTCTCCAAGGAGATCGAAGAGGTTACTAATCCTTCTACTTTGAAGCTCAAGTTCACCAAGAAGGTAAGGTTCCTTAATCCAGGCGACCTTATTCTTGTTGACTCATGATCTTTCTCAGAGTAAGGACAACCTCCCCAAGGAAAACGTCAAGGTACACATCCCTTTTATCTGTACTCCCTCGTATTGACGTCTGGTCCTTTATTACTTCTAGGCCAAGAGTTCCCTCGACAAGACTGCCCTCGAGGAGGCTAGTAAGGTAACTGACGAGCCCCCCTCGCAAGCGTGCTCGTGCGCATTCCAATTATGAATACGAGGAAGCTCACTCTGGCCCACAGGGTGCGTTCGTCATCGACTCGGGCGTGCCAGTCTACATTATTGACGGACACCTAGTCGCTGACCTCTCTGCCAAGCAGCCGGAGAAGCTTACTCCCAAGAAAATCACCGAGACCCTCGACGCTGCCGCTCGCAATATTGCGGCTCAGTCCCGCTTCGAGGTCCCTGACGACGCAATCTGTCGTCAGGAGCGCAACGTTCGCTCTCACATGGCCTACGCCGCCCACCAGTTGTGCTACCATGTTCGTATCCGCGAGCAGCTCGAGGCTGAACATCAACGCCTTTTGGACGTCATGAAGGAGCGCAAGCTTAGTCCTATCAACTACGGGACTTCCGAGTAGGTCTGTTCCTCTCTTATTCCCTTATCTATCTCGCTGACTTTTAAGTCAAGGGAATACACCGAACCGCGTGTCCCATGCCAAGAACACGGCCACGCGCCCATTTCGTGTTCCCACCTCCCTGAGTCCGATGAAGAGGACTTGGGAAATCTTAACACCTATGACTATTGCCTCGAGTTCAGTTCTGCTGCCTATCTTTCCGAATGACTCCCAGAAGTAGATTTCGTCATCACTGTCGATGCTTCCATCTATAGTACTGGCTTCTGAATCACTACCTCACATCCAACTTGTATCCCACACTCTTTTATAATCCATCCCCGTGTCTACCCATTGAAACTCCTGGTGTGATCATGTCAAGACTCTAAATTTTCCAGCCTCAAGTACGCTTTCGCGTGGACCGCCTCGGATTTTCAACATTGTATACAGGATCGGGACCTAAAACTTCCTCTTCAGGTTCACTTTCACTCTCATATTCCTCAGATAAGTCTTCTTCCTCGACTTTCTTCCAGTCCGGTGATAAGCATGGAAAATGACCAGACTTGAAATCTATCAATTTCAATGTTCTTGTTCTACTTACTGAAGTAGAACAATGCTTATTTATTACTTGGCCCACAATGAGAGCCATAGTGAGGTCCGGACTGTTGGCTAAAGGCACTTCACAAGAGATTACATTGTATAGACTTGCCTGGTCACCGATACCACGAGGGTCAACGGCCAGGTGGGCTACAATAGAATTTCACGTGATTCCATGTTCAACCATTCAATCGAATTGGGACATTTGGAAAGTGTCATATATCAAGGACATAACACATACCATCCATCTAGACTGTGAATTCATAAGGGATCCAGATTGCAGGTCAAATCAAATTGGCAGAGTTGTTGGTGCAGTTGCAAGCACACGTTCGACATTTGTGACATATTAAGTCACTGTAACTTTAATCACACGAGCCTGGATGCCTTGGAGAGTTCAGGAATCGTTCAGGGACATTCAGTAACACTATCAGGATCAATACCTGCTGTGTATTTACACGTAAATCATCAAAGATTGTATTTACATGTAAATCAAAGTCCAACCATTCGGTTGAATTAGGGCACCATGGGAATAGTTGGGTGACAAAGGTGTCATCAGGTAGAGATGCAGGACAGCCAGTCTATCTATAAGGCTAAGCTGGTTGGCCCGAACAATCTCTACTACAATTTATCCGGACACACTATACTTGGCACGTCTAAAGATAACAAGTCCATCAAGATATGATGGCAACACCTTAAAACAGAAAGATAGACGCACGGCTCTCGGGATAGAGCACTTATTCAGCCGTTTAACCGGGTCTTTGATGCATGTACCTTTAAATAGCCAGGTCCGTTTATCCGTATATACCGAAGTGGACTGATTGTAGTATTTATTTCTTTTATCATGTGATGTATAATTCCTGTATAAATACCAGCAGGTTTCGAGTGGAAAGCCAGTGAATTCACCCCTTCTTGCTAGACGTACTCAGCTTAGCTGGTATTGTCGCTTGGGAAGCCTTGGATTCATTCGGAGTACCATTGGGAACTTGGTGGTTCTTTCTGTTATTCTTGGTCAAATATATTTGTTGGTTGTTGGATCTATGTGCGCATAAGGAATCTTAAGGAAACAGAATCGTATCGGGTCGTATCGGGTCATATTGGGTTTCATAAGGATTTGGGAAAGCACACGGATTGGTACAGATATTACAGCTGAGAACATTGAAGGATCACAAGTCTTGAGTCTATTGACTACCAAGCACTACCCCACACCACCCCATCGAGATAAAACCACTCTCTGCTTCGTCTAGACCTCATTGGAGTCTCTGGATCGGCTATTGGAGCGCTCCCAGTATTTACGTGTAAATAGCTATTACCAGATCTAGTTCAAATATCAACCTAATACTTGGTTGGAACCCCGTACTCGCACCACTCGATTGTTTGGATTAGTGTTTAGTGTTGGTTTAGTGTTTGTTAGTGCTCAGGCATTGATAGACATTATTCTACATTTCACATCTGTTCAGGTAGTCAGTGTTTCACCGGATTAAGCTTTATCTTATGGAATTGCATATCTTTCCCAAGGTATTCGTCTTGAACATCATCTTCGGCTGCCAAGGCCTCTAATAATTCCTTAGACGAGTCCATCAGGTCCTCTATCTTTTGTGGCAGTCTGATACTTTTGCGGGCCTCGTAAGGTACAATTCTGAATTGTGCAATTTTTCCGTGCAACATGGCACCATTCATTTCACAACATAGGTATGATCCCCCTTTAGTCCGTCAAACTACAACCATTGGCCCTAGATATCTCGGGTCCATTTTTGTGTTCAAGGATTTTTCAACCTTGGTATTCCGTACAAGTACCAACGCGCCAGGTTGAAAGTTGAAATCCTTAATCGTGTGTTCATGAACCCTTTGATACCTCCACGCTGCAGCTAGTTTCTCTGTAGAAACTCTGCTTCGCATCTCATCCACATGTTGAATATGCTTGGCTAAGGCTTTTGCCCTTAATCCAATCAGTTCAGCCGTCGATATGATGGTATCTGGGTATTCCACCAGCCAAGTGGCTTCCTCAATGTCCAACGGGATTGTCGGATGTGCGCCTGTTACCGCAAAGTAAGGGGTACATCCCAACCCTCGTCTTGTCGTTATTCTATCAGCCCATATTACTTGGGGTAAGAACCAGTACCACTTCCTGGTATCTCCACCTGTAGCTTTGTACATTGCCTGTCTCATATCCCAATGGCCTCTTTCTACCGGCCCATTGGCTTTCGAATTATAAGGAGAAATCCTTATTCCAGAGATACCATACTTGGACTGGAGCCATGCAAGTGCAGCTAGGAATTGCCCTGCATTGTCTGTGACGATCTCTGCTAGACAACCCCATCTACAGATTATTTCCTCTAATAGGAACTTCCCTAGTGTTTCTCCATTATCAGCCCTTATGGCTCGGGCTTCAAGGTATCTGGTTAAGGAATCCCTTGCTGCCACGACCAATCGGTGATTGTTCGAAACGACTCCCATAATCATTACATCAATGTGGACCTTCTGAAAAATTCCTGGGGTATCTGTGACCAACTCTTAACAAGGTCTTCTGCCGTACTTGACACATGTGGCAAGTTCGCACATACCACTGGACATCCCACTCTAATTCTGGCCACCAAAAGCGTACCTCGATTAAGGACTTAGTTGAGTGTACTCCTTTATGTCCCAGACTATCATGAGCTGCCTTCATCATATACATCCGGTGCTCTTTTTCCACAACTAGTTTTGGTCCAGAGTCATCAGATTTTCTATACAGGCGACCTTCTTTACTTAAGAAGAACTTGGAAGCGAATTTCATGAAGGATCGATAACCAACGTCATCATATCCTTTGGGACGTCTGGTTGGATCCTTTAACCATGCTTTCACTAGCCTCAGCTTCTTGTCTAGCTTAATCCCAGAGCCGCGCCTATGCCCTTCCGGGTATTTCTCCCGTTTTGTTGGGTCATATTTAAAGGCCTTGTCAGGGAGAAGGAGCTCTTCTTCTCGGACTTGTGACATGATGTACTGTGGCACCACCAGACCCTTCGTGGAATAAGCTGCTTCTATTGAGATTTGGTGGTCTCGTTCATCTAGATAAGCTTTACTGCATTCCTTTTCGAAGTCTGCCACACTTTGAGCTGGATTATCTCCTTCCTCGTCAGGGGGTTCACATAGTCGTTGAAAATAGCCTCCTCGTGTATCTATGTCCTGTTTGAAATCTTCGAAATCCTTCGGCTGAGGGATGTTGAAGTCCCAATCTGCATGATCTTCCGGTGGTGGGTTCTCATTGTACCCATCTTCCGGGTTAGGGTGCTCTTCATCACCTGGTTGTGGCTTGCGCCTTGACAACCCATCGGGTGAGAAGGTAAGACCCTTCACATGTTTCAGGGTAAAATGAAACATCAGGATAGACTCTATCCAGCGATTAATGGTTGCATTAGGACCCATGCCAGGATTGGCTAGCATGCCCTTAATATACATTGCATCCGTTTCAACCACAAGTTTCCTACAACCCAGTAGCCAATACTGCATATGAAGCAACACCCTGAGTAGGCCGTATAATTCACGTTTAGGTTGGGAAAACCTGGCCTCTCTCTCATTTAAACCAATTGAGTCGAACTTCGCAAAGTAACGCTTCTTCGGATCGTCTGGGTCTACTTGGTATATCTCTATTCCAACTGCCATCCAGGATGTATCGACCGCTAGAACCACGTCGCTTTCCCATTCGTAGTTAATAGGTTTAAGGGCTTCACAGTTCTCCAAGGCATGCTTGATGGCATCCATGGAAGCTTGTTCCGCCTCTCCCCATTCGAACTCAACATCAGCCCTTAGGAGCTTATTCAGAGGCCGGGTCATAGTGGAATAGTTCCTGATGAACATCCTCATATACCCGACAACTCCTAGGAATTGCCTGACTTCCGAGACACTTTCAAGGGGTGGCCACCTTGAGATCACGCCCACTCGGTCTGTGGATGGTCTTCTTCCTTCGTACGAACAAATATGTCCGACTACCGGGAATTGGTCCATGCACAACAGAGCTTTTAACCCTGAGAATGTTCCTCCGCAGTATCTTATGCGCTGGACTACTCTGTTCAGGTTTTGGAAGTGTTCCCAGACGAACCGCCTTATTCCCTTGTTCTCAGGAATAGTCTCACACGAGCCGTCCAGGTTCTTATACCTGGTTCCCGGTCCTCGAATAGGCACATCATCGATATACGGAATAGTGACGTGAGGTATCTCGTCTCGCAAGATGTATGTCACATCGTTATGGAATATTGGTACTGAATTGGTCCACCCTTGAGGCAGTTTAACCAACCTTAGGGCTCCAAACGGGGTTTGAAACGTCGTAAAGTCCCTGGAGTTCTCATCCAAGTCTCTAGCATCGTAACCGGAGTACAAGTCCAATACAGCCCCACAGCTCCGTCCTGCGAAATGATTCGCTAGTTCATCCGTTGCTGGTGGTATTCCTGAGTTTGCAACCGTAACAGCGTTGAGAGGTTCTAGGGAGTGGACTAGTCGGATGCTTTTGCCATCTTTCTTTACTACTCCAAAGAACTTCGTCCGATAAGAAGAATTAGACGGCTCGTAGACACCGGCGTCTATTTTCTTCTTAATTATCTTGCAGACCTCCTCTAACTGACAACGCGGAATAGGGATACTCTTTTCCACCCAGACTTTATGCTCTACCACTGGTATTTCTACCGGCGGAAAGAAGTCTTTCCTAAAACTCCCCCGTTCAGAGTCATCCCAGGCGAACGCTTCCTCTTGCACCATCATAAAATGGTGCATGAGTCTCCGCTCTTCCGCCCACAGGAAATCTCCCGAGTGAATCTTGTCTATGATTTCCTTCCTTTCCAAGGTATACCGACCTGTTGGTGCGAAATCCGCCGGATTAGGAGAGAGCCCTGGCATATCCTTGAGCGGATCTCCAGTTATCTCTCTCTTGATCCTGAATCTTTCTGGTAACTCACCATAAACCGGTCTGACCTTCTGGGCGACTGGTTTATACTTCTTTCCCAGGTTCACCTCCCTAATCGGTATCTCCTGGTTTTGGCTATCCTCATCACTTTGTGACTCTTCGGGGACCAACCAGTCTGCGGTTTGACAACAGACACACCGTACAGTGGGATCAACCGTGTGTTTTCCACGCTTGACCTTGTCCTGTACTAGTGGCTTCCTTAATCCAATGTGATCTGGAATCTTTTCATCAAAGGTGAAAACCTGATGATAAGGTCCATCGATCTTCCGAGGTGGTGGCTGCACAAATTCTTGTAACAAGGCCGCCGCCACTTCATCTTCTTTTAATTCAGAACAATCCGTTGATGCCAACAGGTAAGCGGCATTAACCTCATCTCCTGAAAACGTGTTCCCATTTCGGGGTTCCAGATATCCTTGGATTTCTAGCTCCCCTGCCGTGTTGAATCCTAACTGCACCGCGAGTTCTTCTCCTTGATTGGCTATCAATTCATCGAAGATTGGCGAAAACCCGTTCCTTCCGCCTTATTCTCCTTGCCTGGCCTAACCTTATCCTCCTCATCGGGGATTTCCTCCACTGTTGCCCGCCTAGGCTGTCTGATCGTGGAATAGACTCCTCGAGCATGGGTAGGAATGGTCTGCCTTTGGTCGCTATTGGGGTCCCTAATCGTCAAGATCTGCGACCCATCCCGCTTATTCTGAACCGTACTTTCTGTTAATATATCAAACGGCCTCCCTAGTAGGATATGGTAGGCTGGTTGATCTATAACATGAACTTGGAGATATACTGTGATGTCTCCAAATCTGAACGGAACATTGCATGCTAGCCCCGCGGACTTTTTAAGTTGACCGTTAGCACTTTGCATAAAGATCTGAATGTCAGGATCCCATGTTAAAGTCAAATCCTCGGCCTTGGTTAAGGCTATGGAGACTATCTGGGATCCACTGTCCATTACAGCTTCCACGTGTGCCTTGCCCCCGACCAAAGGGAATACAGCCCTTAAGGCCGCCGAATCTAAGGACGCATAGACCTGCTTAGGTGTCTCATTTGGCCCCAAAGTTGCCAAATAAGCTAGATAAGCGTCTGGGACTATCAACGACCCATTGGTACAGCCTATATCCTCGTCCGTGGCAATGTAGAATGCATCAACTCGAGGAAGATTCCTCACGTCAATGGCATCGAATTCTTTCTCTATTCCGCCCCCATCCTCCATGTAAGGGAAAGGGCCTCCTTGTGCAAATACTCCACCGGTCAAGATAGGTTGGGTGGGTTTCCTCTGCTTGGTAATGGAACACCCAAGTTCCTTGGCTAATTCCGTGCTCAGAGCCCACATGTCCCCTAATCTGATCTCGATCTTTGTGTCTGCAATTTTCTTGTTTATTTCCCCGGCAATACCAGGTTTATCAATAGGAGCCACTAACCGGAAAGCCTTCTCCCGTGTTACTGGGTCTGGATTCCGATCCTTGGCTGCCTCCTTGGCACGATTATGCCTAATAGCCTCGTTCACTAATTTCTCGTATGAGATTGGTGTTCCTTCTTCATCTGAGAAATCATCATCCAAGAGAATTCCTCTTGGCTGGTTTCTGAACGTGTTATATCCATGCAACATCCCCAGTCTTCTCGTCGACCTTCCGGTAGCTCCGGTAGGTTCCGAGGCTCCGGTATACTACCGGAGCCTCCGAACCGTCCGGTACCATCGGGTTTTTACGCAATGAAGGATTACTGAGCGTTTCCCGTTTATCCGTCTTCCTTCCTTTTCACTTATTGTCATACGACTTCTCATCAGCCCATCTGACTTGACTTATTGTTAAGAACCACTCTCCTTCCTTTTATGGAATACAATTAGATACTTAGTATAAATACGTCTTTAATATGTCCTGTATGTCAGATTGATAATTGACGTTGCTTGGCTCACTTCCCTTGCACTGAGTCGTCTCCGTTCTCTCCGGATCCCTCCGGTACTCCGACTTGTCTTCCTCTATCGGGTACCTGCCGGTTAGGGTAGTCACTCACCCTTGACCCCCCTGTGGTGTTGTGATCCTCCTCCGTATACGTTCCGGACCCTCCGGCTCTCCGACGCTCCGACATACCGGAGCCTCCGGTCACTCGGTCATTTACTCTTTGGGTCCACCCCGGCTCGGTATATAACAGTATTATCAATCTCACTATTCTGACTGGCAATGTCTCGTCTTCCTGATCCAAATCTACCCAACACGGAACAAATCGAACGTTCCAACACTGGTCGGACTGATCGGGAACCTCGCCGAGAATCCCGTATGTTCAGCCAGATCGTTCCGATGAGTACTCCGGTCCAAGTTCTCGGTCCGTCGATGTACCCGTCTATTCCGGTATCACCCACCCTTCGATACACTCCGCATTTCACTCGGAGTTCACCTGCGCCACCTATGCCATCTCCGACAACAATTCCGGGGTTAGTTCTCAATCCCCGGGCCCCCGAGAATCCGGTGAGATATCCGGCCTCACCCCATCCACGCCGCGCTGCAGCAATCTCTCGTAGCGTATCTCCCATCGCTGGGCCTCGTATCGTTGAGGTTCCGGAAGATCCCCAGGAGGCTTCCGAAGACTCTGTACATTCCGGAGGTCATGCAGCAAGCCTCCACTTGTCGGAGGAGCTTCCCGAGCGTGATCCTGCTCCTTCCATTCATGACGGGGGCAGTAATAACGGCGATGGAGGCGATGGTGGCAGTGATGGTGGTGGTGGTGGAGGTGGTGGTGCTGGTCCACCGCCCGGCCCTCCCGGAGGTCCACCCGGAGGTGGCCCCGGAGGTCCCGGCGGTCCCGGTGGTCCTGGTGTTCCAGGTGGTCCACCCGGAGGCCCCCCTGGCGGTCCACCTGGCGGTGGCCCCGGAGGTCCCGGTATTCCTCGAGCTCCTCGTCGTGTTACGACGCCTGAGGCCAATGAGGCCTTAATCATGGACACCATCCGGACCTTCCGGGATGCCATCAATGTGTTCTCCGCTCGTCCTGCGGACCTTCCTCCTCGTTCCAACCGATCCAATCTCCGTAATCCGGACACCTTCGATGGATCGGACCCGGCTAAACTCTCGTCCTTCCTCACCCAGTGCTATTTGCACTTTGCGGAGCGCCCGCAAGACTTTCCGGACGACGATGATCGTATTCTCTACATCATTTCGTACCTCTGGGGCAGCGCTCAGCAATGGTTTTCCCCCAATCTTTACGACCCGACCATCATTCCGGTCTGGGACGGCAACTTTGCCGTCTTCATTCAGGAGCTTACGTTAAATTTCGGGCCGCATGATCCGATTGGGGATGCCGAGGACAAGATTCGCGCATGCCGGATGAAATCCGGCGACCGGATCACCACTTACATCATCGAGTTCGACTTCCTTTCGGTTTTGACCCGGTGGAGCGATAACGCCCTCCGGTATCAGTTTTACGAAGGACTTCCCCGTCGGATCAAGGACGACATGGTTCATCATAACTATGCCAACACCCTCGACGGAGTGAAGTTGGTCGCTCGCATCATCGATGGCCGGTACTGGAAACGCGAGGCGGAGAAGCTCCGGGAGCGTGAACGCGACAAACCCTCCGGTTCCGGTGGCGGTAACGCTACCGGAGGTCAATCCGGCAACCCAAAACCCAGTAATCGGAATTCCGGCAAGGGTTCCAAATCTTCCAACGCTCCCGCACCCTCCTCTACCGCTGCGATTGCCGGAAACTCCGGTAACAACGCCGGACGCTCCGGTAACCAGGGTAAAGGCAAGGCCAAGTCGTCCGACGCCACTCCTGCCGCTCGCGCCTACGCCGACAAGCTCGACGCCAGCGGAAAGATCAAGCAGGACGAACGCGAGCGTCGCCGGAAGAATAACCTCTGCATGTACTGCGGAGGTAAGGGTCACACAGCCGACAACTGCAACAAGCGTCCTGGGCAGGCTAGCGCCAAAGCCGCCCAGGCCTCGACCTCCGGTACGACCACCCAGGCTCCGGCGGCTCCGGCTACGCCGGCCGCCGCGGCTGCTGAGTCAAAAAATTGATCAGCAACTCGGAATCCTCCGCACCTGGTCCGAGTTGCATTGACTCACGGGTGCTCACCGAGGTTCGTCTCAACGCTTCCGCTCTCTTCCCTAATGCCCTTTACATCTATCTCGATATTTCTACCCTCCGGTCGGACATCTCCGAGCCGGAGCTATGCTCTTCCATGTCTCCATCTCTTCTCTCTCGAGTAGTCGCGGGATTCAACTCCCGTGTGCGTGCACTTGTGGACTCCGGATCATCTCATTGTTTTGTATCATTGAAAGTCTGCGAATCTAATGCGTTTTCCACGTATACGGTGGACCCGGTGCGGGTCCGGTATCTCGACGGCTCATCTTCCATCATCAACCGGATGCTCCGGTTGTTGCTCCGGTTTCCTTCTGGCGAAGTTCAATACATGGACTTCTTCGTCACACGTCTCGATTCTCCTTGCGATCTGGTCCTGGGATACAATTGGCTCAGCCGCATTAATCCGTTGATTAACTGGTCCGAAGCCTCTATCACATTCCGGCCCGATCGTGTAAGGGAATCCCTGTCGACAACCCCGGAAATAATTCCGGGATCTGCTACGGTAGTTCCGATTACGGACGAGGCACCTCCGGTACAAGTTGTTCCGGCTCCGGCGCCTACACCGACTCCGACGATTCCGCCATCTCCCGCTCCTTCCATGGAGACTCTTGCTCCTTCCATGGAGATTCCGGAGGCCTCCGGGCCTCGTCCTCTCTCTACCCCTCCGCTTGTGTCTCTCGTGTCTGCTGCGGCTTACCGCTCCATCATTCGAGACAAGGATTGTTGTCAATATACAATGCGCGCCACTCCCTCGGAAGAAGCCCGTGCCCGGTTTGCTTCCGCATCTGCTCCGGACACTTCTGGTATACCTTCCGAGTACCACGAGTTTGCTGACGTCTTCTCGGAGCAGGAAGCTTACAATCTTCCTCCTCATCGAGAATTCGACCTCAAAATCGAGCTCCTGGACGGCGAGGAGCCTCCAGTCGGTCATGTCTACTCCCTTTCGCCTACCGAGCTCGCTGCCCTTCGGGACTTCATCGACAAGAATTTGAAGTCGGGATTTATATATCCGACTCGTTCAAGTCATGGAGCTCCTATTCTCTTCGCTAAGAAGAAGGACGGTAGCCTCCGGTTGTGCGTCGACTACCGGGGACTTAATCGGATTACGAAGAAGGACCGCTATCCGCTTCCTCTCATCGCCGATCTCCTCGATGCTCCCGGGAAGGCTCGCATCTATACAAAACTTGATCTCCGGCACGCATACCATCTCCTCCGGATCGCTCCGGGTGACGAACCTAAGACGGTGTTTCATTCTCGCTATGGGTCCTTCGAATTCCGGGTTGTTCCGGAAGGCCTTACCAACGCTCCGGCCGCTTTTCAGCGGTTCCTGAACAGTTTGTTCGCAGATCTGTTGGACGTGTACGTCATCATCTATTTGGACGACATATTGATCTATTCCGATGATCCGACCCAACATACCGAAAACGTTCGGGAAGTGCTCCGGCGCCTCCGGAAGGCCGGACTCTACTGCAAACTCTCAAAATGCGAGTTTAGCGTCACCACCTGCGAATATCTCGGTTACATCCTGTCGCCGGAAGGCTTCCGGATGTCTCCGGACAAAGTTTCCGCCATCGTAGATTGGCCGGAACCCCGGAAAGTGAAGGACGTTCAGTCCTTCCTTGGGTTTTGTAATTTTTATCGGCGTTTCATATGGAACTACTCGGCGATCACGATCCCTCTTACTCGCCTCACTCGTTCCAACGTCCGATGGGATTGGACCCCGGTTTGCCAACTCGCATTTGACACCCTCAAGCACACGTTTACGGAGGCTCCGGTACTTTCACACTGGATTCCGTTCCGGCAGCTCACTGTCGAAACCGACGCCTCCGATTACGCAATCGCCTCGATTCTCTCCATCCTCGGAGATGATGGCGAAATTCATCCCATTGCGTTCCGGTCTCGGACACTCGGTCCGGCCGAACTCAACTACGACACTCATGACAAGGAACTCTTGGCCATCTTCGACGCCTTTAAACACTGGAGGCATTACCTCGAAGGACCGGAGCTTCCGGTCGTCGTCGTCACCGACCACAAGAACCTGGAATACTTCGCGACGACCAAAATCCTCACTCGTCGCCAAGTCCGGTGGTCGGAATACCTGTGCCACTTCAATATGGTTATCCGGTTCCGTCCGGGTAAGCTCGGAGCTAAGCCAGACGCTTTGACTAGACGATGGGACGTCTACCCTAAAGAGGGGGATAGGGCTTACAGCCAATTGAATCCTCAAAATTTTCGCCCCATTTTTACTCAAGATCAACTCACCGCGTCGCTCCGGGCCACATTCCTCGAGGAAATCACCCTCCGTTCCTCCATCGTTATGGATGTTGCGAAGCTCTATTCCGACATTCGTGCCCACTACAACGATGACCCAGCCACCGTTGCGGTGAAACGCTGACTATCTGAACAAGCGTGAAATGTAGTAAAATGTAAATCAGCGCTTTAGAGCACTAATAACACAAAACCAACACTGAACACAAATCCAAACAATAAACGGTGCGAGTACGGGGATCAGACCAAGTATTAGGTCTCTGGTTGTGCTAGATATAAGTAATAGCTATTTACGCGTAAATACTGATTTGATTCAATTAGCCGATCTAGTGACTCAGATGAGGTCTAGGAGGTGCCAAGAGGTGTTTTATCTCGTGGGGTGGGTGGATTAGTCCTTAGACGTTGTTATCCTTTCAGTGTTCTCGGTCCCTTATGATTCTGTTCCTTGTTCTATCAAGTCCGTTTGCCTAAATCCTTATGAAACCCTTGCGAAACCCTTATGAAACCCTTATGAGTCTGTTCCGTGTTCTGTTTCCTTAAGATCCTAGCGCGAGATGTGATCCAACAACCAACAATATATTGATCGAAATAACTAAAAGAACTTTACAAGTTCCAAGAGGTACTCCGGCTTCCCAAGCGACAATACCAGCAGAGCTGAATACGTCTAGCAAGAAGGGGTGAATTCACTGCCTTCCCTCTCTGAACCTGTCTGTATTTATACAAACGAGTGACACAACATGCAGGACTAATAAAATATAAATAGTACATGAATAATTAGCAATGAGCACGCAATGAATACAAACGGATAAATAAACGGTTAAATAGATACTTTGTTCCGAGACCTATGTTCTGATTTGATTCTAATCCCAGAGATGGCATCATATTATGATGTGGATTTTACCCGTGTCTAGCCCTCTCTGCAGAATCACGGTTAAATGGTCATATAGTATGACTTGTGGTGCGGGAAAACGGATAAACTACTCCAGCACATGAATGATGGAGCTAGTGGATCAATCTTCCCTAGGCAACAACTGCGCTACCCAATCCAGACCTCGGTGAATATCAAACATGCCGTGGATTGATCCGTCGGCTACTGGTGTACTTTCTCAGGTGTAATTTGTAGTCAGAATGGATGGTGTGTGTATGTCCTTGGTATAACACTTTATCTCTGTCCCAATTCGATCGAATGGTTGGACTTTGAATTACGCGTAAATACACAGCAGCTCCCCAGGCCGTTGACCCTCGTGGTATCGGTGACCTGACAAGTCTTTACTATGTAACTAGAGGCGTAGTGCCTTTAGCCAATAGATCGGACCTCTCTATGGCTCTTTATGGGCAAGATATATATAAGTTCTGGTTCCACTTTAGTAAGTGGAACAAGGACGCAGAAATTGGTAAATTTCAGGCTTGGCCATTTTTCATGCTTATCAGCAGGCATTGCTTCCGCAGCCTCCGGCACCACTCCGCGCTGGAAACTCGACCCTTCCGGTATGCTCCGGCTCTATGATCGCATTTACGTTCCGGTGGTTTCCGGAGATGCTCCGGACCAGCTCCGCGTACGTGTTCTGCAGAATTTGCATGATCACGAGTTGGCTGGCCACTTTGGACAAAATCGCACATTAGCACTCGTACGCCGTGAGTACACTTGGCCGGAGGTTCTGACCTTCGTCCGGGACTACTGTCGGTCGTGTGTTCTATGCAAGCGCAACAAAAAGCCTCGGCATCGACCTTACGGACTCCTGAAACCCCTTCCGGTTCCGCTCCGGCCTTGGCATTCCATTTCCATGGACTTCATCGAGCAACTCCCTCTCTCCGGCGAGTTTGACTGCATTTTGGTGATTGTTGATCGGTCATCTAAACAGGTCATTCTCATTCCTTGCGATACCCACATCAATTCGCCGGAGCTCGCTCGCCTCTTCCTCATTCACGTCTTTTCCAAACACGGTGTTCCGGCACATGTTACGTGCGACCGGGGCTCCGAATTCATCGCTTCCTTCTTCCGGTCGCTGGGCGAACTTCTTAATATGGAGATCCATTATACTTCCGGTTATCATCCGGAGGCTGACGGTCAAATGGAACGTATGAATCAGACTGTTGAGCAATATATCCGCATCTACTGCTCGTATCAACAGGACGATTGGGACCGACTCCTTCCGCTTGCGGAATTCGCTCTCAACAACGCTCCGAATGCTTCGACCGGCATCTCCCCTTTCTTCGCCAATAAGGGTTACAATCCGGCAATCACGGTCCATCCGGAGCGTGACGTTGCGAACATGTACGCCAAGGATTTTGTCGTTGATCTTCAGGAACTGCATCAGTTCCTCCGGGAGCAAATCACTTTTGCCCAGGAGCGGTACAAGGAAACCGGAGACCGGAAACGTGCTCCGCAACCTCTGCTTTCGATCGGCGATCAAGTTTTCATCCTCGCGAAGCATCTTCACACCAGCCGGCCAACTCCGAAATTCTCGGAGACGTACCTTGGCCCTTATGAAGTTATTGGCAAACCCAGTGCCGCTTCTTATACAGTTCGGCTTACGAAATCGTTGTCACAGGTCCTTCCAGTTTTCCATATTTCCCAACTTGAACCGCACGTTCCGAACCCATTCCCGGGACGCGAGGAGCCGCCTCCGGCAGCCGTAGAAATCATCGACGGCGAGTCACACTTCGAAATCAAGCAAATTGTTGACTCGAAGATCGACCGGAGGTTCCGAACTAAGCTCCGGTACTACGTCGAATGGCTCGGATACGAGAATACCGACGATCAGTATGCTTGGGTTGGGGCGGACGACTTGGACGCGGCCGAACATATCGACAACTTTCACCGGCGCTTTCCGAATAAGCCCAGACCCGAATATTAACTCATCACACAAAATTAAAACCAAGAAAACAAAATTCAACAAATAAAAATAAAAAAAATACAATGATCATTTCACATATCATAAAGTCCTTTTGTCCTTAGGCCTCCAGGGCCTTCACTCCGCGCTTCCGGACGCTTCCGGCTTTTCCGGAGCCTCCGGCTCCCCCATCTCCTCGTCCGAATCGTCCATCACGAATACTCCATCCTCCTCGTGGAAACCGGCTGGGGCTCCCGGCTGCAAAACGAGGGTCTGGAACTCCCGCACCTCTGATTCCCTCTTCACCTGCACCGGAGGCTCCGGTGCTGGCAGAGGAGAAGGAGGCAGAGGCGGGACAGGTTCCGGGTCGGGCTTGAAGGTGAGGACCGTAACGGTCCTCGCCTCCGCGACCTGACTCGCGACCCTGGACGTCGCGGCGACTTGTTGTTCTTCGGGCCCTTCCGGCCCCTCCAGCGCCCCAGGCGCGTCCACTTCCATCCTCTCATCCTCCCCGCCGTCCGTGGACCGGAAATCCTCCGGCCAGGATTCGGAACGGGCTCGGGGCGCAACCGGAGCCTCCGGTTCCGCCTCCGAGTCCTCCGACTCGACGGGTTCCATCTCCTTCTCCGCCACCTCGGGGCTTCCGCGCTTCATCAGCCTCCGGCGTTTTGCCGGGGGCGCATCCTCGTCCCTCTCCGGCTCCTCGGCGGCCAGGTCGAGCTCCGCCTGCTCCACGAGGGAGAAATCCCACTGGGAGGCCTCCATGTCGGCTGCCATCCAACGGAGCATCCGCTCTACCCCAGGCGGCACCTCCCGACCACTCTCCGGCGCTGCGAGTGTCTTGAGAATAAGCTGGCACGCCCGGTATGCCAGCTTATAGCGCAACATGGTGCGCCCCACCTGCTCCCCGAGGTATCCGACGTGAGCATCGAGCTCCCGGAGCTGTTCTCGCAGACTTTCTCTGCCCTCAGCCTTCCGGGCCCTCCGTTCCCGCTCCTTCCGCGTGCGATCGCGCACCTCGCGGTCGCTCCGGTCCCCCCGCTCCGTTCGGGGGTTCCGGCGCGTCCGCGAGGGCCCCGCAACTGGTGCGGACCCTTGGCGACGGGCCTCCTGTGCCGCGCGTCGCTTGTTGACGCGAGGCGGTCCAAGGGGCCGCGCGCGACTGCACTGGATGTGCTTCGCACGGCACCGGCGGCAGGCGGTGCGTCCCGCCTCGACCACGCACACCTCCCCACTCCTCCGGCAAGAGTCGCAAGCTACGAAAATCAAAACCGTTAGTACCGGAACCTCCGGTTATCACTGCGACGCACCGTTCTCCCCCTCCTGCTCGACGTCGCTGTCGTCCTCGTCGTTCAGCTCATCCACCTCGCCTCCCCCCTCCGCACGCTCCGGTGACACCGACTTCAGGGTTTCTATCACCGGCAATTCATCGAATTCCGGAGCCTCCGCGTCGAGCGCCTCCAGGTCTCGAATGAGCTGGAGGGCACGAGCGGCCTCCTCATTCGCCACTTCCGCGCGTTGCGCGGCCTCCTCCGCCTGTTCCTGATACGCCGATATAAGGTGTACCCGGCGCTGCTCCCTCTCGTCGTAGAACCGCTGGACGGCCTCGTCCCGCAGCTCTGTCGTCGTTGCGCGCGCCTTCCCCTTCCCGGATTTTTTGCCGTTGCCGGCGTCGCTGCGGTTGTTATCGGTCGACCCCTCGCGACCACTGTCGGTGTTTCCATTGCTGGACATCGTATTTCGAGGATGGTGTGCCGGAGGTGGTGGTGGTCAAGAAGAAAGAAATGTCTGAGTCAAAACCAACAGCACGTGACTTTTTGATCATTGTTCGACAAACTTCATTCCTTTTGGGTTCCTCATGGGAGAGGAACCTAAGAGGGGGATACTGTTATATCCATGCAACATCCCCAGTCTTCTCGTCGACCTTCCGGTAGCTCCGGTAGGTTCCGAGGCTCCGGTATACTACCGGAGCCTCCGAACCGTCCGGTACCATCGGGTTTTTACGCAATGAAGGATTACTGAGCGTTTCCCGTTTATCCGTCTTCCTTCCTTTTCACTTATTGTCATACGACTTCTCATCAGCCCATCTGACTTGACTTATTGTTAAGAACCACTCTCCTTCCTTTTATGGAATACAATTAGATACTTAGTATAAATACGTCTTTAATATGTCCTGTATGTCAGATTGATAATTGACGTTGCTTGGCTCACTTCCCTTGCACTGAGTCGTCTCCGTTCTCTCCGGATCCCTCCGGTACTCCGACTTGTCTTCCTCTATCGGGTACCTGCCGGTTAGGGTAGTCACTCACCCTTGACCCCCTGTGGTGTTGTGATCCTCCTCCGTATACGTTCCGGACCCTCCGGCTCTCCGACGCTCCGACATACCGGAGCCTCCGGTCACTCGGTCATTTACTCTTTGGGTCCACCCCGGCTCGGTATATAACAGAACGGGCCTGGCCGGTACTTCTTCCAATTCATCAACCTCTTCTACCCCTTGGTTTCCATCAACATCATCCACAACATTCTCAACAACCGAAACTCCTTTAATCTTGGTCCTCCAATTATCTGATTCTTCCGCAATCCTAACTTTCTTCTGGCTCTCCGGAGGCTGAGTTAGGTTTTTGGGTCTAGCTTTCTGCTTAGCCCCAGCCTCCTTCATCGTGCCATCTAGAAATTCGATTTGGAGGCGGGGTAACTCCTATTCCTGCTCCTTGTCTGTACGAGCTGTTCCGCTACCCTTCCACTCCCATCTTGTGTCCGAATGTAATCGATTAAGCTTACAAACTGACTGATATCCATTCCAGCAGGTAACCCTCCAGGTGGAGTTTGAACAAATTGTGTGCTGCCCGAGTTGGTAGATGGATTGGATGGTCCAGGAGGTAGAAGGTTATTTTGTTGCAACACCCTCTGAACTCTGAAAGACCTAATCTCATCGTCCCTTGTATCGTACTCTCCACTCAGACAGTCACTCTGAGTGTTCTGATTGTACTGCATAAAGGGTAACCCTCCATAGGCTTGCAGCGCAGGTGGAACTGGCTTCACATGCAGATTATTCGCATAGTAATCATCCACTCTTGCCTTTTTGCTCTTCCAATTCCCGGTATTAGGAATAGGGTCCCCATTTGCTAGTTTCATGTACCCATTCTCGATTATGATTTTTCCACTATCGATGTATTCTTGCTTGTGGATGCAGTCACGGACTAGGTGCTCCATCCAACAAAAGAAGCACAAGGGTTCGCCATTAGGCCCAGTTGACTTGTCAGGCTGTCGATTATAATTGTTGTAACCGTTGCGGTTATTATTTCGATTATAATCAGGCCTATAGTCTTGGTTCGTCCCTTGGCCGCCTTGGTTATTCCTATTCCAGGATCCCTGGCTTTGATTAATATCCTGATGAGGGGGAACGTCCCTAGAATATTGAGCGAAGGACATTTTGAATGACTTCTCCATATTCTTTTCAAAATTAGCCAATTGCTCCTTGAAGGTTTCTCCAAGCCGTTTCTCTTGCGTATCAGCCCTCTGCTCGAGCAAGACCTGGGTGTCCTTAATCTTGGCGATTTCACCAGCGAAAGTCTCTAATTTCTCAGTGATCTCTCGCTTGATGCTTAATCCCACATCTTTAGGTGTCCCACTAGCCTTGCCAAGTCCTTGATCATTTGCGATCTTGGTTAAGGACTCCGCGATTTCCATGACATCTTTAAGTGGTAAGGTGTCCTCGTCGCGCTCAACAGGTGCAGCTCCCGTGGTGGGTGCCGCAGGCTTAGCAACAATCCCCTTATCCTGCCAATACTTGTGCTGGTTGATCATTTTTCTGATCTCCAGCGCAAAGGCATTGTCAAGGGTTTCAAGGTACAATTCTACCAACCGAAGGTTGGTGATTAGAGCGGGTTCTGTAAGAAGTTTAAGGGCTTCGGTCTGGAAGGCAATATTGAAGCGCCTAACCTTGCCCTTATCGGACGCGATTATGCCCAAATTGTCATCACAGATCTTGGCCAACTTCCTCAAAGAACCTGTCTCTAGAGTCTGCAACTCTGGGTATAATTCCTCTATTTCTGCCAACCAATCTTCAAACTTTCCCGTCTTATATTCCGAGAGAGCCTCCCACTGCTCTCGAATATCTTCATCTCTGAGGTATCCACACAACAAGGTCTTTTGCTCTTCTGCGTCTTTGACCTGCCCCTTGGTCATGACCTCCTTGCATTGCCGGAGGAACCTCTTCAAACTCCCGGCCGTCTTTCCATCGAAACTCGGCGCGTTGTGGTCATACGACGCCGGAATCTTGAAACCTTGAACGGGCATCTTCTTATTCTGTGCTGGAGGGGGTAGTGCGGATGGTACTGGTGGAGCCTGCACGGCTTGGGTAACTGGAACTATTGCAGGCAACGGTAACACTAAAGGAATTTCTTCCTCTAGTGTTTGCGGTAAACCGACTTGAGCAGGATCAATTAGAGAACCTGGTGGACCAGCGTCTGAACTAAGTTCGTGGCTTGTTTGGACTGTTGGATTAAGCCTTGGTGGCTGTCTCCTGATTTGTTGCGAACGATATGCGTCCGCGCGATGTTGTGAGATGCTTGACTGCTCTGCCCTTGCTGTTTCAGCTGGGGTAGGCCTTCGATTTCTTGTTGTGGAAGCGCTTGATTGATCCAGAGGAGGAGAACGATTGGCAACTAATCTGTTCTGTGAACGAACTGATTTCCGTTCCCAATACGTTGGTTGTCCTAATCCACTGTACTCTGCTTCCTGACTCTCGCTCTGCTCCGATTGCTCTTCGCTTTGAGACGGAATCTTTTTCTTTGTTTTTGGGTTTTTAAAACAAAGTGGGGTAGTTTATTCTCAGTCCTCTTTATTCGGAGAACGGAGTTGTTGGGTTTTTGAATTGACACAAAGTCTTTCCAACCACAACCTTCGGCTACTGGGCTTGCGTCCAAGGGCAACCGTGAATTTTCAACAAGTGATACGTCAACTCTGGTCCCCTCGCGGTGGGCTCCAGATGAAAGGGTTGCTCAGGTTCAACGGTCTAAATATGCAACTGCCAAAATCCCCCCTATCGAACGACTGAGTTACACCTAACTCACAAAGTGAGATTAAGCACGACTAAACCGACAATAGACAGACTCCAACACCAACACACTCCCTTAATGACCTTGATACACTGACGAGATTCGGGTCTTTTTGGACACAAGTATAGGTCCAAGGAAACCACGAGTAAACATATTTGTCACGAAAGTATTCAATTCCCGTTCCCCCAAGGGTGGCTAAGTCTCAACTAGTTTCTTGAAGTGGCATTCAAGACACAACCTGAATTTATCGGTCGGTTCCCAACGTGGATTTAAGTTTCCCAACTATGCAGATATAACGGCTCTAGACCGGTTTGTTTTGGTGGACTATTAATCCGGTGGGCTGTTTAGACTGGCTCGCGCCTTATTCCACTGACTTTGGCTCACACCTTATTCCACTGACTTTGGCTCGCACCTTATTCCACTGACTTGGCTCGCGCCTCAAACTTGCTTGGCTCGCGCCCCGTAACTAAGCTCACGCCAACCTCTGGATGAGCGCTGAATGTCATGCATTCGTAAAATTTGAGGTTTCGCAAATTTCACGGCTTATCATCGGACGCACCCACCCACATGCAATTTCATCGAGAAAAGGGGGAGATAGGTGTATTATAAAATTGGATATCCATTAAATTCATTGATTACAAGGGAAAAGTAAAGCTTGAATCTGTGAATTGGGTGGTGAGTATGGTATGGTTGTGAAGGTCTTAGGAAACCCTCTCAAACCGTCTCATTTTCAGCCCAATCGGACAAGAAATGAAGGAGAAATAAGCAAACCAAGTTCCGGCATCGACACTCTGTCACGAAAGTATTCAATTCCCGTTCCCCCAAGGGTGGCTAAGTCTCAACTAGTTTCTTGAAGTGGCGTTCAAGACACAACCTGAATTTATCGGTTGGTTCCCAACGTGGATTTAAGTTTCCCAACTATGCAGATATAACGGCTCTAGACCGGTTTGTTTTTGGTGGACTATTAATCCGGTGGGCTGTTTAGACCCGGTTGTTTGGCTCACGCCTTATTCCACTGACTTGGCTCGCGCCTCAAACTTGCTTGGCTCGCGCCCCGTAACTATGGCTCACGCCTCAAAACACACACAATGGCTCACGCCTCGGACTTGGTATGGCTCACGCCCCGTAACTGACACTTATAAATCCCACTGATGCTATTCCAAAACCGAACTTAAATTCTGAGACTAATTGACAGCCAAAGATTCAAGCCTAAACTTCAACTCCGTACGCAAGGGCTGTATTGCTCCTCACTTTCTGGGGTCTGGTTCAGTGCCGTCCTCCCTAGTTCTGCCCTCCTTATATACTGTACAAAAACTATTACATGTGCATGATTACTAGGCTTCGGGTATTCTACTTAATTAATTAGCCTGAAATCGGTATCAGTGGAGCGTGTTCTGGCGTTCCTATTCGCTACTTGAGCCCTCCTATATGTTCGTCTAATGACTCCCGTCGATCAGGGGATTATATGTGTAATTAGTCCCCTGAATAGGATAATTGACTCATATCTTCCTCTGTGGTAGATGCCTCAACTTCTAGTATCGTTGACTGGATTGTATGGTTTAATACCTTTCCAATGATACCCCAGATGCCCTTAATCGGTATCCAGAAACACGCAGTACAAGCTTAATCCGGCCTGCGGCTTATCGGGTGATCGCGCTGTCGCGGATTCGGTGTATAGGAGTAATAATTGTAGGTCCAGGCCTTGATCAGGTGACCCATCGCGTCGCGTCGGGTAAGCCAAAGTCGTGTAAACAACTAGGTGTTTCCCTCCCGAATAAGGTTCCCAGCGTGCCAATAAATGCCAGAGGTGGATAATATGATTCTCCCTTTGATAGTGAGCATTGCTTTTGCCTTCCCCCGTATAGAGGGTGTTTCAGGACTTTGATGTATGGGCTTTAGGCCTTAATCCGGATTCAACCCCCAAGTGTCCCAAGGGTGAAGTTTCCAGGAATAAGCTGTTATTGCCAGTTTAAGATGATAATGCAATATGGCTCTGGGTTGCACGTTTGGAGCTCACGCCAACCTCTGGATGAGCGCTGAATGTCATGCATTCGTAAAATTTGAGGTTTTGCAAATTTTGCGGCTTATCACCGGTTTGGCATAGAGGACAACAATTGTCCCATCATACATGAGCCAGCCCTCGCGCCAGAGCCCTTTGAAGCCAAGATGTTTATCCATCCAGACCTTCTCCACCTCCTTCTCTGCCGCTGTTAAGGGCCGAACAAAGAGGTCATGAAGATCCTCTATGGCGGTGAAGACCCGATCTGTGAAGGTCTCAATTGTGCCCTCGCTAACACCTGCCACATGCCTGACATCTTCGAGTGATGCGGCATTGCCGTAGCGTCTGAGAAGGTATAAGGCAACCCCTAGGTGTTTTTCAACTGGCATCTGCTTCTGATTAGAATTGTTATGGAAGACTGGGTTTTCCTTGATGAGATCCAGCAAAACACTGAACACCATCAGCGAGATGCAAAGCATGTTGGTGAAACGGCCATGGTCATCGGGATTGCCTGCATATACCCAGGCGAGACTGAGGTTCTCAGCCTTGGCAACATGGCCACGGTTCCGGAAGTAACGTGTAGAGCGTATTGAGTGAAGGATGTAAACGTCCATAGCCAGTTTTTCGATCAGCTCCTCGAGGGATTCGGGTGGGATAATAAGGTCGCGCATGAGCATGTGGGTTAAGGCTGGCTAAAAATACGAGTACATTCGAGTATACTCAGATTTAATGTTAGAATTACCATTAAATACAGCCTCAGGATAATGTCAGGTGCTAAAATTATAGACCATTAGATTACATTAGAGTAAGATTATATTACGATGCTGGTGGTGTATTTAATCATAATATTAAGTAGTGCGGGTACACCCCTCATTGAGCTTTGCCTACTTAAAATGTTGTTCTGGCTTAGGTGTAAACTGGTTCTCGGGTCTCCGTCTTTGCATCGCCCCATGGTGGATGTCCGAATCTTTTGAGGGGTACTCTTTTGCCACTGATTTGCCAGTATCTTTCGCATTCTCGGGCCCCTGAAGGCCCCTTTCTGTCAATGGCAGGCTACTAAACATTGTTCTGGTGCTCCGAGAATGCCCATACTTTTCACATTCTGCTGAGATTATCATCAATCTGTCATCTTTGCCTGTTGCTGTGTGCCATCCACTCTCTGACCCTCTCTCGTATCACCCATGGCATCCTAGCTATTGCAGGAGTAAGTATTGCAGTCAAATGGCTCTTTTCGAGCAGCAAGCACACCATGTCAGATGCTTGGTCTTCCATGGCTGCTGCCACCACTGCTGCCACTGTGTTGAAGAAGGAATTCCTCAACGCCAGTTTGGCAATGGGCTTGACTATTTGGAGGGGATTAGCATCCATTAAATATGATTAAATAAAATTACGATCCGATTACAATACATTACAATAGTCTTACGAGTAAATATGGGTCCTGATGCTAACATTATATTAAGATTACAGTACATTATGCTCTGGAGCCGTATTTAATCATAATGTTCCACCCTTAATGTGGGTTATGCAGAGCCGAAGAATGCGGGAATGCAAGCTTTCTCAAGGCATTTAGTAGTCTGGGCCTTGGGAATAGTGTCGGGGAGATTGCAAGTGTAGTGTCGCGATTAAATCACGTCTGTGCGCCTTGTTATCATTGAGATACATGAGGATAGGGGCTGAATTCCATTTTGGGGCTGTCACATCATACACGTGCTACGGCTCACATGACGACCTGCGCGCCTGCGCTCCTGCATTCCTGCGCACCTGGGCGTCTACTCTGAGCTCCCCTATTGAGTGGCTCATCGCACTGCAACAAGTTATCATGTTTTATGGGGTTATTTGTCGAGCGCTTCACCAATATCTAAATACTATGATTGGAATACTCTCAAAGCCCGCATGCCCATCAACTTGACTCAAGTCACCTTGCTTTAGCTAGGTCCCACTGCCCTTTAATTCTGCACCTGAGACTTGCCAGGAACAAAGTATAACAAACATTCTGCATAGCCTCCGAGCCCGCGACCAAATAGCTCACAACATTTCAGCGAAATAAATCGGTGAAATGCACCTGTCTGCCAGGAACAAATATGTCAAAACAATACAGTGAAGCAAATCGGTGAAATGCACCTGTCTGCTAGGAACAAACATGTCAAAACAATACAGTGAGGCAAATTGGTGAAATGTGCCTGTCTGCCAGGAACAAATGCCACCTAAAGCACTGGAACCAGTGTAAGTTCGGAGGCCTCAACTCACTGTCATTAGCACTGGGGGCAGTGACCGAGGCACTTGAAACCCGAGTGCACTTTTAATAATCTGACACTTTTGTTGCAAAATTTCAACTTTCTGACACTTTTTTTTTTCGAAAATTTCCCACTTTTGTAGGCATTTGTACTCGTAAAAGTAAGTGTTACAAAAGGTCAGTTTCTGCAACACTTTTATTGACCAACTTGAAATTTCCGACACTTTTATTTTCGAGGTACAAATTCCAACACTTTTATTCTTAAAGTTGACTCCTCTGTCAGATTTTCTTGAACGTAACTAGAATCTGATGCCATCTATGAGAGCTAGCTCACTGGACTTGTACTAAGTAGTACCAGACAAGCTGTACAAAAAAAAAGGGGGTATAGCATGCTATCTACACTCGCTGCGTTCCCACCCCATGTAGACAGGGGGTCCGTCTACCCCCGTAGATGAAGGGTAGATGGAACCCTGTATCTACCTGTGTAGACAGAGGTCAGTCTACAGGGGGTGGGAACACAGTAACTGTCCAGAAGACTCCTAATTGACAATGTACATAGAGGATCATGTGGATGTGAGGATGTGTATAAACTAGTAGACAAGTCAATGGTAAGTAAAGATCGGAACTTTGCCCTGCAGGGGTGTGGGTTGGGGGTACAAATTGAGTTGCTGGTTGAGGAATAAGGAATGAACAAAGATATGATATGGCTGCAAGTCGAGTGAACAGATAGGGGTGTGCCTGATGGAACAGGGAGGTATTCAGTACAGTACAGGCGGGAGGCAAGGGAACAAGAACATGGAAACTGAGGAGCCAATCGAGGGTGTGAATAAATGACAACCAGTTGGCAGATAGGTCAGAGACTCAGAGTCGTGCGGCCAGCAGTGAATGGTCAAAAAATGCGGCAGCTTCAGGCAGGTGGTGTGCACTATGTACACCATTTCCCGTCACAGCAGACATCTACCGGCTGAATTGTGCACACAGGCCCACCAGGATCATCCTGTCTGCTAGGAGAAAGGCAAACACGATTGGCTGCCAGGTGGAACCAATACAGATGGTCCTTTTCCCAATTTTGTGGAGCCCAGTGAGCTAGCCGCATGGATGTCAGATTCTAGTTACATTCAAGAAACTCTGACAGAGGAGTCGACTGGAAGAATGAAAGTGTCAGAACTTGTACCTCAAAAATAAAAGTGTCCAAAATTTTGACCTTGAAAATAAAAGTGTCAGAAATTTTAACCTCAAAAATAAAAAGTGTTGGAAATTTGAAGTTGGTTACATAATAAAAGTGTTGCGAAAACTGACCTTTTGTGACACATACTTTTATGCATACAAATGCCTATAAAAGTGTCAGAAACAGGGAAATTTTCAAAAAAAGTGTCAGAAAGTTGAAATTTCGCAACAAAACACAGGGGGCAAGTTACATGCCTCAATGGCAGTTGCCAGGCGGGTGCGAGGCACACGACAGGGCAGTTTGCATGGCAGTCAAAGAGCTCCCATCGGCTTTCAATCAGATTACCTGGGTGTTCAAATCACGATCACCTATCAGTTCTCAGCGTTGTGCAGCAAATATTATGATTTCTTCACCACAAGGTGTTCCCCCTTACTCATATAATTTGCAGTCTTTGAATGGCATTCTTACAGCATGGTCTTACATTTCTACTTGAGGGGTACACCATGCAATTGTACACCCCGTTGATCAACTCTGAGTCGGTCATTTTTGGATTTTGATGTGGTCTTTGAGTTTTTGCCGCATCTTTGTGTCCTTACACTTAAATCTGTGACCAAACAACAATTGTTGAATCATCATTTGGATGCATACTTGAAATGAGATCTGAGAATATTTTACACATAACAATCTAGTTGCGCACCTTGAGTTCATCCAATTTGGAATAGTCATCTTGAAGCATTTTCAACTCGGATGGACATATATGCCCAACCTGATGGCAATTGGAGATGAATATCTGGATGAACTGGGTGTGGGGGACTGAGGTGAAGGCCATTGGGGGCGGCAAACAATGGTGGCTTGAATGATCAGTCAAACAAATAATGTATTAGCTTATTTTAAGATCTGGGAGGTTTGACCGCCACCAGATCTTTAAGTTTCGCATGTCTTTCAGTTCTGCTAATGTCGTGTATTCTGCCGTACCATGAGCCTATAATTTGATGTTACAATAGAACTTGAAGTCACTCTGAACTTATAATGTCTGTCTGAGCTTCAGTTCCAAATTTCAGTTTAGTTCAGTTTATTTGATACTTAAGACTCGAGTCTGCATGGAACTTAAATTCTAAATTTAATCAAGTACTGCGCAGATTTCAAGTTTTATCCTAGAACCTCATTAGAGATGGTACACTGGGTCAATGAACAGGGACAAGGGAAGAAGGAGTTTTCAAGGCCTTATATATGCATCCTGGCCACCATGCCACCTACACTGGTTGAACATTTCACATTTTTGACACAGGGAGTAAAAACAAAATAATCTATGCCAAGACATTCACAAAATATGGAGAAAATATTTGCAATGGCTTTCATATGCCTGTGGCTCGAAAACTGCACAATACATTCAAAAGAGGCAGAAGGGATTCAAAAGATATGCTGATCTAAGCATATCTTTTGAATACCTTCTGCATGTTTGAGGCCACAAACATCCAAAAGTTATTGTAAATACTTTCCGCATATTCTACCAATGTTATAGCATGGATTATTGGGTTATCCTCCTTGTGTGAGTGAAAAAATTGATAAAAAATGTCGTTCAATTTATAGCCATTTTTCACTGAAAAAAAAGTGAAAAATTCAAAACATTTTCACCACTTTTTTGACTTGAAACCAAAGTGAAAAATGTGAAGCAAAGTTTGTGATGTTGCTAAGATGTTTCTTTCACATTTTTGACTGAACTCAAGGTGAAAAAACTTTTGGTTTTTTCAACATTTTTTTGACTAGAAATCAAAGTGAAAAATGTGGAACAACCTCCCTGGACAACTTCCCCGGCATTAACTAGATTTATCTGGTAGACCCAGCAGATGACTTTTGGAATGCTTCTGCAGACTGAATTTCATTATCCCAAACGCTCCCAAAAAAAAGAAGAAGAAGAAGAATGTGAAACAAAGTTGGTCATATTGTTAAGATGTGTGTTTCACATTTTTTGACTGAAACTCCAGGTGAAAAATGCCAAATATCACTGGTTGAACATTTCAAATTTTTGAGTGAAAAAATTGGTAAAAATGTAATTCAATTTATTGGTATTTTTTCACTGCAAAAAGAAGTGAAAATTTTATAACATTTTTCACCACTTTTTTGAGTTGAAATCAAAGTGAAAAATGTGAAACAAACCTGATGTTTTTCTTTGAACTAGGAATACCATTAATTCAATTGTTCTTTGCTAGAGAAAAGGCACACAAAGAATAGACAAAGGACAGACAAAGGGCAGGACAGGATTCCCAGGACCTTGGGAATCCTGTGCTGCTCTTTGTCCTTTGTCCGTCCTTTGTCTATTCTTTGCCTTTCACTGTTGGAGCAAGTCAAGTTATTTTCAGGGGGAAAATTGGTGAAAAATTCAAAATCTGTTTAGTACATTTTATTTTGCGTCCCAGTGGCATTTTAGGTGCATTTTAACCCCCTGCATTCATTTCTGGTGTACTTGGGTCCATATCTTCTGCTGTTCCCTCATAGATTCAAAATGCGACCTGGAAATCAAACAAAATAGCTGTTTTAATGAGTACTTAGCCCGCGGTGAGTCCAATCCCGAAGTGATTTTGGGTCCCAATGGCATTCTAGGTGCATTTCAGGTCCCTGCATCCATTTCTGGGTCCATGCTACCCACCGTTCCCTCATGGATTTAACATCCAGCCTGAAAATCAAGCAAAATGGCTGTTTTAATCAGTATTTGAGCTGCGGTGAGTCCATTCCCAGACAGATGTTGGGTCCCAACAGCATTTTAGGTGCATTTCAGGTCCCTGAATCCATTTCTGGTGTGCTTGGGCCAATGCCACCCACCGTTCCCTCATGGATTTAAAATTCGACCTGAAAATCAAGCAAAATGGCTGTTTTAATCAGTATTTGACCCGCGGTAAGTCCAATGTCAGACGCATTTCGGATTTTAAATCTGTGAGAGAATGGTGGGTGACATGGACCCAAGCACACCAGGAATGGATGCAGGGACCTGAAATGCACCTAAAACACTGTTAGGACCCGAATCTGTCTGGGATTGGACTCACTGCGGGTCAAATACTGATAAAACAGCCATTTTGCTTGATTTTCTTGGATTTTAAATCCATGAGGGAACGGTGGGTGGCAAGGACCCAAGTAGACCAGATATGGATGTAGGCACCTGAAATGCACCTAGAATGCCATTGGGATCCAAAATCCCTCTGGGATTGGACTCACCGTGGGCCAAGTGCCAATTACAACAGCAATAAAGGGTGATTTTCCGGATTTTAAATCCATGAGGCAACGGCAGACGGCATGGGCCCAAGTGGATTGGTCTCACCGCGGGTCAAATACTGAATAAAACAGCCCATTTGCTTGATTTTCTGGTCAGATTTAAAATGGACCCAGGGCAGGTCTGGATTCCCACTGGGTGCTGGGAATCCGGGTGATGGGAATCCAGACCTGCCCTTTGTCCATCCTTTGTCTATCCTGTGTCCCTCCTTTGTCTGGTAAAGAGCCATTGTCAAAATGTCACACATCTTTTGTTTGGTAAATCATTACCTCCAGACCGCATGAGTTGGCTTTTGCCCCAGTGTGATTCCCATCATCCTAATCTCATCTGAGCCATGTTTTACTACCCATCTTGTTGTGTGTATATGGCTTCTGACTACATGGGATATTGCATATATCCCATACCAACTATTCTTGGGTGATATGGCCGCCAGATTGCACATCCACGGTTTATTCAGCCAGGTGGACAATATCTAGTTGTTTGCCTTTGTTGGGTGGCTGCTGGGAGAATATTCAATATTCGCTGTAGGCCTCACACCCAGAAACCAGCTTACAGCAGTTTGCAGAATTGATGACAGTAGCTGAGAAGAAAAAAAAGAAGAGTTTTGATGCCAGAACTTGTTTTGCTCATTTCTCCTTCATTTCTGGTCCGATTAGGCTGAGAATAGAGGGGATCAAGAGGGTTTCTCAGGGCCCTCATAACAACACCATACTCACCTCCCAATTCACAGATTCAAGCTCAATGGTTTTTCCCCTCTAATCAATGGATTTGATGGATGTCCAATTTTATAACCCACATATCTCCTTCACACCGGGGGCAAAAGCCAATGCACGCGGGATCCACATGCGTTTCACGCATGTGGTCCGGAGGTGGTTGACAGGTGTGATCTGTGAGACAAAGAGCCTTTCAATTGACTTATTGTTCTGCTTAACAAAGCACAATATATTCTTTAATAAAATAGTACATAATAATTGTGTTCTCTAGACGTACTTAACTGTTCCTTTGAAGGTGTAAGTTTTGTGCACAATTCGTTTGTTGTGGCAAGCCGCGACATGACCACGATTGATGTGTGATGCATGCCGTGCAACGGCATGATGGTGCCATCTTGATGCCAAGTATGCCAAGGACATGTCGCGCCCTCGTGATGAGAAAAATGTAGGTGCATCAGAAGTTGAGCATTTGACTCAAGCCAGGCCAGCTTGAAACCTTTTGTTAGGCTCTCATTGGGTCGGCCCACTGCAGGTGTCATGTAATCACTGATGCTGTCCGCATCAGGTGCGCTGCTTGGCAATGCTGAGCAAGACATTGTTGTACTTTATCCTACTGAGCCTTGCCGGCATGCTGGTGTATCTGCTCATCACCTTTGTTGGGATGCCAGTGCACCCACTTGTAACCTTTGTCAGCAGGCTGGACCACTCACTCATCGCCTTTGTCTGCAGGTGGGACCACCTGCTCATTGCCTTTGTAGCACAATAACACCACAGCTTATTACCTTTGCTGGTAGCCCTATCCACCCACACATCCCACCAACATGAGGTCCCCCCCCAATCCCGACTGGTGGTGCCCAGCATGTTGGGAACACTGTCTGGCACTTGTATAGAGCTCACCAAGTCACCTGAAACATATTTTCAATGACCTAAATTTTGCAATTTCCTGGCCAAATTTCGCACTTGTTAACCCTAAGTGAGGGGATGCTCCGATTTTGCTTAAACAAAAATTTTATCAATGAAATAGGCTATCTTCTGTCTGAATCTGCAAGAATGGACCAAAAGTTGGCGGGTTATCATAAAATAAGGGATGCAACCACATGTTGGTGGGAACCTGGTCTTGAAGATCCACTCAGTTTTCTTTACACACATAAGTCAACAGTGGGGCACAAAAAAATGAATAAAAATCTCACTCCTGCTGGATATCCTTCGCATTGCAATTGGCATCAAAACAGTGCATCTCGACAATGCAGCGGAAGAAGTTATAGCCCATCACCTCATGTATGTACCATACCAACAAACGAATTGTGCACAAAACTTACACCTTCAAAGGAACAGTTAAGTACGTCTAGAGAACACAATTATTATGTACTATTTTATTAAAGAATATATTGTGCTTTGTTAAGCAGAACAATAAGTCAATTGAAAGGCTCTTTGTCTCACAGATCACACCTGTCAACCACCTCCGGACCACATGCGTGAAACACATGTGGATCCCGGGTGCGTTGGCTTTTGCCCCCGGTGTCATTTCTCAATAGAATTACATGAAATTGGGAGCGAATTAAAACCCCAATTCACCTGAATCTTCTATGTGCTTTTGGATTGTTATTGGCCCTCATCCTCCGGTGTAATGTGTGATTATGTTAGGAGGGGTTATAAACAGACTCAGGTAAATTCACCATTGCACACGATCAGTGAGTCACCTTTATTTGTATAATTGCAAAACATCTGGTGGCAAATTGGGGCTTTCGGTGAAAGGGTTGCTCAGGTTCAACGGTCCAAATATGCAACTGCCAAAATCCCCCTATCGAACGACTGAGTTACACCTAACTCACAAAGTGAGATTAAGCACGACTAAACCGACAATAGACAGACTCCAACACCAACACACTCCCTTAATGACCTTGATGCACTGACAAGATTCGGGTCTTTTTGGACACAAGTATAGGTCCAAGGAAACCACGAGTAAACATATTTTGTCACGAAAGTATTCAATTCCCGTTCCCCCGAGGGTGGCTAAGTCTCAACTAGTTTCTTGAAGTGGCGTTCAAGACACAACCTGAATTTATCGGTTGGTTCCCAACGTGGATTTAAGTTTCCCAACTATGCAGATATAACGGCTCTAGACCGGTTTGTTTTGGTGGACTATTAATCCGGTGGGCTGTTTAGACCCGGTTGTTTGGCTCGCGCCTTATTCCACTGACTTTGGCTCACACCTTATTCCACTGACTTTGGCTCGCACCTTATTCCACTGACTTGGCTCGCGCCTCAAACTTGCTTGGCTCGCGCCCCGTAACTAAGCTCACGCCAACCTCTGGATGAGCGCTGAATGTCATGCATTCGTAAAATTTGAGGTTTCACAAATTTCACGGCTTATCATCGGACGCACCCACCCACATGCAATTTCATCGAGAAAAGGGGGAGATAGGTGTATTATAAAATTGGATATCCATTAAATTCATTGATTACAAGGGAAAAGTAAAGCTTGAATCTGTGAATTGGGTGGTGAGTATGGTATGGTTGTGAAGGTCTTAGGAAACCCTCTCAAACCGTCTCATTTTCAGCCCAATCGGACAAGAAATGAAGGAGAAATAAGCAAACCAAGTTCCGGCATCGATACTCTTCTTTTTCTTTTCTCGGCTACTGTCATCAATTATGCAAACGGCTGTAATTTGTTCTTAGGATGTCTGCTACTATTCTAAACCAGTGGGAATCCAATATGCTCATTGATACCATGTAGAGGGGACCGTGAATGCCAAGGTGACCAGCTACTAGGTCCGAAATGGTATCAGTCATGTTTGAGAGCCTGCTCGGCCCATTTCTGGCACATTTTCGAATGTTTTTTGCTTGACACAGCAACCTCAGCCCATTTTCAAAATATGAAGTTCGAATCGGTGGGTCACAGGTCACAGCCGTTTAGAATTGATCAAATTAGTACAGTACCTGGTTGTAAGACTTCTCTGAAGACAGGATTCATGAGTACTATGCACATAGGATCACCATTATGAAATTATGGTTTATGCCCATACAATTATGCCACAATATGCAGTAGTTTACTGACTCTTCCGTAAGAAGTCAAATGTTCCCACCCCTGAATCTGACCCTATCAATATTAGTTATCCTTGTTCAGCATAACTAAAGCAGCTCCACTTGAGCTCCACTTAACTTGGGGTGTGGGCCGTGGCATAGCCCAGCAAAACTCGTACTTATTTTTTTTTTCTAGTAGGGACAGGCCACAATCTCGTCTATATCTCTATGTCCAAGTTACATGCTACTCTTATCACCCACAAGCTGTCTGGATATCGACTGAGAATTTGGGAACTGATTTCTGAGCTGTGATAATGCTGTAGCAAACTCCCAAGGCCCCTGAGGGCCGAGGCTCGTTTCATCACATTCTGACCATTGGTATTAAGTCTAACCCACCATCACTGTGGGAAGAGATTACACTCGGCCTGAGTGTATCAAATCACTCAGACCGAGTGTATCACTCATTCATCCTGAGTGCGTGGATCTTGAACTTTGGCAGAAATCATACTCAGGCTGAGTGGATTCATTCAACCAGGCTGATTGTATGTCCATCGAGGTGAGTGTCGAAAAGGATATATTAATGGCTACATAAATACAGGTGTCTCGCAGCTAATATACATCCACCACGAGTTGCCCGTGCACTGTCCCATGTTGAATGCTGTTCCCGTGGTGGAATAGTACCGGAATAAAAAGGAGTTTGGCTTGTTGTAACCTACATAAACGAGTGCGTGTCAGATACATACCGACACGAGAAAGCTAAATGCCAAAGGCAAACCCAGGAGGCTGGTGATTGGAATCCAAGTTGAAAAGGGGTAGATGAAATTCATTATGCTTCCAGGGAAAGAACTGTGCATGACACTGACTGATAATAGCGAAAATCTGCAGTGAAAAAAAAAATGAGGGAGTGTGCCGTACGTACGTACGATATACAGATACAAGTCAGATTTCTGAATGAATTCGGAACTCACTTTTGACTCTGCATAGCGGAAGAAGAGAATTGAGAGCTAGCGATACAAGTTAAGATTTTATGTCTGTAGCATTCGACGCACGTGAATGCCAAAGGGGACCACATTGTATAAACTGGGAGTTGAGTTGCGCACTGGAGAGGAAATTTTGGAGTTACCCGGGCTTGAACACATTGAAGGAAGTATCTGATGGCACCGTTATTTGATGCATAAACTTCTGCATGGACAAGGATGCATCTGAACCCCGCGTAGCGGAGCACTACTCGGCGGAAGGGAGGAATACGGTGGTAATCTGGCGTGTCAATAACAAGAATTTGGTGGCACCATGCAGAACAAAATCTTGAGTATTTGAGTCATAAGTCAGATTTGGGAGCACACTGAAATGCACCATATTTGGAGCTGAATGCGCCCACAGAGGGAGAAAATTCGGGAAATTGGAGCCCTAGGGTTGCAAATCAGACGCGGATAAAACTGGAAACATATTGTGTCGAGACTTTAACTGAACAGTATCACGCAGCAGCCGTGAAAGATCAGCGCATCTATAGCTACTGATCGATTGAGAATGGTGGACCACAAGTAACACACCCATGAAGAGGACTTGGCCATAGACTAAAGTGATGGGTGCCATGCAGTACACACACGGATTCAGCCACGGACGATGGGCGGACAATGGGCACGAGGACGATGCCTACGGTGTACTGGTGAAAGATGACACCGTGACCTTGGTTTCCAAATTAAACGACATGACGGTGCGGGTTTGGGGAAGCGCTGGAGGTGCAGCACGCACGGACGGCGGGTGGGTGGGGGGTCTGGGTCCGAGGGTGGGGAAGCTGCCGATGGCGTGGCACGTTCGTGGAGTAAGGCTTTGCTTGACAGCATGTCAGATTTGGGTGTCCAGGCGTGCTATGAATGTGTAACGTTGTATGTTGGTGAGGAGGCATGATGTGCAAAAAAAAAATATTCGTGGTCCACAGGTTTTAGCGGCTTGGGTTTCCCTGAATATTTATTTAGGTACTTGGATTCATCGGACCTGGAAGCCTCAGTGCAAGTGTGAAATACTACCTGCTTCTGGCTCAGAAAGAAGGGTAAATGGCTCCATCAGGTTCATCCTTATATGACAGCAATGGATGTTCACACCGACAAAAAATCTACGTGGCTAGTCATTAGAGAATGGTGATTGGAGGGAGGGGGGGGGGGGGGGAACACTGCATACACATACCCCTCCTTTGGGTAAGTCTGAACAAAGCTGACCGATGGTCTTGGGTACATAGGTGCAGATCACCAGCGTCTTGGTTCGTGAGCAGGGCCTGCAAGGGTCACCACCACCGCAGCACTGCAGGCAGCATTTGAAAGAAAAAGGTCCGGTTCCAAAGAATAATATGTGCATCAGCTTGCGTTGACGGCACAGTGCTGTCATCAAATTCGTCTTCTTCATGGTGGAACGATATGGGGAAAATTGGGCAAGGCTTTTCAGACACCAACCTTTAAGTGCTCTCTCTCTCGGAATATTGCGTATGAGGGCTCTTTTGTACAAAAAATACTTTTCCCCGCGCGAAAGAGGTTCGACTGATTTCGGTGATCTATTCCAGATTCCGTTTTTGCATCCCCCTGGATTCCCCCGTCGCTCTCCCATCAGTCTCGTTGACGTCGCCATCAAAGCCTGGCAGCAACGTCACCATGCGCCCTTTCCGCTCTTCCCATCACCGACACCAATTGTTCTGCCTTTCCTGCCAAACTCGGTTGTTCTGGGGACTAGGCTCAAAAATTCCCGTGAAATGACAAATTAATTATGTTGGAGGGCGTACCACCCGGTCATCGATCATTTGACATCGAAAGGCGGGCATCCGCCGACTGCCATCAATGCCATCAATTAGCTGCCGTCCCACCCTTTCCAGCCCATAAATCAACGTAGAAGGGTCACAATAATTCTAATACATTGCTATAGTCACTGAAAGGCTCGGAATCAATATCTCCGTCCAAAAACATGGATTACTCAGATACAGAAAACCTTTAAGATCCCCTTTGTTCTCAGCCAGTTGAACCACATCCATTCCATTTGTTCCCGAAGTAGTCAGACTCCACAGGATTTTATGACAGTTGATATAATTCCAGTATGGAGTCTTATTTCATTGGCATACCCCTTATTGCAGTGATGATCGAGTCCTGACTGCCCGTGCCATCGATTTCACGGAAAAATCCATTACACTACGTTGAACAGCTAAAAGACAAATCTGATGCGCTAATAACTCATGCATACATATATCAAGCCAAGTATTGGTCACGACTACAAAGAGTTTATGGGAGGTTCTGATGATTATTTGTTGCAGAATCTCGTCAGTTCAGTGAATAAACACTTGAAGGCAGAATATCCCAGCTCCACTCATATTATATCAGTTTTATTTCCCATATGCTTTTATAATATCACTGAAACTCAATGGCGTTCACCACTGAGGGTAATGTGCCCTCAGCGTGGAGAAAAGATCATTCCCGGTCAGTTCCGCCCAGTAAAGGGTCTGCCAACAGATTCAGAACATTCCTTGAATTTTTTCAGAAAATTTCAGCGGGTTGGGGCAGTATCAGAACACATTAGGCTCCCTTGACTATTTCTTGACTTGTTGAATAATTACCAGGGCTCGAAATGGTCAGTGTGCAGCACCCACCTTTGATGACAATGTCGAGGGATCAATGACTGGTTGGCGCACCTTCCAAAATATACACAGGTTGTACAGAAACAGACATTTCTGCCAACAAATTGGGCAACTATGAGAGAACAAAGAAGAAATTTTGAATTCTGTCTCGGGACAGTGTTCAGTAGGTCAGAATGCATTGGACTGCACATTTAAATGGGTGCTCTAAGATAATGTTGGCCCACAAAAGTTTGGTGAGCAATGGTCTGGGCCACTTCAAAATCTCATGAAGAATACAGTTGAGAGGCCAGGAGAACAATATTCAGGATGGGTTACGAATAATTCCTGCGTCAATCACACTCGGAAAATGGTGTTGAAAGCGAAAAATCGTCGCAGATAGGGGAGTAGTTGCCAAATGCGGTAATATCAATCTTCAATCACTGATTTCCGGCAGGACTGCCGACCACAACAATCCGCCGTTTTTGTAAAAAAAGTAATTCTGGGGAGCACACCTTGGCAGAAGCAGTCTCCTTTCGGATCCCTCTGTGGACTGGCATACGATGCAGCAATCCTGTTTTGAGGGATTCAAGTTGTCAGATCCCTTTGCTCCTCAAGGTAAAGTAAAAAATACACCATGCATCATGTTTCAGCGGACCTGTGGCCTCATTCCGGTATGGAGATCATACCAGCACTTACTCTCATTGTCACTTCATTTTTGATATAAATGTTGTATGAATCATGCAACATATAGGCATCGGATTAGTTTCGAAAATACTCTTAGATAGAAAAAAAAGACCCCTCCAGGTTCGATCTCAGGACCTTAGAAGTATGCTCGGCATTAGCCGTTAGCACAGCCACTATATGGTCACAAAAAAACTAATGGAATCACTGAAAAGGCTTCAACACAGCCACTATTTTCCTTCTACTGGAAAAGTAGGACTGATGATTCGAGCAGCGCGCAAAACCCTCATGTAAACTTTTAGAAAAGAACGAGAACTTATTACATAAGTACTCGTAATGTACATCATCCTCGTACATCACACTTCATCCCACAACTACCAAATGCACGCCTGCGGCAGCCGGGAACGCTATATTATCCAAGTGGCTCGGAACCTAGTTTGGCTCGATACCCAGTCGGTTATAGTAGACTTAAACCAGCTTGTTCTTAAGCCAGTGCAAATTATTACAGCAATTCCTGAAAATAATGGCAAACACGATACTTTTTTTTTTGTGATTCTCAAATAGGAAATTATATATATTGTCGTACGATACACGTCCTGGATACAACCGCTATCTCTACTTTGCCTCGTACTCTGCCTCGCGCCTTTGTGAACCTCTCCGAACTACCATGTCTTCCACCGACATCGATGAGCTGGACTCCGACTCGGATATCATGCCTGTTGGCCAAATGATACAATCAGTGGTGAGAGAACACCCTACCGGCGTGTTTCTTCCTCACATTCTGGCTGCAAGTCTGACCATCCAGCAGCAGCGAGGAAGTTCCTGGTTACTAATCCCACAATTATAGCAAAGCAGCTCCTAAAAGACAAAGAGAAGAAGAAGTGCAAGCAGTGCATGGAGGACAACCAGGATACGACCAGTACTAAGAAGCACAAGGCCTGCAAAACCAAGCCTGCCAATGTCGACAGCGACAACAACGATGACAAGAATGTCCATTTCAAGGTCTATGTCACCATACTCAAGCCCCCTCTTCCGACATCTAACCGAAAACCCGTCCGCAAACCAGTCGGTGGAAAGGACGACGACTTTGTGCAGCGCAGTCCATTCAAACTCAATACTAAGGATTCCTACTTGTACTTCCTGTCCAAACTTGCTGAAGCTCTCCCCTACCGCATCGATAACATCCACCAGTCCAAGATGAAGTGGAAGCCACAAAAGCCCACCAATAGCAAACTGCTTCCGGTCGGAGGAGAGGACGGTTATGAAGCCATCCAGGACGCCATGAGGGAGAAGACAAAGGAGAGGGTGATATTTATCAACATGCCTGCCCCGGCAGTGCCGATGGATGAGCCAAATGTGCGTAGCAACTTCTCAATGGCTTGCAGGTGCTAACTGGGATCCAGGCTTGGGATACTGGAGTCGAGCAGAAGCCTGCGCCAACGTTTGACTATTCGGAACTCGAGCACGAGGAATCCCTGAGTTTGTTCCAGCAGCAGAAGGTACTTTTACCCGTTCCGTATACCTTTTTGATGCTGACTGTAATTAGACCACGTTCAACGATGCAATCAAAGCCGAGAAGGAGAAGCTCGAAGATGAATATCCGATTGGAAACTGCCCTTTATTCCCCCACTTGCGTGTCCTGGTGTCCATCACGACCCAAAAACAAACTACTATTTTGATCTTACCCCAACGAGGATGGGAGTGTGGGCGAGCTGGATGGTGCACCATCCACAGTTTCCCCTTGAATACCCACTGACCATCTCTAGTCGCAAGGGAAGACAGATGTCAACTTGTCAAGACTGCTCCCGCTTCGCGTCTCTTTGATGCTAATCAACACATCAAAAATGTTCCTGGCAAGGCACCTGGTCCCGCTGATAAGCATGCAAAATGGCCAAGCCTGAAATTTATCAATTTCTGCGTTCTTGTTCCACTTACTAAAGTGGAACCAGGGTTTGTCAATATCTTGCCCATAGAGAGCCATAGAGAGGTCCGATCTGTTGGCTAAAGGCACTACGCCCCTAGTTACATAGTAAAGACTTGTCAGGTCACTGATACCACGAGGGTCAACGGCCTGGGGAGCTGCTATGTATTTACGCGTAATTCAAAGTCCAACCATTTGATGGAATTGGGACAGAGATAAAGTGTTATACCAAGGACATACACACACCATCCATTCTGACTACGAATTTCACCTGAAAGTACACTAGTGAGGTTGGGGATCAATGAACAAAGGAACCTTTGCTAAAGTGGGAACACGGCCCGAACAGTCCGGCAGTAGCCAACGGATCAATCCACGGCATGCTTGATATTCAACGCTTGGACCGCGATGTACATATGGCAAATGGAACCTGTCGTCGAAGACCCTGTCAGAAAATGCTAATTATTGGACAGCATATCACGCATACCTACTATATTGCCCATAGGAACTAATTTTTGGACACTATATCGCCCATGACATTGTATAATGGATAACCACATTTACGATAAATCCAGATTTGTCCACCATCTGTATAGCTCAGTCTACCCCGGGTCTACTATATGTGTGGTCATGCGTAGGCGCAAGGTCACCAGATTTCGACTGAGCTCTTTTGGAAAGGGACATAGGCCTGGGTAGGCTGATTTCTGGGTAAACTTTGTAGAGTTGCACCGAGTGAGGAGTTAGGAAATTACATAATGACTTGAGTACTGTACTATTTCGACCGTAGGTTCACGCCCTGTCACCTGTCACCGAGCAAGTTCACTGGAATCATAGTTCATTCCTCGGCAATCATGGGAAAATTCCCATAAATGGATGCAAAATTTTCATGTTTTTCAGCCTTTTTAAGCCTCAAAACTGCTCTGTCACCGTCACATGTACCAAATAGGTTCAGTTCACGACCCTATGTCACCCATCACCTGAACTTACGGTCGAAATAGTACAGTAAGCATATAACGAGGCAATTGAGATGTACATGTGAGCGACAGGAAATTTTTAAGGTGCAGTAACTAATAAATGTCCAGTAACTAGGAATAAAAGTAAGTCTATGATGAGCCACTGTATGCTTGTTACTTCCACATACTTCTGTGTCGGCACCTAGCCCTAAGGCTCTGAGAAGCATTATGGGCAATTTGGAAGGTCCATTGTGACTCAGCCGTTGGAAATAAGGGTGAACCTCTGCCTGAGAGCGAAATCCACAACAGATGGCTGTATCAAAATTTCACAGCTACACGTGACCCTTGCCGGTTCTGCCGAAGTCTTTTGGACGCGAAAATCCGGTCAAATTAATGAGTTTGAGCCTAGTGCAAAGTAATCCCGGGTCAGATTTGGATGTTGAAAGAGAGCGGATGGACCCGGCACGCTCCGCACGAATCACGTGAAGCTGCGAAAAAATTTCAACATTTTCACGAATACATGCAAAGCGCTGTATGACAAACCAGTCCAGTACGGTGAATCCCTCCATCAACCCTACTCTGGTGCTCAAACCTGGAGCTCAACACTGAAGGACGAGGAAACTCTGCCAGATAACTGGTTTTGAGAGCCCAAGGTTTGAGTGGGTATTGAGCCGAAAAGGTCACATCAGCCTCCTTAGGCTCTGAATCCTAATCACATCGTGTATAAAACATTACCCTGGGCAGTGGGTGTTTCTTGATCACTTATCATAGAGGAGTCAGGGCCCATTCCTCTGACCTTTACACAGTTCTCGAAGGCTAACCAAGTTAGTTGTTCATCATACAACCAAAAAAAAAAAGATGCATTGGACAACAACACTAGTCTCTCATAGCCAGACACTTCAACAATGATCGACCTCGTGCCTCGGTTTGTTGAAGTCTGTTATTAAGCGCGGGGGTCCGATCGCAGTTCGACCTTGTTACGTAATCTTCGCTTAGCACGTTTGGGTCGTTTTCGCTCTGCGGCGCCTTTTTCTCCGCTTTCTTGGTGCAGAACTCAACCTTAGAGACTATTTGTGATGATCTGCTGCTTTGGATTATTTTAAATGGTCTTTGAATCCGTGCAGGAGCTCGTCCTTCAATGTGATGGGACATCAATGTCCCAAAACCCATCAATTTGACTGGTCAACAGCTTCGGCCCATCGGACTCAAAAAATCTGAAAATATTTGGGTAAGCAGAAAACATCTTTATTTCTCTGCTGAAGATGAATTCCGGGTTCAAGAACTGGGGCAAGGTCCTCAAAATGTGATTACATAATAAGGCTGAACTCCGATCGGACCCCCGCGCTTAAAAATGGACTACAACAACACTGATTCTACTGGAAGATTGGTTTAACATCTGGGACAATAACGTGACAATTGTTTCTTGCCATCCCAATACCCTAGTTTTGTCAGGTCAACAAGCGATATGTTGTAGTTGGAAACTCGCATTCAAATCGAAATCAATACCCCATTCAAGTTGGTTCGAATGCCCGCGAAGATGCAGAGAGATGGCCTTGTTAAAGACATACCTGAAGTCCATCTCCATTAGCGCTACCGAGTCTGATTGTGATATTCTTCGACATAGTTCGCAGGTTGATGATTTGGCCCCATAGTCACCGACTCCATTTGGTAGTTTTGACAGGGCAATGCTCTCACCTTTCTCTCGGCTGTTTCTCTAGTTCTCCGGATCTCCATTGGTACCCGCATGTACTCGTCATGCGACAGCGAGCCAAGGGGAGGAAGTGAGAGGGATGCAGTTGCTCAGTCATTCATTTTGCCTGTGCTTTTTTCAGAAGGGATCCATGGATGCAATAACAACATACCGGCAGAATGTCGATGTCCCGATGGCAGCGCGTGTGAAGACCTGGCAGAGAAGGGAATGGATAGAGATAGAATAGAGCAGGGCCTCACACACCGTGGGTATTATTGATGTACCGTACAATGTGGGTATTATTGATGTGCGGGCGAGGTCGCGATGAGCGTGGCAGAGACACAGTGATGCCAGCGATGCGTGAGTATGGCAGCGGCACAGAAACTTCGAGAAAACGGAGAGACAGAGAGTCACATATCATGTAGGAGCTTGCAGGGCTGCTGGCTGGCATGGAGGAGTATTGTACTATCTCACTGCTCAAAGGAGACAACGAGATGACAAAAGGACACACCGCGAAGCAGTACCATGCACGAAGCCAGCAACCTTGTAGTCAGCAGCAAAGATGGAAGCTTTGAGAGCCAGATGGAGTGAAGGACAACAACACAGGGATTCGCAAGGAGTCAGTCGAGGGGGAGGAAGAATGTGGGAGGAAGAGAGAAACGATTGACGGGATCAAACCGAACCATGTTTACTTCACGTGGACGGCAACATCTCGGACCGAAAGATCTCTCGGACATGTCGGATCAACACATTAGGGCCGGTGTCTGTTAATCGTTGGAATCCAAAATGGACATTGTCCATCTTCATTTATCATTCCCGTGGTCCCAATTGCTAGAGTGTTAGTGGAAAAGCTAACTCTCCGAGCAAACAACAAGCAAAAATGGCAATGGTGGTAAAATTGAGCGAGAATATATCTTGGGTATAGAAAATGCTCGGACTTGGGACTGAAATGCTGATTTATTTGCCAAATGTTTACTCTCACACCTATCGAAAACTTCTCAACTCACCAAAAGTTCCACAAAAAAAGTTCAGAAAACATGATTACCTTTCCCGTGGAATTTTTAATGGAAATCAGCCCTGTATACAGGCGGCAAAAAAAAGTCTTACGTTGGCTTCGCTCTGGACTATGTTTGCTGACACCGTTGTGGCGAGCAGCTACATTAACTACAAGAGATATGTAATCACCAGCAAAGGTATATTTGACTATATAATTGCCACCCGAGCTACAGCCGCTATCCCAACAATTTTGCATAATGTATTAACCGGTTAGCTACCGTCCCTGGACTTTTTCCTGATGCAGGGGCTGCATAGGTACGTCCTAATACCTACCATTAGTGCACCTGGAGCTTGTTTTGATCCTCTCAACGCTATTTCCTCATGCGGCACAAATCATTGCAGATGCTGATTCCCACCATCCTAATCTCATCTGAGCCATGTTTTGCTACCCATCTTGCTGCGGGTATGTGGCTTCTGACTACATGGGATATTGCATATATCCCATATCAACTATTCTTGGGTGATACGGCTGCCGGATTGCACGTCCACGGTTTATTTGGCTGGGTGGCCAACTACCTAGTTCTTTGCCTTCGTTGTGTAGCTGCCGGGAGAATATTCACTGTAGGCCTCACAGTTTAAATTCCTGAAAATCAGCTCCTAGTATGTCTGCCATTATTCTGAAACAGTGGGCATTAATACCATGTAGCGGGGAATGTGAATGCCAAGGTGGCCAACTACTAGGTCCGAAATAGTATTAGTTATATTTGAGAGCCTGCTCGGCCCATTTCTGGCACATTTTCGAAAATTTTTGCTTGTCACGGCTACCTCGGCCCATTTTCGAAATCTGAAGTTCGAATCGGCGGGTCACAGGTCACAGCCATTTAGAATTGATCAAAATAGTACAGTAACGCTGCTCCATACCATCGGTCGACCGGAAATAATGCTCGGATCAAAAAATACGACATGTGCAGTGTCGGAATTCCGGCTCCGAACACCGTTATCTTCGCCTCGCACGCCTGCCCTCGCTCTAGCTCACCCAGTTCTTCGTCTTTCAACAACTTCCTGGGCTCTTTCTACTCCCAAAATGCAGGGCTACAATCCCTGATACCTCGGGCTGTTCATTGGCATCACGTACCGTGGCTATGTCCTGGATACAGTTTGACTTCAATCTCGAGTGGCTCAGGCTGGCAAGGCTCACAGCGTGCGACCCATGGATGCTATGGGTCTGAAATTTGGCATGGGTTTTTGAGACTGGGAATCCTCCACCTTCGTGTGTCCTCCAACTTTCCCTTCCGTAAATTCCCTTCTCACTGTTGCCCTTTACCTCAAACCACCTGAATCTGCTGTCCGAGACGTTTGGATTTTTCTGGGACCTAGTGGCACCTTGGAGTGGGGATGGGCACCCTGGTATGTCAACATTCTTTGCAATGAACAATATATCCCTGATTTAGGGCCGCCGCAGTTACTGGTCCTGAGGAGGTGCCTGGGTAGTCGCGCCTCTGCGATTCAGCAGACTCTGCTGCCATCACACACACATTTTTTGACACCCCCCATTGCTTGTATGTAGACCTAAACTATACAGAATGGTCCCTGGTCTGTCTTAGTATCATTCCTGAATGCGGTGGCCGCACGTCTGCGGCTGTCGAGCTTAAACGACGGGGTGGCCGGTTACCTTGTTTTTGCCCGAGTCGGTTCACATCCGCAGAAAAAAATTCATCTCTCCACCAACACTCCATGTAAATTCAAGAAAATGGTCTGTAATGATTCATAGGATACCTGCCTTTGTCCCAGCACACACTGGATTGCATAGCCACAGTATGGCTCTCGAGAACTGGCGATAGATGCTAAGGTGGCCGGAATCCCATAGTATTTCGACCAAAGGTTCAGTGATGGGTGACACCCAGATTTTTTTGATGTGCCCAAAAATCGTGTTAAATCGAAACAAAATTTCTCGGTCTTCTCGGTCGAAATTTTTCTAAAAATAGTGAACCTCTGGTCGAAATAGTACAGTAGTACTCCGGGATACTTCCCGAAACCGGCGTTCCTGAGCGGGACCGTGCCGTGTAATCCTACCTACCTACCGTACTTATCGTAACTTTAGCGTCTTCTTGATAACCGACCCACCTCGCTCCCTTCTCTACTGATCTCGACGTCCCCGCACCTGCTCCAAGACAACGCCGCGAGTACGACCCCGAGCCGCAGACATACGCTGTGAGCGTGGCTTCTCGTGATTGGCCCTCTCCCTCTCGGCGTACTCCCCTCCAGCACAGGTGTCAAGCGCTCTGTGTTCTCCACGCTCACCACCGCTTCGCGCTACGTCAAGCGCTTCAGCACCGCGACCCTGGCCTCGCACTCGCAGGACGTGCACGTGCTTCCGACCTTCGTGTTGTCTGCGCCATCGCCCCACACACCGGGCTTCACGCTCCCGCTCCACGTCGGATAGCACGAGCGGCGTATTGAGCGGTTTACCGAGCGCAATGGGGCCTCGGCGCGGAGGGTGCGTCCGGGAAGCAAGCCGTGTCTGATGCGCTGCGATGTCTTCGTATGCCGTCACGCGCACGGATGAAACAGATTCGTACATTTGATTTTCTCACTATCGCTAGATTCTGTCCTTCGTGGCCTCGCTTCCGGGACAACCCGTGCACTGTGGCCGCCGCGTCCACATTATCCACACCCTGCGCCCCGCCCCGTTCTTCCTCGAGCGTGTCGACTCTACATCGCGCGGGATCAGTCCCACCGCGGCGCATATTTAACCAGCCTCTCCACCACCGCGTCTCTAGGTCCACCGGCATGCTGAACATGGGATGCGCCGTGGGGTCTCTGCGTCCGAGCACTCCACCCCACCCGTACTACCGCGATCAGGCCGAGCGCGTCTGAAGTGGCCTGGATGTCTCATCGGCGTGCCGCGGCCTTCTTCAGCTGCGGCTATCTCAATCTACGTGCCAGTGTCCTGCTGTATCGCTATCGCCAGAGCCTTTCCTTCGTGCCCTTTCCCTCGCCTCCGGGACAACGCGCAACGCACTATCCCTCGCCGGCCGCACCCCCGCAAGGCGTATTCACGGCGCTCCCCCCGATCTCAAAGCTCCGAAGGGAACTTATTCAAACTCTGCTCTTCTGAAGAGCCCGCTGCTTCATATGACTTCAAGTATTAAATAGAAGGATGGCCAACCCATTTGTACGTGGTCTGTGAGGCTTCCCCCTATTCAAGATGCAGCGCGAACCCTTGCCCCTACCTCTCAGTCTTTCCCCTCCGGCTTGCCCTCCCCCAGCGCCAAACGAGCGGTCGTACCATCCGGCCCCGATGTGCACTATCCCTCGCCATCCGCACTTCCACTTCAGACCGCGATCTGTGTTCACGGCGACCCGCAGCAGCCCAAATCTTAAAGCTCCGATTGGCGCTAATTCGGCGCTTATTGCAATTGAAGAGACTGTGGCTCTGCAGAACTTCAAGTATTCAATTTAGGACTGTATCTGAACGGTCTGGGAGGCTTCGCGCTCGACTCACTTTTGCCGCCGGTCACGGCTACACCGAGTTTTCCATCGTATAATTTTCCCGTGTCGCATCCCAATGCTCAGAGCAGTTCTCTTCGGCTGTTAGCGCACCTACTCCTCATATGTAGGATGCCGACCTTCTGAACAACTTGCAGAGAATCTTCGCGCTCGGATCTGGTGATCCAGATAGGCAGACCTTTTCTACAATTTCGTCGAGGCCGCCAAGAAACTCGATGGATTTTCATTAAAAACTAAGGAAGTATTGCCTGGGCATCGAGTACCCTGGCAAATCCAGTCTCATCTCCCAAGTTCAGCTTCAAGTATGTCGCTTCGTATGTATCCCGGTCAGGTGTACCATTCCTTCGAGACGGGACGTATCCCGACCGTGCGCTCTATTTCCTCTTTTTACAGGATGCCCACCCTTTCCAATCCGTCTGCCCCAACGACCACACGTACCACCTCCTCGCTCTGGGCGACCAAGCAATTTCTCGCTGTCTCCAGCGATCCGTCGTCTCGTAGACCTAATGGGCGCTAAGTGGGCGCTTAATCTCATACGCGAAATCGGAGACCAATATTTTTTGCCGAAGAACGTTCAAGGATCCTTGACCGGCCAGATTGAGGCAGAGACGCATGGAAGGGACGATCTGGGTGTCTGCTCGACAATCCTGAAGATCCGTGCTTCAAAACTGCTCCGTATTTCGGCGCTCGACACTGAACGTACCCAGGATATTATTTCCACTCGACTCCGCTCGCTTTCGACCTCCCCCAAATATGGGCGTTATTCGCACCGATTCGTGGAAATCAAATGGGCGTCCAATATTCTCTGGCACTGACATGAAGTCCGCGCCAAGAATCTCTTGATGGGGCGAAGCGCTCCCGAGCTCAACTTGCCTTGGACGCATCAACGCAAATCCGCGAGGCAATGAATGCACAGCCAGACATCGCTCCCAACAAACTTCACCCCGCGGAGCCTGCAGAAAATTGCGACGGCCAAAGAGATGATGAAGAACTCATCGTTTTGATTGGGACAACGGGAAAGAATCTATGAATCGGGAGGCAGGTAGGTAATACACGATTGGCTGGTTTTAACTGCTAGACCGGTTCAGTAGGTGAAATTTCGAGCTCGCAATTTCTGAAAATGTTCCCACCCCCCCTCGAGGTACCAGAAAGCGCCGAATTCAGGAGCACATATCTTCTGCATCTCCGCCGCTAAGTGATGTTTAAAAAGGGTTATCAGTTCAAGCGGGGGCTCCTGGAATGTCTGAAAAGATTCGTGATATGAATCCCATATCTGGCAGAGGATAGATGGAGGCTTGCCTTGAGCCATTGGATCGTGTTGTGTAAATGCCAAGAGTAAGATATATCAGTCGAGATGGACAGATTCTCCTCGCCCAACTTATGTCCAATTTCATAAAGATCTTGTAGAAGGTCTGTGGAAGGTGGACACGATCTCACAAAGTAACCCCATACACCCGAAATATACTCCCTGCAACGCGACAAGTCATAATACACGCACAATTATAAAAACAAAACTCACCCGAGCATGGAATCCACCTCCGACCTCAGTATTTTCTTCAATAGCCGTAAGCTACCGAGCGCGAGTTCTGACAAGGTTGCCTCCAAATGGAAGGTTGGAGAGCCCAAGATGATGAAGTGGGCAAGATCTCCCAGGCCATCACCTATGACGGAACGAAGAGGACAGAGAACGGTCCTGAGCTCCTCCCATGATACATGCAACAGGGCCTGTGTCTGCCTCAAAGTCGCGGCTCCCGGGGGACTGTCTTCACAGAGGACCTGAAATATCCGGAATGCATAGCAGAGTCTGATGAGTTCTGGTGATGCCATCGCCAAAACGCCACGATATTTTCCTGAAAGGGCTCGGTTGGGGTGGTTGTCTTCACAGATTCGAAAGGTTGACAAATACTGGTAGTCTTCCCAAAGCTTGATTAGTTCCTTGGGAATGGGCCGGGCTTTCTGCGGCACCATCAAACATCCAGAACATAGACTGAATAAGTGGTAAGACCCACCTTCAGCCAATCCAACATCACGATTATGAGTTGAGCACCATTGCTCCGGTGAAATACAAAATCCGGATTCAAGGACTGGACAAGGGTTACAAGGTCCGGAGATGGCGCTGAAGATGGTATGCACTGCAGCGCTAAATCCTCAAGGTACCTGCGAATAAAATTTAGTCGAATTTCCAAGTGGGCGTATTGTTGAATTCACCAAACCACATGATAGGAAACAGTGGGTGCTTTCTCAGGATTGTAGGTCCATGCCTTCAAAATTTGAGTGGTTAGATACGTGTGGTGATGCACACTATCAACACAGAATTCGCCCGAACGAGTGGGATCAATAAGAAAGTCACGAAACGAGGCATGGTAGATGCAAATCCGGCCCTCGATATTAATCTCCAAGACAGAATGCAGGCCACGAAGGGCCAGTGCAACGCGTCCTGGCTGGAGTTCTAGCAGCTGCCCAATCTCGTGGGCATCGAGGGACCCATGCAATAGGCTCGCAGCAAGAATTGGGAGAAGTCGGGACCGAACAGCTGGACGAATCAGAGAAAGGATTTGGATGTAAAGTTGATCGAGAGCCCAGAACGGGGCCTCATCCTCTGGTGATATAGTTGAAATGCCTGTGATGGCGTCCAGACGCTCACTTGGATGGAAATCTTTGTCATCGACAAACTTGATCACGGTGGATGCATAGATGAAATAGCCCGATGATTTTTGAACGAGACGGTCGAGAACTGTTGTCGACGGCCAGGGAAAGGAAACCGTGGCCATGGTTTGGTGGTCTTGATGGATGCGGCTAAATTCATCCTGTAAATATTTCCGGACATCGGCAAAGGACTGCTGGACGTTCATCGCAGAATGGAATTTATCTAGGGATGGGTGACCAAATCCCTCGCGAATATGAGCCTCGGGCCGGCTGGCAATGAAGAATAGGATGGGAATGTGAGGGTTGTGGATGGTTTGGGAGATTGCACGTAATATTTCCCCTTGGATATTTTGGCCTTCACATTCATCGAGTCCATCAACAAGCACACAGATGGGGGTGGTAAGAGAAGCCTGGTGGCAGGGTTCAAGGATCAGCTGTTGGAGCTGGAGCGAAAGTGATCTGTCGACGATGGCTGGGTCTTCTTCTATAGTCCTTGATATGGAAGAATTCAGTTGAGGGTGGAGACGGGTGAGCTGATAAGCGATGGTAGGGAATAATTTCTTGGCATTTCCCCGAGATGGATGTCCGCGTTTGAAGAAGAAGCTCCCTCCAAGCCGATTGGCGACCTGTAGCTTTTGACACAAGGTTTGGGCCACACATGTTTTCCCGCATCCTGCAGGTCCATACAGCCAAAGAATACGGCTACTGGGATGGCTTTCAGCGGTCCAGTCTCTATTCGCAGAGTCCGAGTCATTGTGGTTTCTTTGTGGTTCGGTTCCGCAGGCCCAGTTCCATAAATCATCGAGCATCTTCGCCCGCGTATCGGGGTGACATCGTGGCTGCGGGTATCTTTCCATCGAGTCGTGGAAGGCATCTCCAGCGCAGGCACGATACAGGATATGGAGACCTGCAACGCCTGTTTAATGTATAATTTGCAGTCAAGATTGATGGAATGCTCACCGGCTTCACCGTTCCGATGGATCTGATTATTGGTGATGTTCCCACTGACGAATGTCCCACCGTGGATATTGGTCTGAGGAGGGTCTGCACCGATGTTGTGATTGAACGTGGCCAGAGTCGACTCGACCACGGCATGTGAACCATAAATGTCGGGACCGAGAACACCTGAGTTGGATGTACGTGGATGAGCACCGCCGGCATTTATGAGTCCACCTTGGGCGAATGTATCCCCGTGCATGCCAGCAGAAGATAATGGGTCTATCTGTGGATCAGTCGAGGAAAATGGGTTTGCAAGCACTGCCGCATTCGGTGTAGATGAGGCTGGTGCAGATGAGCTCGATTGGGAATAGGGTAGCATCGCTGCATCCCAAGGCAGGCGCCAACTCGTCTCAGGGGCGGATGAGGGATAGTCAATCTCCCTGGGCATCGAACTAGGATTCAGATTGTAATTCTCCGTGAAGGCGTTGTGGCAGTTGGACGACAGTCCGTCCCAGGTGGATGGTTGGGGGGATGAGGGGGCCGCGGGGGCATGCTGCAAGGGAGCTGGAAGCAGCGCCTGGATTGGGGTCATGCGCCTGGATTCTGACGGGCTTCCGCCCGGACTCTGAATCCGCGGGCGGGAAGAAATATCTTGTACTGCGTCAGATTTGAATATCAGTCTAATCATATCCGTTACACACCGTACGGCACCCTCCCCACGGCGCCTCCCCTCCTCTCAGTCCGTTCCGCTCCCACTATTTGCCTTCCGTCTGCATCCAAGTCGAGCGCAGGAAGCACATCGCTTTGCACCACCGTATTATTGTGGATATTCATATCCCCAGCAACATCGTAGAAATTCCCTCCGTAGATTCGTACGTTGGAGGTGGAAGCAAACATCGTCGCGCTACGGTGGACAGACAAGATGAGGGGAGGAAACAACGTGGAATCTGCGTGGAATGCCGCCAAATGCTGTTGCACTGCCCCCGTGGTCAGCTGTTCTGCGTTTTAAATTGCGTCAAGTGCGCGGGCGCTTCTTTTTAACAGAATTTCCGTCAAGGCTGTGATATCAGGTCGAATTGTTGAGGATGTCTACACGGCGAAAGTTATTTCGTCTAACCCGGGGTGCCAAGTGTTCATTTTCTAAAGTGAATGACCTCAACCATCGAGGGTGTCCGAGTCGAAGAACATTGTGTTCTTACTTTAAACTCGTCCGGTGCCAGTACGGTAGAGTGACGGCGCAAATAAAGAATTAAGCTGGATCAACGTGCGAAAATAACACGGGCCAATACGACGCACCGCCACTCTCCTTGTCAGTACATTTTCCTTCATGTCCAAGCACTCGATGGCTTGCGGACCCTCAGTGCGTGGTTGCCTCGTGACGTTTCCTTGCTCACCCCCTCTCCGTTTGTCTGTGGATGCCTCGGTTCTTGGGCCGCACGTTGCCGGAAATGCGCTTCTGAGAATATCTTTTCCTGCAAGGGGGACCAAAGATAAGAGATTGCCATATGGGGTCATTTTTTCTAATCTTTGGTCCCCCTTGGTTTCCTGCGCGTATTCGTCATCGCGGAACAGTGTGCCGTCCATTCTGCTAACGGCTCCTCTAGCACTACTGTACTATTATGACCAAAGGTTCACGGTATGTCACCCATCACCTCAATTGTTCACTGAACTCGGTGTTCATTTCTCGGCAATCAGGGGAAATTACCATATAGGGATGTCCGGCAGCTGCCGGACTAGATTTTTTGGATGTTTTTAGGCCTATTTGGGCCGCAAAATTGCAATGTCACCGTCACCTAGGCCAAAATTGTTCAGTTCACGACTCTCCGTCACCCGTCACCTGAACCTTTGGTCGTAATAGTACAGTACTAGTACCATTATGCCCAAATGGTCTGGATTTCTTGTTTCTCTCTTTCTTCTGTACCTGTTGGGTCCGGTTTTGGTCGGGATACAAAATTTATATTCCTGTGTATGTCCAGGTAAGAGAAAGGCACTTTTTGAGGTTTGTCAAAATCGCAAGTCGTTTTGCTGGGAAGTGATCGTTCTATTTATATCCCGATATTTGGTGCGTCGTTTTCAATGGGTTCCTGCCCTCATATAGCTTGGTGGATTTAAAGGCAAATGGAAGCCATCTCTGAGAGTCTATTCCAAGAAAAACCGGAGGCGTAGAACAAAAGGGAAAAGCAAGAAAAAAAGAAATCCAGACCATTTGGGCATAATAGTGCATTGATCCCTAGCTCAGTGCTCATCGGTCGCAACTCTTTGCTCAACCGCCATCGCTCAGCTGCCCCCCTCACAACTCGAGGCTGTTTCCGTCACATCCAGTCGGATCTGTCGTTGTTTCCATACCACATCCTTCTTGTGCCCTTACTTACAATCCCTGCTCACTGCCGCTGGCTCACGACACATCTGCACCCGTTTGAAGACAACGCCGCGAGTACGCTCTGAGCCGCACACGTACCGCTGCCGTGAATACACGGCCAGCTCTGCATGTGCGGCTGCTTGTACCTCACGCCGGCGCCAAAGCAACACTCCAACAAATTACTAGAGTCGAGCACATGCGCAGAGTTGATGCACACCGAGTGCTCCCTACCACCACAGCATCGATGCCCTCATGGTCGATACTCGTTTTCGTCGCACCAGACTTGGGATTCGGAAGTGCAATGCACATCGAGCACGAGAAGGATGGAATCGGCCACCCCACGGGCTGCGCACTCGCTGAACGTCCTGATCCCCCTCACGCGACGGTGCCCGATCCCCACACTGACTGTCTGTACGTTACGCCGCGATCAGGGTGGGGGGGCTTAACGCGTGTGCGAGCCCCTACACGCATGGTCACCCCACCCGCTCTTCCTCGACCGGCGCGGCGCACACTCAAGTTGGGGTCCTCTGCACTCGCAGGATGGACGTGACTGTGCTCGGCATCGGCACCCCGCCAGTACTAGCACGACGGCGCGTGGGGGTGGCACCGGGTCGGGGGTGGGGCGAGTGCATCTGGGTGGTGGTGTTAGGGTCGACATGGATGTCTCTTGGGGGTATGACACGCGGGCGGCGGGGGCTGATCTCCGTGTGCATGTGCGCGGCCAGTGCTGGTGGGATCGATGTGGATGTCGCCGCGGCGCGATTCGCATGCACGGGGTGGTGCAGGAACGGGTTTGAGCGCGGCAGCAGAGGAAGGGCAGAGTCTGCAGTACGAGTACTGACCCATCATGCTGGCTCCGAAACGCGCCGGATGAAGGGGTAAGTGTTTTCTTCCCTGTCGCGCCCCTCAATGATTACTTATTTTCTTGCGCAGGACGAGCTCACGAAGAAGGGAACGCGCTGGGGCTGCACTCGGTCTTAATCCGCAACCGTTTGTGACGTGCCCACGTGTGCATATTGACGCGCTCGCCATTGACGCGCCGACACGTCCCAAATTGGAATTCACAAATTGGGTGAACAATGCCGCAGAAATGTTCGCAGGTATGCCACCTGGATGATTCAGCCTTCCTTCCCTTCATTCACCATCTCTCTCCACCTTTCCACTCAAATGTATGCCACCATAGCAGCCGAATCGCGGGGAGGACTCGAGCATCCCATTGGAATATAAAAATCAGGTGCATGATCTATTTCATTGAATTTGAGCGGCAATTGAAGCCAAAAATCCAGATATTCCCAGCCGAATGCATAGCACTGGGTCATTATTATGCCCAGAACACTAGTATCCTCCAATCCCCCCGACCTCTTCACCAATGTACAAGCCCTGCCTTGCCACCACCTCCCTGGGAGTCTGCCCAACGCTCATTTCCGCTCGAATCGTTTCTGGCTTCGGGTCGGCTTCCTCCTGTCCTGCTTTTGGCTCAGAACATGCCCAGGCGTGCCAAATCCCGGTCCACTGACCCTATATTGAAGTGCAATTACGGAGCGTTGGATTTCCCTTTGAACTTCATTCAAATATCTACATGTGCACATCATATAAATGATTGAATTGCCATTTGATTCTCAGGGACACGCCAAATAGCGGCAGGAACCAGTTTCTGCTTTAAGCACCCATTAGCCGCCTGGCTACTGTTCGGTGTGTCGCAATGCGGCAGAAACCCGCCTGGGAAGGTGTAACACCAACCAGTGGAAGTATATGGGCAATAGTAACAGTAAGAAGTGACTCAAGTGGAAGTAGAAGTCACGTCTACTGCTACTGAATGTGTCTGGTAGAAGTAGAAGTGGCTTCTACTTCTACAATTCTGGTCATGCCTCTTTAGAAGTCAGAATCTCGGATCATATGAACTCCGTGCCTACATTTAAAAAGCTGGAAATTGCTATCATAATCTTCTTAGACAGCAGCACAGAGTTGGTACAACATCTGCATCAACATTAAGTCGCAGAGGTACTATCATGTTCCCTAATTCTCATGAATTCGCGAAACCTGAAGGAAAGCACCTTTCTCGCCGGTGGAAATCACGGGAATGAGGGTGAGTGCGAGACACTTCCGAACAGAAGAATCCTCTGGGAGTGCAAACGAAAACTTGCTGACCAACTCGCAGAGGACCACCTGCATCTCCAATACCCTGAGGCACCACTCGTTAACCAGGGATCGGTATCGGCAACATCGAAAGACTCACGCGAAGCGCCAGCTACATTGATCCGAATTTCAATACACATAATTGTCTCATTTCTGGAGGACGCACCCGAGACAAGTATGTGGGCCACCGAAGAAGGAGAGTCTGCAAATTGATCGATAAAGCGCACATTTCGCCAGCTAAGAAAGGACTGACAGATTAGCATAAGGGCCTAGAACTTCTCCTCGGTATGGGTTCCCCTCCAGCCACCGGGAAGGTTTGAATTCATCTGCATCCGCGCCCCAGAGCGGCTCCAGTCTCTGAAACGAGGCAATTCCTAGGCTGATGAGCGTGCCTTTGCGAATAGGAACCTGGGACGTGGACTCTCCGTTGGACGTGGTGATGCTTTCCGTGAAAGGGACAACCACATCCTCGACCGTCGTGCGCTCCTCGATTGGAACCGCCGGGTAAAGTCTCAGCGTCTCCTGCGGCATAATAAATAAGTGATGTATTGGACCCACTTCAGCCCATATCTTGCCTTGATAAATGCGTTCAAAAGGGGCATATCATCATAAGCTCCGTCGTGTCCGCCGGCCCTAGAGCGAATCTCGTCTCGCAGCCTTGCTTGGAATTCCGGATGTCTGGCGAGCTCCAGAAGCCCAAACGACAGCGTGTTTGCCTGGCAACGGGTAGTGTCAGAGAATATCGACTTGGTTCACCTGCCCGCTTACGGTCGAATCTTGTCCCGCGAGGAGAAGGACCACAGTCTGCGCCACGAGATCCTCTTCACTCAATACCTTCGATGTCTGCTCCGATTCGACTGAATACAACGACGGTTAGCCGGAGATTCCAGGTAAGGAGAGAAACACCACCGACGAAGGAAGCTGTAAATATCGGTGTCGGCCGTCAGCCCCTGCCGTACCACATTCATCTTCTCCCGGACCACCTGGCGCCCCAGTTGATATCCGAGGTAATTGACCCGGCGGACAGCCTTGAAGGCCGTGGTCGGGAGGTGTGACACCATCCTGAAAAACGAGAGCGGGATATGCGATCCGATGCCGTCGGCGAGGACTTGAGCTCGAGATTGACTAGCAGCAAGGGCACTACAGGATAAAGGGTTATGAAAATTTCCGTCTCACGAAAATTACTCTCTTACACGACCCGGCTGTTATTTACCACGAATTCTGCGCCTAAATCCCGCAGCGAGTACCCCAAAATGGCTGTAAAGAATGGTTAGAAGCTCAATAATTCGATGGATACTGCGCCGGAGACCTTCGCTCGCCACACTGAGAGTCATGTCACTGAGGAGTGGGCATACATCCATTGATTGGGTCGGAGATTTCTCTAATTCCTCTGCGAGCTAGATTCGACGAATGATGTCGGTCAGAGTGACTTCATACAGAGATTACCCCACCGTTTGAGCAGCCCTTTCAATCATTGGTTGATACTCGCGTACGGCGACAGCGGTGAATGCCGGGTTCAATGCACCACGGAGCCGTCTGTGAGCTTGCCCTATTGCAACCGACCCGTTCAGTGTTGCGTCAAGCAGGCAGCAAGACGACCACATGCCTCTGGTCATGACAACACTCTTCTCGCCATATAGCAGATCAAACATGTTGCGCCAGATCGGCGCGTGTTCGACATGCGGGCTGTTCAACAGATATTTCAACGCAAGTGGGTCGGACACCATCAGGCGGTCTTCCTGGGAAACAATTAAGTCACAGAGTTATCCGACGGGAAGTAAGTTTGACTAACCCCAAAACAACCCTTGAAGCGATAGAAGGATCCGTACACCTTCTGCCAGTTGAATTCATGGTCGCCGTACTCTGATGGAAGGAATAACTGCAGCGCATTCCCTGGACAATTATTAATCAGGAGTAATTCGAGCCGAGAACAGAGAAGAATTCAACCGAATATCCACGACGGAGAGGGGGGACCGACAATGTGTCCTATGTTGCTACCCCGACGGAGGGCCAGATACAGCAACAACGACACGATTGAAATGAGTGTTGCAGAGGCAGTTCCATAACTCAGGCTATATGCCATGATGGCGGAGCAGGGGGGTGGTGGCTCGGAACACGGCTTTTATTGTACTCGTCGTCTTCAATTTCCGCTTCTAATTCATTCCAGTTGGCTTTTATGCGGGAAACAAGTAGTTGACGAGTCGCGAGATTCATTCCCACTTGTGTTCGGGTCCCTGGCCCAAGGATAGGAATGGAAGGTGTCGGATAGGCATTAGGCATCGCAGACTCGTCGGGGCGAAGTTAGTGAGTCGTTGACGAGATGGCATTCTCTTTGCGTGACCGCAGGTCATAGTGCCGTTCTGATAGTGCTTCGAGGGATTGAATGGAATCCCCACTCCTGTCGGTAATTCCTCGCTTCGGCCGGCGGAAGTTTCTGTAAGTGTAACAGGAGGAGAATTTTGGGGGCACAGAACCTCAGCGACTTATGGGGTGTGAACGTGAATAAAGTTGATTTGCAAGACTACCTGAGTGAGAGTCCGGCCGGTGCCGGGGCGGATGCCAGCAGATCGCGGATAAAAAGGTCGGAGAAGCGGAGGGGCGGATCGAGGAAGTTCAAGCCCTTATCTCCGGTGGTCTGATAGGGCAAAGAGGTCCGCGTTCCAGGCCTGGAAATCCCAGGGGAATGGATCCGGGTGGGCTGAGGACGAATCAGAGACAGAGTCGGAAGCAAGATGTTTAGGCGGAGCAGCGCGCCGCAGAAGCTGGAAGGAAGGATCAACACCGAAGACCTGTGAAAGAAACACGTGTAAATACGACGCGACACCGAAGTCCCTTTCGCATGCTCCATAACCACGCACTCAAGGGCTTCTGGACTGTCCGCGCACCGCACGTTTCCTTCGTGGCGTCTTCTTGACCCCTTCCCACCCTTTGTCTGGGGTTAGATTGTTTCTTGAGCTGCACGTTGCCGGAAATACAGCGCACTCATCTCACTATCCCCGACCTCTTTCGGATTTTCTCGACGTCCGCGCACTCAAGGATGCTCCGTGCCGACTGTACCCCGGGTTGACATGCAGCCTATCTCCTGCCCTACCCGCAGTCCGCCGAGGGAAGGAGTGCGTGTACTACCACATCCTTCTCTTGCCCATACTTACAATCCCCCGAATCTCGACGTCCTCGCTTACCGCCGCTGGCTCAAGATAGTGTCGCGCACGATACCACGGCGTATCCGCGCCCATTGCGCCCGAGCCGCACACGTACCGCTCCCGCGAATCCGTGGCCAGCTCTGCTTGCGCGGCTGCTGGTAACTCACGCAGGTGCCAAGAGCACCCACCGCCCACCCATACGTCGCAGCACGCACCTCGTACAGTCGACCGCACAGACGCTCCGTGCTCCCCTCTGCACGCCGAATCCTGTCCGTGCGCGTCGTGTGGCACGCACAGTGGTGCTACGAGGTCTATTCTTTGAAAGTCTCAGCCCAGCCCCAGATACCCCACCGAACGTCGCTTTTCTACAAATCCCTCCCATCATATTCCCACCAGCGTCGACGATCCGAACTGCGGCTCCTTAGGGGGGAGAATTTGAATATCCCCCGATTCCAACACCCTCCGCACACGTCCGACATTGCCTTTTCCTCTTTCCCCACAATCACGAATGGCCCTCATCAACATGAATGCCCTCCAATGGCGTCTCGATTTGACGCGTACATCAACCCCGTGCGAGATGCCCTCGGGATCCCACTCGGCAGTCACCCCGACCGCGGCCATAGAGCTCTCGCATGTTACTCGGACGATTTCCAGCCGCTTGCCGAACCCGATCGTACTCGGAGTAATTTCCCCGCAGAGTCGTGTCTTTCTGAATAATTCGCGCTTCCCCCCCCCCCAATCGCACCAAGGACCTCGGAACCGGCATTCATGGCGGAACATTCATCAGTGAGATTCGAAACGTCGACAACAATCATATCCGATACCACGGCGACGCCGGTGATCATGAATGGATATGTAACTATTGTACATTGAAACAAACTGCCCAAGGTGGGGTTTGGCCGTGTCTGGTCCCTGAAGTCCACCTTCGCGCCGACCTGGTACCAGGTGCATTCATATGTAAAGGATATATTACCCTTGAGGTTGACTTTGTCCAGTTGGAATACAAAGATTAATCACTCAGGTCGGCTTATCCAGCAAATTCTTCTTGTATCCCGGCTCGACCTTGTATTCTCCTTGGGTGCTGTATTCAAGTAAACGCATAACCGTAAATATTGATGCACGCACCGGTTCCCAACAAGCCGAGAACAAAGGTTGCAACAATATCCGATGTCACCTCGATATCTGGTTCAGCGAACCCACCCCTTGCGCTTCCTACGAGGTTCAACCCGTATCTGGGCTTCGAGTCTTGGAATTTTATGAAATTCGGTGGGGAGAGGGAAATAATACTGAAGCGACACGACTCACCAACACGACAGGAGGCCTTGAGGGTGGCCGATGGGTTGCCTTGAGGCGCTCCTTCGTACAGAGTATAAGATGGCGTCTGAGTGAATGTGCGTCAAACGGGTAAAGCTGAGCAGTCGAGACTCCTTTTCATGTTGGTCTATTGGCTGTGGGCGGGTGAAGCGAAGGCTCATTGTGGTGATCAAAACTCGCCAAGTCCTGCAACTGCCCAAAATCGGAATGTTAACGCGGTTCATATCAATCTAAAACCATTCCTTACGAAGGTGGTACGTGTCCTTCACTGCAAAGTATTAGAAAAGGAAATTGACGAGTATACAGAGTGTACCTGCCTTGTTGACAACCGGGACCGTGATTGCACCTATTTCCTTCCCGGGGTCGGCGGCCTGCTTTACCCGCGCACCATTCAGCAGGATGACGTCAAACGAATGGATACCGATTCTTTATTCCTGGATCAATGGCCAGGTATTGCACACCACCCGCCGCACGTTGCATATATATTCGAGTCGATAATCAGACACGCCGGGCGATGCAGCCGCAAGGTCTATTTTGTGTAGGAATTATTTCATTTGCACATCGTGTTATACTTATACTCATTATCATGTAGGTGATGGATTTTCCGCGGCCTGCGGCGCAGATGCCGAGGAGTACGCAGATGCCATAAGCAGCACCGGGCCGCATTTCTCTGCACCCCATACTTGGGGTGTGGGCCGTGGCCTAGCCCGGCAAAACTCGTACTTATTTTTTATATAGTAGGGTATCAGGGACAGGCCGCAATCCCATCTACATCTTGACGTCCAAGTTACACACTATGCTCACCTACAAGCTGTCTGAATTTTGATTGAGAGCCAAAAATGAACATGGAAAATCCAAACTCATTGGCTTGGTTTTGAACATTCTGGTCATTGAATGTTTCTGCAACAGGCAGCATAGAGAACACAATTATCAATGCTGCCATAGAGTGATATCCTTCTATTTCTTTCCTCTACCTTCTACTCATGGGCATGATAGTGCAGATTCATTTGAACTCTTTATTCAATCACAGAGGAAATGAACCTCTCCTGAGCTCATGGTTGCAACCATATCAACCTTCAAGCCTGGATTGAGCATGGTTATGACGTGGGATATATCTTGCCCCATGGCAGCTACTTGGTTAACCTTGACAATCTGGATGGCCAGCTTTTAATTTGCCAGATTTGGATGCACAACTGAGTTCTGCTGCAACAAAAAAGACGATGTCAAAGGTCATACAACTGCTTTTTTGGATGACTCAAAACCAAGGTGGATATAATTGTACACCCTCCAACTACATTTAGACCATATGTTTGATGCAGTGTGTTTCCCGCACATTCACCTCTCACCGGGACCCATTTTTATCCATGGCTACGACTTCCGGACTGAAGAAGGTCAGGAGTAAATTTGCCTTTTCCTTCAAAATCTAATCCAAGGCTATCAGCAAAATAGGTCAGTATATTTGTCTTCCATAGATGCATATCCACTCAAGTCATGGAGTTTCATGTGTAAATCTGTTTATCCTACCTCCATGTTGTGCACCTTAACAATTTGAAGATGGAATGCAACTCCAAACATGACTGGCACGAGAACATTGGGATGTAAGTACAGTACACAGTACTTGCTAACCAACAAACAGTGTAGTTTTGACAGTAGCAGGGATTGAATTGTGCTGGTAACTTGCTGTTGCAGCGTAAAGCAGGACTCAGGCAGGGCTGGACAAGTGGATTATCAAACCACAAGAAGCTGACAAGACCCAGAGAATTTTTTCTCCATGAGACCCCTTGCAGCATTAGTGTTCATTAGGGGCAGTCAGAGTAGATGATTAAGGCCAATTCTGGAGCGATTATGCAGGCACTTATGGCCACCAATTATGCACAATTATTGATGTTTAAATTGTAAATTAATCATTCCACAACTGTTGCATAATCACCTCCAGAGCTGATTGTACAATTCTCAGCGATTCTGAGTATTTGGGATTTATGGTATTCATCGCATGATTAAATAAATCACTCATAATTGTGGTCCATAATGGTGCCCATAATCACTCCAGAATAGTCTACTCTGACTACCCCTATTATTGTACATGATTGGGTAGGGTTGGAACATTTTGAGGTAACAACTACAATAGGGTCATTCACAGTAGCCCTTTTTTGCTCCCTTTTTCACTCCCTGTTTTCTCCCCTTTTTACATTCCCATTGTTTTTTGCTCTTTTCAAGTTTAGCTATGTAAAAGGAGTGAAAAGGGGAAAGATATCGTGTCTAAGTGCACAAACCATCAAAAAGCACAGAAAGACAAGCAAAATGGGAAGAAAAAAGAGCTACTATGAAACCCCCCCATCATAACTCCCTATTCCTTCCCTTTTTCATCCCTTTTTCATCTCCTTTTTCCTCATAGGACACTGTAACTTGCACAACAGGTCTACTAATGACTTTCAACATCTACATGGTCACAAGGAAGCCTGTGGGACTGGATTTTGAGCACCAGAAGGTTTTCATGCATAAACTTGAAAAAAGGAGAAGGAGCAGAAAAAGGAACAGCAAAAGGAACACAAAAAGAGATAGAGAAAGGGGAGCTGTGAACAAGCCTAATGCTTCTTGCCATGAGCATGATAGAAAAAAAAATGCAAATAGAAAAGAAATGTACATATCAAGGTTTGATCTCAGGACCTTAGAAGTATGCTCAGCATTAGCCGCGAGCACAGCCACTATATAGTCACAAAAAAACTAATGGAATCTCTGAGAAGGCTTTCAACACCGCCACTATTTTCCTTCTACCGGAAAGGTAGGACTGATGATTTGAGCAGCTCGCAAAAGCCTCATGTAAACTTTTGGAAAAGAACGAGAACTTATTACATAAGTACTTGTAACACGCATGACAACGATGTCCGGTGGCCCAAGTGTGGTGCTGATGAAGGCTGAAATATTACTCTGGAAAATGGTGATTCTAGGACACACAACTCCAGTCGACGGAAAGAGAAGTGAAATGAAGTTTGCTTGCCAATCCTGATGGGATGGTTGGATGATGCAATGCCTTCCTGCACCCCTACTGCCAGTAGCGACTCCACCTGAGGAAAATGAATGAGTCCATCCAGGGCCTGGTCACCAGACAGCGAGATACCTAGATTATATTTAGAATTAGTCTCATTGCGGTCTGCATTTGGAATAAACAGGTTTCGCCACCTTGTTGTCGGGTAGAATGGTGATAATCTCCTGTTATGCCGAAAACAGATGCATACCAGTGCCGGTACCTGAACCAAAATCGAGCTGGAATCCAATGCAGTGGATCCTAAATTCTGCTCTTCTAATTGTACAAGGCCCGGCCCGGTGAGTAACCTTTCTGCTGTAATCTTCCAGTTGAAGGTTCACAGAGTGACCGGGCATCCCGTCCTTATGGCCAGTGCCTGCTTTCACTCTGATCCCAAACATCAGGTCCGCCCCTGTATTCTCTGCCCATTGCCAGATTTAAAAATTTCCACTGGCTCCCCCCCCCCCTCCGAGCCTCGACCCCATGGCCCGCCTCCTGAACAGACAGGAATTGAATGACACAAACGAACTGATTTAGCTTCATGTTCACAATGTAACCAAATTAGGCCTAGTCCGCCACGTCAATTTTTGGTGGTTTCTCGACTGACAGCTGTGATAAGCATCCTATCCCACCGTGCCTGGCCACGCCTGCAGCTGTTATATACCAAACCGGAGTAGGACCGAAGGATAAAGGCCAAAGGACTGGAGGCTCCGGTATGCCGGAGCGTCGGAGGCCGGAGGGTCCGGAACGTATATGAAGAGGGATCACAACACCACAGGGGGTTAAGGGTGAGTGACTACCCTGGCCGGCAGGTATCCGATAGAGGAAGACAAGTCAGAGTACCAGAGGGGATTGGAGAGCGCAGAGACAACTCAGTGCAAGGGAAGTGAGCCAAGCAACGTTAATTATCAATCTGACATACATGACATATTGAAGACGTATTTATACTATGTAGCTAATTGTATTTCCTGGGTTACAACTAATCCTTTGCAGATTACAACACATCTAGCATTGGGTTACATCTGGGTACACTTCTGGTCACACGTTACATCCGACATAATTCACAAAGTCTCCAGAAATATTATTGCATTACGATAAAACACTTTCGAGAAAGGTATGTATAGTGGAGTGGTGGGAACACCCACCGCACAATGGGCATGTGGTTGAATTGAAAGGCAGGATGCGGCGACTAACCTCTTTTTGCCCATCTTATGGGGATCAGCTGCAAACCCGGATTTGACGTCCTTGAAATTCAGTACCATACATTCCTAACCTCGGGTTAGGTCTTGGTTAGGTCCCCCTGACGTAGGTTCAAAGATATACTAGGATTTTTCAACATGTCGGACATGCGGCTACGTCGCAGCACAGCCGGGCCTTCTGAACCTCAGAACAGAGGAGAAAATGAGGGTAGGGATTTTGGCATTTACCGCCATATTCCACTTTTCAAATTTCAATCATCTGAGTTGAACATGCAGCTGTTCAGTGTCTGTCTGAGAGACCCAGACTCGACAACCTCGGTAAGTTGAAACAGATAGTGCTCTCATTGGACTTGAGAAGAGAGACAAACCTATCTTACCCCATTAATGACTGGATCAGTGGCAGCCCATGAAGTGACTGGGACTTAGCATGCATACACTGCGAAATAAACAACAATCACCCTCCAAATTCCCTTTGAAATGATTAAGAAGTTTCAAAGTTAGCTTCAAGTTATTCCGACAAAAGTAAGTAAGTTACTTTTAGATACTCAAGTTAAGTTACTATTGCTAACGTTATTTTACTTGCCTGCCACAAGTAAAGTGAAGTAAAGTAACTTTTGGCATGCTAAGTTAGTTTCGCCAGGTAACTTTAGTAACCATCATACTTATTTACTTACTTGTTTATTGAGTCGTTAGAGACTATGCGGTCGCTGCGTTCCAGGGCGGATTTGACGGGGCAGGTGCAGAAGCGACCGGAGGGGCCTCAGGCTGTAGGTATACATGTGAACTCAATGCAGCCGGGCAGCAAGGTTGCACGTATGAGAGAACCTCAGGGGAGTTGCGCACCTGTGATGATCCAGACGTTGGAAGCGTGTATTTCTGAATTCGGCTGGCGTAGTGGACACGACCGGGGTTCGTTATGTAGTTGCTGTCGTGAGTTCTGGACAATCAGAACGGCGACCTGAATCGGCGACTTTTGACATACCCGCCCTCGCAAGCAGAGTGAAAAGAGGATATTTCACCGAAATACAGAGTTAAGATCGGTGATACGGTGAATCATATTGATCTTTCTACACCGTTTGTCTCCCGTCTTGCTGGTTGTATGTAACTGCCAGTCTGAATCGGCGACTCAATATCACAATTGACCAACCACCAGCATCGGGGCTGAAAATCCAAAGCGGCTGTGTTCCAGCCATACGCGGCTCGGAACAAATCATATCCTTGTCCACTACATGGTCGTATTGAGGTTGGCTATCCCGTGATCAGCGAACCATTCTGTGGTTGCCATCTTCAATCTCACTGTATGTTACCATTATCTCACTGAATCCACTGCTGCTCGGGCCCAGCCTGCTTTGGCAACGCCTCCCACAAAAAAAATTGGCAGAGCTGAATGAATATGTAATGTGTTAGGACCAATGCAAACTTCTTCGACACTGGCAAAATGATCAGCTCCCATCCGCAAACAAAAATCAAGGAGAAATGAAGATATAAGAGGTCAGAACTGCGAGTGAAATCGCGCCGCATATCACGCTCGGTTGATGTCGACCCTCAGGAACAAAGCTGCATCATAGTGGAAGGGAAGGTTGTAGTTGGAATGAAGAGCTATCTCACCTGAGATTGCCCAACCCGAGCCTTTCTCGTCATCTGTTGGTGGTCGTGGGTCTTCTCGAAAGCATCCACGCGTCTATAAAAAAAGGATGAGCCCAAAGTGAGTCCAGAGACTGGTAAAGCATACACACCGACACAGCATACTAGTTGGTAGTAGTGGTCAGCTTGTTCAAATAAAACCATCTCGAAGTGGACGGATTGGATCGATAGCAGGCAAAGATCCAAACTAGGTTGCACGACTCGGAGCAGTAGATATAGTGCAGGGAGCGTTGACTCAGATCTGACAACGATCTAAAGCATCATCCTTTCACAACCGACTCCCTCTCGCAACCGAATCGAAAACTTTATTTTTGTAGCATTGGCCATGAAGCCGTTATACGCAAAAATGATCAAAAACCGGAGCTTAACGTACCGAGGCGGTTCGAGTCTGACAAAATCCACTTAGGCCGAATTTTTTCATTTTGGCCCTCTCGAGGACCCTAGATCTGTACAGCCGTTCTGACCTCCAAACCTTGGCCGTCACGTGCTCAGCCACCGGTGACTGTCATGAACACGGTTTTGAGGGGCAGAACGGCAAGGTAGGTAGGTAGGTAGGTAGGTAGTATTACACGGCACGGTCCAACTCGTGAACACCGGTTTCCAGGAATTATCCCGATGTACAGGCACTACTACATCATTGTCCCTGGGCCCCTCTGTACTCTAATAGCCGAGCTCACGGTCGCATTCTTGTCGAGTTGCTGATAAGCCGTGAAATCAAGTACACATGAATTTTGCGATTTTGCACGATTCAGCGTGTCAACACGCACTGAGGGACCATCAGGGCACTCTGACTGAGTGGTCCAGTCTATTAGCACAAGCTATGAGGTTAACGAGGACTTCTACCGGTACCTTCACAAATGGGGCCACCAGATATCTTAGTTAACTAAGGAAACTTGACGATGGTGGCAGAGAAACTAGGACATACAAGGCCTAAGGCTGCTTGCTAGGACACAAACAGCATACCAAAGAGGTTGCGAGGTCAATATACCAAGTGCTGGCAGGCAACAGTGGGAGGAACCCAATTATTCACGATAAGACTATTTAGACCTGTTTTACCCAAAACTGAGGACGTGTTTGATCACGCATTGGGTCCAGACCGAGTCTGGGGATGACTTGAACAGTAGGACATGATCCAGCCGTTTAGCCGCGAGGATAAACCAGAGACAGAGAGAGAGATTGTGATTTTGTGGTTGAACCACCAAACCAAACCAGGGGCTATGGGGTATCATTGGAAAGGCAGAAGAGAGGTGCATGAGCTTCAAGACTAATCAGGCCCGGGACTAGAGGCTACAGACGAAGAAGACACTTTCTATCCACTTAATCAGCAATCACATGTGTCGTGTCAAACACCACATGTCTACCATATGTCTCAACAAGACACGACCAATCAGGAGTCAGGGATTAGGATTCGGGTGCCGCGAACCCACGGACATTGTACAGTAATCATCGTGATGTAAACCATAGGGCAGTAGTATAAAAGGGCAGCAGAAGAAGAGGGCAAGCTAGCACATCTAGGGGCGCTGTACACGTTGTGTCAGCCACTGGAACCGTCGCTCTGATAGCCGTGGAGGTTAGATTGCTTTGAACGAATCATATACCAGACTCAGAATCAGAACACGGCAATAGTCAGAACACGGCAAACAGACCCAGAACATTGAACAGAACACTGAAACCGTCGAAAGACACAAAAAGCGCAGACTTAACAGTCTTAAAACCTACCCTATACTGTCTCCTTGACGTCCTAGACGTTACTTGTCCAATACAACTTGACTTGACCAGTCAAACCTTGCAAAAAGCGCGAGCGACCCTTAGTTAACTAAGTGATTGACCGAGAAACCAGCTGCTATCAAGTCTAATACCCCCAAACTTGCACTCTGACTCTCTCTATTGAGGGGTTAGTTGTTGATAGTGTTGTGTGTTGTGTGTGGTTTAGAGTTCATAGCTCTGCTGCATTAGCATTTCACATTTCGCATTCACACATACCTGAGAGTTAGCGTTTTCATCGCCGCGGTAGAACTAAAACAATACAAAGGAGCAAGAGTTAGCACATCAACCCAGGAGAGCCATTCAGCTCAAGCTACCAGACGAAACACGGGAACAGCGTAAAAAACCTCCAGGACATCATGGCAGTATTTTTCAACCAGCACAATTGTTGATCTTGGATAAATAATGGCTTTGGGGAACTCGGTGTTTGAGAGTTCTGCCATTTGGCGTTGTAGGTCTGGGATGTCGGAGAAGAGTTTTGCTAGAAAAATTGCTCGTAGTTCAACCAGTGTATCCAAGGATTCACAGGAGATCAGAGCATGTTCAGGCGTCTCACACAGGGGGCAAACAAGCGGGCACTTGTCATAAGGGCAACCCAACGGCAACCCACGAGCACTTGCTGCGGCACTCGCTCACCTCTGCCGGTGAGCTTATGTAATATGGGTATTTCCGCGCATGGGTTCGAGTCTGGGCAATGCCATCTTTTTATTTTTTCCCTTGTCACTCATTGCAGTACCAGTAACTATTGGAACTGCATATATGGTAGCAATCGGTCGAAGATCAATGAATATGCAGTATTTACTTTCAATTTATTGACGAGATAGTGGAATAACACTGTTACCAAAATTTCATGCAAATATTCAATATACCTAGTATTCTCCATGAAAGTGTTGTGCAGAGATGGAAACCGAGTATGTGATAGCTGTGATGGAATTTTGGGCCATTGAAAAAGGTACATTCAAGGAGAGAAGGAGAAGAAATTTTCTGCAGAGGGATTTAACAAGCCATTCCATGGCTCACCCAGGACATTGAGCCTAATAATATATGGCAAAACAATTGGTTACCCTGTTGATGTGGTAGGCATGGCAAGGGCTTAAGCACAGCTCTAAAAGAGTCATCAATGCTCCTTGAAAATGATATCTGGACAGTAATAAACCTTGAGTTGACAACAGAGCTCTATCCAGGACTGATATGGATTATAAACATGTATATCCTGTCCTGTATGTATTTATCTTGACCTGGAATCCATAATACATGCAATTTAAATCATTACAGCCATTGGCATTGAAGATTTTAAAAAAATGTCACTGCTCAGGATTGAACCCACACGGGACAATGTATGAATTACATAAGCTAACAACAGCGGCGTGACGAGTGCCGCACCAGTGCTCGTGGGTTGCCGTTGGGTTGCCCTTATGTATGACGGGCCGATCCGGACAAAAGTCTTTTCTTTCTTCATCTGTTGAAGGTGTCATCAATGAAAATTCAGGAGCACCAGTGCGCATCAGTGACCACCTGTTATCATTGGTGGGCATTGATGAGCACTGGTGCTTGTCAATGACCCGGCATTAGTGGTCATTGATGCGCACCGGTGTCACCGGTGCTCACTGGTGATCACTGGTGACCATCATTATCCACGGAAACTACCCCCCGATCATTGCTGCAGTGATGGCAGCATCAGCAAATTTGGTCCGAATGCTGGACATTTCCCCTTTCGGGGAGAATTTAACCCTTATTTCCCAGTATGGTATCTTATCTTTGAAAAGACGCATATTTCCGAGTATGGTACATTTCAAACGAAACTGATTTCCAATTATGGCATATCTATTTCCGAGTACAGTATATTTTAGATACCAGGCCTTCAATCCTTTTTGACTTCCAACCGATCAACATCTTCTCTGAGGATTTTGAACTATGTCTCAGGTCCACTGCACTGAGTGCAACAATCTAAGTTAACTTGGGGTGTGGGCCGTGGCACAGCCCGGCAAAACTCGTACTTATGTTTTTTTAATCCATTTTCTTTTCATGCAGGTGGGCTATTGAGCCTAAAAGAGTTATGTTTGAAGTTTGGGTAAGGAAGGAACTTATGAATTGTTCAGCACTGGTTGAACATTTCACATTTTTGAGTGAAAAAATTGATAAAAAATGTCGTTCAATTTATAGCCATTTTTCACCGAAAAAAGAAGTGAAAAATTTAAAACATTTTCACCACTTTTTTGACTTGAAATCAAAGTGAAAAATGTGAAACAAATTTTGTGATGTTGTTAAGATGTTTCTTTTGCATTTTTTGACTGAACTCAAGGTGAAAATGATGGTGAAAAAATCAAAAGTTTTTTCACTAATTTTTTCAGCAGAAATCAAAGTGAAAAATGTGAAACAAAGTTGGTCATATTGTTAAGATGTTTGTTTCACATTTTTGACTGAAACTCAAGGTGAAAAATGCGAAATATCACTTGTTGAACATTTCAATTTTTTGAGTGAAAAAATTCATAAAAATGTTATTCAATTTATTGGCATTTTTTCACCGAAAAAAGAAGTTACGAGTACTTATGTAATAAGTTCTCGTTCTTTTCTTAAAGTTTACATGCGGTTTTCGCGAGCTGCTCGAATCATCAGTTACACTTTTCCAGTAGAAGGGAAATAGTGGCTGTGTTGAAGCCTTTTTCAGAGAATCCATTACATTTGTTGTGACTACTTAGTGGCTGTGTTCTCGGGTAATGCCGAACGTACTGCTGACTTCCATACGCGTTGGTTCGAACCCGGCGGCTGCATTTCTTTTTCCACTCCCACTGTCCCACTTCCAGCGGACCATCTCACCGAAACCGTCAAACTAATTGAAGCTAACATCCATCACTTACTTTCGCTCTGTGAAGCCTGGCTGTCTGCACAATTCTGTCTTTTTTTAATGAGTCTCGTGTCCGATTTACTCCTACGTGCCTCAATGTGACCTTTTCTGGGAACTCGGGTTTAATATTTTGAGCACAATGTTAAATGGGTATACAAGAGGTTCAATGAAGTAATAATCTTTACTCGCTGTCATCAACCCGCATTTGTTCGAAATGTTTCCTCGCCGAGGGAATATCATCATCGCTTTCATCATCATCGTAGACTCGCACACGCTTCGACATCGAATTGATGATCGTTGTACGGCTTGAACTGGCATGAGCTTGTTTGGCATTGGTCCTCGCGATGTAGGCTTCCTGCTTCCGTTGATCAATCCCCGGCCATGACTATGAAATAACAAATGCTTGCCTTGGTCAATGTAGCGTCCAAAAAAGTCAATGTTCTGAGAGCCAACTTGCACGTATAATTCAAATCTTCTCCTGCCTTCGATTTCCTATAAGCTACTATCGCAAACCCCATTTCGACAATATCCCCCTGCCTAAATCCTGCAGGATCCTTACGCACCAACCTTGGCAAGGTGTGAGCCTTTGAAACCGTTACCATAAAGCGACACACCGTGTATCCTTCAACTGAAGGTAAGCAACATCATTGTCATGGCAATGCACGATGGTATCGGTCTCCAATTTGGCAAAAACGCCTGCGGGGTCAACACGTTTATCGAAGGGGCAACGTGCAGACTCTGGAATGTGGCGACCAATGGTAAAATAGCGGCTGTTACTGCTAATGACCTGCCCGTGGGTACCGTCGCACGGGTCGCAAACCCAAGGCAACATCTGATCTGCCTCGAACTTCAGCGACATCTTGTACATCATTTCCTGGATGTTCGACATCGCGTCTTTGAATCCTGGTAAATCATATCCTGTGATGGACGTGTGTTGCCTGGTGAAGTGTACCCTATTCCCGCGTATACTGTGAATATTCAGTTCGTATTCAAACCACTGTAAGTGGTAATGGAAACCTGTCTTTTTTCACCAGAGGCAATTCAAAGTCCTTCAGCACACCTACAATGCTAAAGAGACCTTCGATCCTATGGTCCTCCCCGGGCAGCATTATCTTGGCAAACTGCCCATCCTCGCGCTTTTTAACACTGATTTTGGTGAGCTGAACGGAAGCAGAAACGATATACATGTTCAACGCCAGGGCCAACATTGAAGTGCAAGAACTCACGTCAACAGACGCCGCCGGGGTGTTCCCATTCTGACCTGACAACGACTCCATGATCCCCGCCCACATCTCCACACATTTTTCTGGCCTGGCGTAAACACATTTTGTATCGTTCATGAAACGATACACTGACTTGCAGCAATATTATCGTAAAAAGAATCCATGAGGTGGTGTCGAAGATGGTGGTCGGAATATTTTGACCCTCGGAGACATCGGAATACGTTCCGATATTGATCTTGATCGGACTCGCCAATTACTGATGGACAGCTGCCATCAGTACTGCCTCGTCATTGCATGCTCCCTTCTACTCCCTCTATGTACGTTGTCTGTCCCCAAGAAATTATTGACAGTGGTGTTCTCCCTTGATAACATTTTCCAGCAAAGGCCGTGCATTACTTCTCTGGGTACCAATCAACTCACTTCCGTCTCTTTGCCCTCACGGTGCCCCCTAATTGTCGACTCAGTTCTCAAAGAAGATCCACTCCTGACTGTCAATTTTTCGGCCGCTGATCCTGAAATATCAGCTGGAGACTTCTAGGTCGTTGCACGGCCCGACTTGATGTCGATAACAGCACTAGCATGCTCTTCATGCCCATTTGTCTTTCCCTTCGCTCTGATGTTTCCAATCTAATGGCAGTTTTCTTGAATGTTTGGTCTCATTCGGTTACTCCTTCTCCTATATCCAGGTCCGGTAAGATCCGGTGTGTGTCCCCTAACCACTATCATGCTGATCGAGAAATTAAACCGGAATAACCCTTGCACCCGCGCAACCACTCATTGTGTCGTGTAATACGTGCACATTCTGAGGTGGCATGTCAGTCGAATATCCATTGCTACGTGTCGCTTCAACATTTCCCTTTTCTTCCTCACTCAATTCGCTCCTTCAGCGTTTTCGTATCGTCCCCTGAGGCTTCAACCCCTGCCCCGGATCTTTTCCGTCGATGCTGCGGACCCCTCTCTTGATTGCAGCATAAAAGCCTCCGAGATTTCGTCGTCAAAGGTCCAACGCTGTTATGAAATCTCCCCCTCCTCAACGCACAAAATTCCGTCTTACTGCTCCCAAAAAACATGTCACTGTGTACGTGAATGTCTGCCCGTCAATTCCGCAGTTCTGATATACATTGTCTAGGAATTTTATTGACGACGAAGCGGAGGAAGATGACCGCACTGAGGATGAAGACGAGAACGACTCTGGGTCAGATGAGGACGGCTTAAAGCTATTATATCCAGACGAAGAAGAGGAGCCATCTGTGTCAAGTCAGCCTGTTCCTTTACATTCACTCATCGTTTTACAGTTTGACTGACAGGACCACTACCCCTCCAGCACAATCCACTGGCCCTATCCAAGATGTTTCAGAACCTACCGCCCCACCGAAAAACATGTGAGTTCTCCTAATCCGCCACATACCTTGTCCTTACACTCCGTAGCCGGGGTCATACCCCGCCACTTAAGACACGCGCCATGTCTCAACGTGCCCAGAAAAAAAAACTGAACACTTCCGGACTCGAACAGTACGTCAATATTTTATCGGTTGGGGATTGACCTGACCTCCTTGACAAACCCCTAGATCTACGTCTGACGCTATCAACGGGGTAAAATCATCTGCCATTGTCATCCCGGCTGGCCAACGCAATACTCAGAAGCGTCTTGCGGTTACCGTGAAGCAGGAACCCAGAGAGGGCTTATCACTGTCGGCTGAAGAATATGAGTGAGTTTCATGTCCACCATGTCGTGTTATTTCTTACAATCCTAGTGATTTCTTGCGATATAAAGCAAGTCTTGATACCACGCCTGCACGTTCGGCTACAAAACCCCCCGTCAAGGCTAAAACGTGTGTTTGGCCGCACCTTTCGCATTTATTATCTGTCTTGACGTACAGATCCATTCAGTAAAGGCCTGCTAATGTCACAGCAGCGGTGAGTCCCTTGTTTCTCCTGGTTGCCCAGACTTATGTAGTACACGAGACCTACCCGTGGTCGACCCCGCACAAAGGCCAAAACGAACACGTATGTCGCTTTATTTTCTTGCAGACCCCGAGAATCAGGATGAGGCACAGATCTGAGGAGGACGAAGGCGAGCCACACGGAGCACCTCTGTCACGTTCTAAAAAAACTCAGTCACCGTCCAAAAGGTTGGCGACTTCCCGTGTTTGATAATCAATCCTTCTCACTTCTCTACCATCAGACCCGTCGCAAAAAGGAAGGAGTGAGTTTCGCTCTGCTCTCATCCCATCTGACACTAATAATGCATTAATTTAAGGAGATCTCCGAGCGAGGAAATTTCCCAGTCTCCCAAGACTCCCAGTAAGGGTAAGAAGCCTCAGGGCCCTCCTGCGCTCAAGAAGGCGAAAGTCGCCCGTGGTGCGCCGGTGTTGCAGACCGAAGATGTTCTCAAGGTGACGTAAGTGCCCAGTCTCTTCATCGTCCAAATCGCTCACCATCCACGCAACCAAGAAAACTACCCAAAAAATGTAAGGTCACCAATGAAGACGTGCAAGACCCGCTCGCGAAAGAATTGTACACAAATTTACCACCTTTGCTGTAAGTGGATCATTTACCACCTATCTACGATCTAACATCGCAACAGGAGATGTGTTTTCTTGTCGTGGAGCCCAGACACTGGGCCCGGTAATATGATGTACAGCAGCTGGGAGGACGTGACTCCGTACATGAACTTCGAGTGAGGCTTCGATCCTGACTGACGAATGCTCGAGCTGATGATTCCATAGTATAATGTGGATGTGTGCGAATTTTGTGCTCAAGGGAAAATACGTCAATCTATCCCGTATTGATCCCAGGAAGCTACAAGCGATCAAGCAGATCTACGGAGCCCAGCGGGACAGGCCAGTGGTTTACACAAGCCCAATCTTCACTTCCTGACTCAAAATTTCAGATGGACCTTGTCTATCGGCGGTACTACTGCAGTTTGTGTAACTCTCGCAATGGCCGTTCAATCGTCCGTCACCGAGGTCTCCAGTGTCGTCAAGTCCGAAAAGGCCGTCAAACATAAATTCATCACTGCGATCCCACATGGCCAAGAAATCGAACGTCTTGCCGGGGTCATTGGTATGGTATTCCATAAATCAGAGTTGAAAACACAGATTCGAGCCGATGCCATTACATTTGGCACCAAATCTCAATCTCCGCAATCCACGCAATCTTCACAAGGTCCGCTCTTAATAATGTGTATTGGCACATTCTTACTCACATTCGATCTTCGTAGCAGTTCAACCCAGATTTTTGACAGGTGGTTCTAGAAGCTTTGCCTCGACCTCGGCAGCGAGTAGCGGCGCCGCCGATGCCTTGAATGCCGACGATGAAGGTGTGATGTCATGCCGAAGTCCTCTATTCCCTGCTGAATATGCTTAGTACCTGTGTATGACGGTCGTACCACGAACTTCGATCTTGACACTGATATCGATGACCTCGATAATGTGCTCCCTCGGTATGATGACAACAACGGCGAACCGCCGAACGGTGCCTGTGTTCTCATAGCTTATACGGTTTCCCAATTCTTAGACAAGGTCAAGGCCGATGCAGTGGGGTTCAACCTTCAATGGGTTGTCGTTGTCGGGGAACCAGAGGCAGACTAATTACGATCGTGTCATTGTGTCACCGAGTATACCCTTCTTACCTCGTTATTTGTGGAACCATTCTATCTCACTCTTCTCGGGGACTCGTCACATCTCTCAAATCACCTACATTTCAGATATACTGGGGTGTTTGCTAGAAAGCGGCCCAACTCTCAGCCAACACATCGGGCTGTTCCACATCTGCATGGGCACCGCGCACTCCCTTCATACCAAAATTCCACACCCAGCACAACTCTTGACTCGAGATATTCTGCGGTTTCACCAAAATGCATGCACCGTACCAGAGGTGCTGCGTATCGACATGAGGGACCCGGCGCAACTCTCGACTCGAGAGATTCTGCGGGTTTCGTCGGAACGCATGCACCCTGAGCCAGACAGAGGATATCAGGCCGCCGGGGTGCTTCATAACGACGGGGGACCCGACGCAACTCTCGACTCGAGAGATTCTGCGGGATTCGTCGGAACGTATGGACCCTGAGCCAGGCAGAGGATATAAGGCTGCCTGGGTACTTCATGCCGACAAGGGACCCGACGCAACTCTCGACTCGAGAGATTCTGCGGGTTTCATCAAAATGCACGCACACTGTGCCGGTCCGTTGATGCCAACGCGTCGAGGTGCTGCGTATCGACATGAGGGACCCGGCGCAACTCTCGAATCGAGAGATTCTGCAGGTTTCGTCGGAACGTATGCATCCTGGGCGGGGCACGGAAGGGCTCTTGGTATGGGACGTGGACCGGGACGCTGCACAGGGACCTTGATGGAAATCTGCCAATGTTCAACCCTGCTTTTAAACGTGAGCAGCATGCCACCTGCAAGTCTTGAAACAATGCAGAAAGTCCTTGTCCAAATGCGGCCGAAACAATGGTGCCCAAATAGGTCCGTGTCCACAAGGCTTCGTGGCAATTATTCTAACAAAATCCTAATATGGATGTGGTCGAAACAATGGTGACTTCAGCTTGCCCAGATAGGCCTGTGGCCATAACCTTTGTGGCAATTAATCTGACAAAATCCTAATCCGGATGTGGCCGAAACAATGGTGAACTCCCAATTCAAATGCGGTCGAAAACATGGTCCCATCTACTTGCCCAAATGAGCCCGTAGCCACATACAAGCAGAGGGTAACGGCATTACTTCTGCTTTGAGGATTTGGGCTCCATTATTGCCGAAAGCGATCTTTGCAGCAGGCCACCGATTCCAGTATATAATTTCACCCATCTGCAATAGTCTCCCATCTCCATACCCACCATGGTTTCATACACATCACTTACCAGCATTGAATCACTCGCCTTAATCCACCCTCACCTGGCTGACTGGGCACCAGACAATCATAACGACAGCTCACTGCATTTTCCCTCCATAATCCAACGAAATGAACAAGGTCACCCAGCCACGGACTTTCCCAATGACGTGTACATTTCATCACAGCTCCGAGATACTGTAACTGATGCTCCGTAGTGTAAGCATTAAACGGATGCGCGCTCGCCTGTCACCCACCGCTGGCATCACCAAGCCGGTGACACCTTCGTATCGTATCAAGAAGCAACACCAACGGGCAACTGAGTTCCACGCCAAACGTGCGAACGAACGTCGGGTTATCAACGCCAATGGTGCTATCCTGGACCGTGCGAAGAAACAGCGTGGCTACGCTGGTCCCTTGCGCGGAGGTGGAGCCCCCGAACACGATCTAATCGAGGTTGAGATGGGGAATGGGTACGCACTTTTTGCAGATCGACTTTGTCTATTTCATTGAATTAAACCTGCAGTGCATCTGTATCAATCTACGATCTCAATGGCATCAAGACGGTTCACAGTTCCACGATTTGTAAGAATCCCGCTGTGAACGCTGCCTGTCTGGGCACGGCAAACCTGGTCCTCGGTATGCAGCCTACATTCGACACCGACCAAAGCCGCGGGGCATTCAGGACCTATTATTTCTCTCTTCACCGGGGTTCCGTGAGCGTGAGAGTCTATTCACTATGCCAATGCCAGCCCTACAGTTAATTTTCGCAGACACCTAGGATGTCAAAGGACGTCAATGATAATCTTTCTCTTTATGAGGAGCTGAAGGTTGTCAGTGAGCCGGTCAGAGCCTATGTGGCAGGTTGGTTTATTCATTTGATATCATGTTTCTGTTCTGATTTCGTTCGTTAGCTATTTTCAAAGCAGAGTTTCCGCTCCTCTCAGAGCGGTATTCAGAGGTCGCCGACATGATCCATGCAAAGTTTCCCCATCTTGAGGCCGCCTTCTACCCGTTTGCCTCGTACTGTGTCAATGTGAGCGCTCGGGGAGTCGTCACTCTGCCACACATTGATATGCAGAACTTGGGCCCTGGTCTATGCTGTGTTATTCCGTTCGGATTCTTCGACGCTGCCCTAGACTGCAAGCTCATCATAGAGGAGCTGGGCTTTATTTTTCAAGTATCCGCGGGAACACCGATTTTTTTTCCTTCGGCTTTATTCACACATTATAACTCAAAACTGGTCACAATGGGTATGCGCGGTTCGATCGTGGCTTGGACAGGTGCATCACTCTTCCAGTATGTTGACCTCGGATGTCGATCTGTTGGAGACCTGTCGAAGGAGGAGCGCAACAAGTACCACACTGCATTAAAAGATTCAGTGTTGATGGGTTTTGACAAGTTCCCTCGTAAATAAATAATCTGCCCGTTTGTTGTTCAATAATATTACTGGTTTCTTTTCGTCCGACGTCCATAACCGGGGCTCTGGGGATCACTTAGTCTCCAAAATCACATCCCAACCTTGGAAATGCAATTTACTTGGTGTGATCCTATGTAGAACTGGTTCCTATTCGGTACCAGGAACTTATCCGGAACTGATCCGGCAATTCCAAGTGAAACGTAACGATCACATAGCGTGAATACTTACACTAGATAGTGGGCCAGCGTTATTATTGAATGCACATACTATTGAACCACTTCACAATATAGGACTCTAGCTGAGGTCATGACACCGCCCTAGTTCGGGAAACATGTGATTTCATAAACCTTCGAGCGCATCTCAGCGATCAATGTCGAGTTCCGTGTAGCGGTCCGAATGGGAATCAAAATGATCATGCACATTGATTTTACACGTGGAGTGGGTTTCTTAATATAATGTTTTGAGTAAAACCTTTGACCCCCTCGAAAGATTCTTCGCAGTGTTTGTGTTCCTCGACAAGTTGATTGCCGATGCGCTGTTTATCAATATTATTGATCACGTGTGCGTCAACCCAGCTTTGGCCCGGTGCCTATATGCTGTGCACGGCAACCGATCGTTGAATCACTTTCGGTCGCAATCAAAACCCTCTCTTTCACTCTTACCACCATCATGCGTCTGTCCACCGTATTGACCTTTGGCCTTGCGTTCTTGGCCCTGTTCTGGGCCGCTAGTTATCATACCAACAATCCAAACAATCCACTCCTGGTCGCAGTTTCTGCAAACAGGAAAAATGCCGAGTGCATCACTCAGGGGTGTTCTCCTGCAGGACGATGTTCTGCTATTGCCTCTCGGCCGTACTTGTATAAAGCAGTTTCTGCAAACAGGTTAAATGCTGAGTGCATTACTCAGGGGTGCTCTCCTGCAGGACGATGTTCTGCTATTGCCTCCGGGCCATTCCTGCATAAATTACCTCCTACGGGAAATTTGAAATGGATTTTATGTGGAATCGTCACCATGTTGATAAAATTGCAACGACTATTGATCCATGTCTTTGTCGACCGTTCGCATAATTATACGTGGAGACGCAGTCTTCGTTTGAGCCATATGCTGCGTCGTTACATGACATTACATCATGATTGGAGTGCTCTGATGCCTTTCGGACCTGCTTATTTCGATGGACAACATGCTTGTGCACTCTACAGCAATTATTTGTTCGGTACCCGCAAAATCATGGTTTGCATTGTAATACTGATTTTGCTGCTTCATTCAGCTACAACGTCTGAACCGAATTACCCAACAGTTACCGTCTCACCTTGTCGTATAGGTGGAGGTGGTGTTAAGAAATATGATGCTAGCTTTGTCAGCCCATACTTGATAGGTCCTGAAAAATTGCTCAGCGGAGATGCAGTGTTGAAATTGAGCGCCGTATTCCCTGAAAATAATATACCGTCTGAAGTGTTGGAAAATGGGATGAAATTTTGTTCAAAGATTCCGTTCGAAATTATAGCAACACATCTTACCAAGTCTATCTTGAACCGTGTGAGTAACATCCACCGGGTGGACCGTTCCGGTAAAAATGTGTCCAGTAACCGTTTATACGCCGGAATTTCTCAGCATTCCTGTGTTGATTGTCCTGAAGTTATCTACGTATTCGATATAGTACCAGATTACAAAATTCGAAAAGCTGAAGCCGCTCGGGTCAGGAATTCTGCTATGCGAGAAGATCAGCGAACCAAAAAAAGATCCAATGCTAAAGCAGCTTACAAGTCCAGTGAAGCTCTCCGACAAAAGCGTAAGCTCACCCGTGAGAAGAATCTGCGAAAGAGACAAAATAGAGAAGGAAATGACACCGTTTTTCCTCCACTACCGGCTTCTCGCAGATTAAAACACACTATTATCACTGGCATGTGCGAAGATTCCAGCCCGGAGAGAATTGAAGAGTCCGGATGTGCTGTATGCGGGGAGTTAACGGCGAACCACGAAATGACGAATAAGACTGACCTGAAATTTAATTGGGACGTCCTTGCTCGTCCTGGGGTCACCAGGGCCGAAAGGTTCTCGCTCGAAGATCCAATTGACGAATTGAAAGGTCCAATATTGGCAGACAATTGTGATAAAGTTTGTGCTGATTGCGAATCGAGACTTCTGAGGAACGTTGTTCCATTGAGGAGTCTGGCTAATCACACCTGGGTCGGAAAAGTGCCATGGCAGCTAAAGGACCTGTCCTTCGCTGAAAAAATGTTGATCACGAGGGTCAGACATAGCAGATGCGTAATCCGCGTCGCTTCAGGGAGAGGGAAATTATCCGCAAATGCAATCATGTTTGCCTCCCCGATAGTCAAGATATTCAATATTTTGCCTCCTACCAAAGATGAGCTCAGTGAAGTCCTGGCATTCGTATTCATAGGTTCGGCACGACCAACGGATGAAATTTATGTTCGCACCCCAATGTTGGTCCGAAGAGACCGGGTTAGAGATGCGCTAGATTGGTTGAAGCTAAACCACATTGATTACGAGGATTTACAGATTTCTCCTGAAAACCTGTCTGACTTACCAGAATCCGGAATTCCGTGTGGTGTTGAATGGAAGGAAACAGAGGATGACAACACTAACCGAGAGCCAGAAGCGATGAGTGTGTTCGATAATGGCGAGGAAGAAGGTACTACGGATGGTCCATGCTCCTTTGCGGTGGCTGGACTTTCGGGTAATCAGTATGATCCGTTGGATATTAAAGCTTTGAAAGTAAAAGCGGTTGAACACCTCAAAAATCGCGGCAACACATTGGGTGTGGGTCAATCGGAAGAACCCGTGTCTCTATTTCACAACATTCAGTTATACCCTCAAATGTTCCCTTGGCTGTTTCCTTATGGACTTGGAGGTATCACTGGTTGAACATTTCACATTTTTGAGTGAAAAAATTGATAAAAAATGTCGTTCAATTTATAGCCATTTTTCACCGAAAAAAGAAGTGAAAAATTTAAAACATTTTCACCACTTTTTTGACTTGAAATCAAAGTGAAAAATGTGAAACAAATTTTGTGATGTTGTTAAGATGTTTCTTTTGCATTTCTTGACTGAACTCAAGGTGAAAATGATGGTGAAAAAATCAAAAGTTTTTTCACTAATTTTTTCAGCAGAAATCAAAGTGAAAAATGTGAAACAAAGTTGGTCATATTGTTAAGATGTTTGTTTCACATTTTTGACTGAAACTCAAGGTGAAAAATGCGAAATATCACTTGTTGAACATTTCAATTTTTTGAGTGAAAAAATTCATAAAAATGTTATTCAATTTATTGGCATTTTTTCACCGAAAAAAGAAGTGAAAATTTTAAAACATTTTTCACCACTTTTGTGAGTTGAAATCAAAGTGAAAAATGTGAAACAAACCTCATGTTTTTCTTCGAACTAGTAATACCGTTAATTCATACACATTTCAAGGTAAAAACAAAGGTGGAAAAATGAACAATTTTTTGACCAGTTGTTTCACTAGAAATAGAAGCAAAAAATGCAAAACAAACAGTGGGGGCAAAAGCTAACTCACCCAGAATTCACATGTGTTTCACTCATGTGTTCCGAAGGTGGTTGGCAGCTAAACAAAGCCGATATCACACTCCATCAATTGTTCTTTGCCAGACAAAATACACACAAAGAATAGACAAAGGACAGACAAAGGAGCTTGGAAATCCTGTGGCCCTTTGTCCTTTGTCCTGTGTCCTTTGTCCTTTGTCCTTTGTCCTTTGTCCTTTGTCCTTTGTCCTTTGTCCTTTGTCCTTTGTCCTTTGTCCTTTGTCCTTTGTCCTTTGTCCTTTGTCCTTTGTCCTTTGTCCTTTGTCCTTTGTCCTTTGTCCTTTGTCCTTTGTCCGTCCTTTGTCTATTGTCTGCCTTTCACTGGTGAAGCAATTCAAGTTTTTTTGACGGAAAAATTGGTAAAAAATTCAAAATTCGTTTAGTACATTGTATTTTGGGTCCCAGTGGCATTTTAGGTGCATCTCAGGTCCCTGCATCTATTTCTGGTGTGCTTGGGCCCATGCCACCCACCGTTCCCTCACGGATTTAAAATCCGAAAAATCACCCTTTATTGCTGTTTTAATGAGTACTTGGCCCGCGGTGAGTCCAATCCCAGACGGATTTTGGGGCCCAGCGGCATTTTAGGTGCATTTCATGTCCCTGCATCCATTTCTGGTGTGCTTGGGCCCATCTCGTCTGCCGTTCCCTCACGGATTTAAAATCCGACCTAAAAATCACGCAAAATGGCTGTTTTAATCAGTACTTGGCCCGCGGTGAGTCCAATCCCGGACGGATTTTGTGGCCCAGCGGCATTTTAGGTGCATTTCAGGTCCCTGCATCCATTTCTGGTGTGCTTGGGCCCATGTCGTCTGCCGTTCCCTCACGGATTTAAAATCGGAAAAATCACCCTTTATTGTTGTTTTAATGAGTACTTGGCCCGCGGTGAGTCCAATCCCAGACGGATTTTGTAGCCCAGCGGCATTTTAGGTGCATTTCAGGTCCCTGCATCCATTTCTGGTGTGCTTGGGCCCATCTCGTCTGCCGTTCCCTCACGGATTTAAAATCCGACCTAAAAATCACGCAAAATGGCTGTTTTAATCAGTACTTGGCCCGCGGTGAGTCCAATCCCGGACGGATTTTGTGGCCCAGCGGCATTTTAGGTGCATTTCAGGTCCCTGCATCCATTTCTGGTGTGCTTGGGCGTATGTCGTCTGCCGTTCCCTCACGGATTTAAAATCCGACCTAAAAATCAAGCAAAATGACTGTTTTAATCAGTACTTGGCCTGCGGTGAGTCCAATCCCAGACGGATTTTGGGGCCCAGCGGCATTTTAGGTGCATTTCAGGTCCAGTACTGATTAAAAAGGCCATTTTGCTTGATTTTTAGGCCGGATTTTAAATCCGTGAGGGAACGGCAGACGACATGGGCCCAAGCACACCAGAAATGGATGCAGGGACCTGAAATGCACCTAAAATGCCGCTGGGCCACAAAATCCGTCCGGGATTGGACTCACCGCAGGCCAAGTACTGATTAAAACAGTCATTTTGCTTGATTTTTAGGTCGGATTTTAAATCCGTGAGGGAACGGCAGACGACATACGCCCAAGCACACCAGAAATGGATGCAGGGACCTGAAATGCACCTAAAATGCCGCTGGGCCACAAAATCCGTCTGGGATTGGACTCACCGCAGGCCAAGTACTGATTAAAACAGTCATTTTGCTTGATTTTTAGGTCGGATTTTAAATCCGTGAGGGAACGGCAGACGACATACGCCCAAGCACACCAGAAATGGATGCAGGGACCTGAAATGCACCTAAAATGCCGCTGGGCCACAAAATCCGTCCGGGATTGGACTCACCGCGGGCCAAGTACTGATTAAAACAGCCATTTTGCGTGATTTTTAGGTCGGATTTTAAATCCGTGAGGGAACGGCAGACGAGATGGGCCCAAGCACACCAGAAATGGATGCAGGGACCTGAAATGCACCTAAAATGCCGCTGGGCTACAAAATCCGTCTGGGATTGGACTCACCGCGGGCCAAGTACTCATTAAAACAACAATAAAGGGTGATTTTTCCGATTTTAAATCCGTGAGGGAACGGCAGACGACATGGGCCCAAGCACACCAGAAATGGATGCAGGGACCTGAAATGCACCTAAAATGCCGCTGGGCCACAAAATCCGTCCGGGATTGGACTCACCGCGGGCCAAGTACTGATTAAAACAGCCATTTTGCATGATTTTTAGGTCGGATTTTAAATCCGTGAGGGAACGGCAGACGACATGGGCCCAAGCACACCAGAAATGGATGCAGGGACATGAAATGCACCTAAAATGCCGCTGGGCCCCAAAATCCGTCTGGGATTGGACTCACCGCGGGCCAAGTACTCATTAAAACAGCAATAAAGGGTGATTTTTCGGATTTTAAATCCGTGAGGGAACGGTGGGTGGCATGGGCCCAAGCACACCAGAAATAGACGCAGGGACCTGAGATGCACCTAAAATGCCACTGGGACCCAAAATACAATGTACTAAACAGATTTTGAATTTTTTACCAATTTTTCCGTCAAAAAAACTTGAATTGCTTCACCAGTGAAAGGCAGACAATAGACAAAGGACGGACAAAGGACAAAGGACAAAGGACACAGGACAAAGGACAAAGGGCCACAGGATTTCCAAGCTCCTTTGTCTGTCCTTTGTCTATTCTTTGTGTGTATTTTGTCTGGCAAAGAACAATTGATGGAGTGTGATATCGGCTTTGTTTAGCTGCCAACCACCTTCGGAACACATGAGTGAAACACATGTGAATTCTGGGTGAGTTAGCTTTTGCCCCCACTGTTTGTTTTGCATTTTTTGCTTCTATTTCTAGTGAAACAACTGGTCAAAAAATTGTTCATTTTTCCACCTTTGTTTTTACCTTGAAATGTGTATGAATTAACGGTATTACTAGTTCGAAGAAAAACATGAGGTTTGTTTCACATTTTTCACTTTGATTTCAACTCACAAAAGTGGTGAAAAATGTTTTAAAATTTTCACTTCTTTTTGCAGTGAAAAAATGCCAATAAATTGAATGACATTTTTATCAATTTTTTCACTCAAAAATTTGAAATGTTCAACCAGTGATGTTTCGCATTTTTCACCTAGAGTTTCAGTCAAAAATGTGAAACAAACATCTTAACAATATGACCAACTTTGTTTCACATTTTTCACTTTGATTCCTGCTGAAAAAATTAGTGAAAAAACTTTTGATTTTTTCACCATCATTTTCACCTTGACTTCAGTCAAAAAATGCAAAAGAAACATCTTAACAATATCACAAAATTTGTTTCACATTTTTCACTTTGATTTCAAGTCAAAAAAGTGGTGAAAATGTTTTAAATTTTTCACTTCTTTTTTCAGTGAAAAATGGCTATAAATTGAACGACATTTTTTATCAATTTTTTCACTCAAACATGTGAAATGTTCAACCAGTGTATTGGACATCCTGCCCACAAAAACAGATTATCAGAATTGGCCCATAAACGGCATCTGTTAATGTACCATGATAAAAGGTTCCAAACAGACCTGTATTTTCCTATGATCGCTTTCAACGATGCACAAATCAAAGGGGGGAAGCAGGGCAGCCATTTGTTGGTAAACAGAAAAAAAATCAAAGATGTGGCAGAACGTCTGGTCAACGTAGATAGTGCTGTGCTTGCAGACTTATCCAGTCGGATGGAAAAAGGCGAGAATGTTCAAGCAAATACTGAGGCTGAGAAAGCATGCTTCGACTTGCTCGATGATTTAGAACATGCCAGCGGTTCGGTACAAGGGTCACTTACATCGAAAAAATACATGCGAAACGAAGTCTGGTCCTTGATATCATACAAGGGGGCTCCAAGTTGGTTCATAACATTCTCGCCCGTTGATAACAACCATCCTCTGTGCCTATACTATGCCGACAACAAGCTGGAATTTTCCCCGAAGGCACGAGGGTCGGATGAACGATTGAGACTTATCTCGCAAAATCCTGTCGCAGCTGCTCGTTTCTTCCATCATATGTCCATGTCATTCATAAACCTTGTTCTCGGTATGAGTTCTGACGGTCCTGGATTATACGGTGAGACAGATGCTTATTATGGCACCGTAGAACAACAAGGTCGACTCACCTTACACATGCACATGTTGATCTGGATAAAAGGGGCTCTATCTCCCCATGAAATCCGAGAGAAGATGCTGGATCCCAACAGTGATTTTCAGAAAGAAATGATCAGCTACCTAGAGTCTTGCCACGTCGGTGAATTTTTGACAGGCACTATGGCTGAAGTTAAGGCAAAGGTTCCTTACCACACAAAGCTTCGTAAGGGACTTCATGATGTGATCATTGACGACGTGAGAACCCCTGTACCGATCAGATACACCGATCCAACACAGACGCTGCCAGAAGCGCCCCCCGTTCTGTGTGCTGATTGCCGTAAAGATAACTGCTCGGCATGTAACAATTCGAATACTTGGTGGAAAAAATTTCAAGACGTAGTAGAGGACCTGATACTGAGATCGAATGTGCACACTTGCAGGAGACCTGTAGCTGGTACCGACCTTACAAAGCCTATAAAACCCGGGGTACGAATGAGGACGGAAGTGAGGGGGTGTCTCCGCAAAGATAATACCTGCTCTTCCCGTTTCCCACGAGATATCTTTCCAAAAACGTTGGTGGATCCTGAGGATGGATCTATTCATGTAAAGAAATTAGAACCAATGGTCAACACGATTACACCCGAGGTAACCTATTGTATGAGATGCAACACAGATGTGACGAGTTTATTATCTGGGACCTCAATCAAGGCTGTCGTGGCTTATATCTCAGATTATGTGACAAAACCGAGTTTAAAAATCTATCACATCTTCAATACCATCCGGATGGTCTTGGAGAGAAACACTGTAAGCATCGGCTCGTCTGCAAAGGGCAGCGAAAACTGTAGGGTGCTGATAATGCAAATGGTCAATTCCTTGACATCCAAATTGCAAATAGGGAGCCCAATGGCTTCGCTGTACCTGTTAGGGAACCCTGATCATTACACGAACTACAAATTCAAAGTATTTTGGTGGAAATCCTACGTGCAGGAAGTCCAGCTGGATTGGAGTAAAAATCCAACACAACCTGAGGCCGTAGCGGCTGGTACACCCGAGCAAGTCAGCAGCACTGACAGCCCTGAAGGTGGAGATGAGGGAGATGAGACGGACAATGTTGTGGTTATGATGAGCGGCCCGGACATTGTCGGAGCAACTAATGTTGATGACTATGTCTATCGTCCTTCATTGTTTGAAGAGACATCACTCTTCGAATATTTTCAGATGACATCCAGAAAGAAACGTACACCAAAGCAGATGAAGGACTTCATGGAGAGCTTTCAGGAAAGTGAAGGGCTTGATGAGGAGAATGCGAATGTTTCGCAGCGGACACGAGATGATGATAATTGGTTGGATGATGACTTGGATGAGGAGGCAGAGGAAGAAAATGTCGGAGACAGATCAGATGCCGTTTCTTCACATCCATTCCACCCCGATCATCCTCTGTACAAGACACATTACATCAGGTGTGATAGAAGAGATCTCGAGGATACCGTACCCAACTTTGTGGGTGGTCCTCTGCCTCGGATGGACCAAGGTGACAGAGAATATTACTGTTGCAGTATGATGACTCTGTTTAAACCTTGGCGTCGAGGTATGGATTTGAAAGATGCCTTGGACAGTTGGCATGAAGCATTTTCTGAGTATGAGTTCGGCCCAAAGGCGAGAAGACTGATGAAGAACTTCAACGTAAGATATGAATGCAACGATGCGCGGGACGACTATTCATCTCTGGACCGTAAAAAAAGAAGAGCGATGCCCTTGTTCTCGAGGTTCCAAGAAAAACCAGCTGGGGATGAATCAGATAATGAGGTCGAGTACGGTGAGGACTTCCAAAAATTGGCACAAGACACACCTCTTGAAAAAGGTCCGAAACAACTGGCAAAGGAAGCACTGATGTCAGAAGCAACAACCATCATGAAGACCAGTGGTTGGGCCACCTCTGTTAAAAAGGCTTTCGGCGAAATCACAACTTTTATACCCCAAATACACCTCACTGGCGTGCAGTGGAAAATCAAAGTGGTTAATGAAAAGGAGCAAATATTGGCTGACAAATTCAAAAATGCACCAAGCATACCCAAGAAAAGAAAGGTCCGACCTGAGCCAGATCTGGTGGATGATATTACATTATTGGATTCGTATTACTTCACTAAATACTTCAAGGCTAAAAATAAAAAAGCTCAGGAAATTGTGAACAAAGTTAGCACCGACTTCAATTTGAATAAGGAACAAGACCGGGCTTTCCGGTTGGTCGCTAATCATGCCATTGCAGAAGATCCCGCTCCATTGCGCATGTACTTGGGAGGCGTAGGCGGAACCGGAAAATCTCAGGTAATCAAAGCATTGGTTAAATTCTTTGAGGACCGCGGAGAGGGACATAGATTTTTGGTACTGGCACCTACCGGCACCGCGGCTGCACTGCTAAACGGCAGTACATACCATTCTGTCTTGGGTATCATAGATTCTCTAGGAGGAGAGCGCCATGAGGGCATAGGTATCAGAAAGGTTCAAGAAAGATTGAGAGGTGTGGAGTACATATTCTTGGATGAAGTCTCCATGGTGTCATGCGCTGCCCTGTACGCAATAAGTGCCAAATTGGCTTTGGCCCTTGGCGAACCGAATGAACCTTTTGGGGGTATGAACATGATCTTTGCAGGCGACTTCGCTCAGCTGCCACCTGTAAAGGCTTTTGCCCTATATGCGGGTGACTGGCAAGTTGCACCCATTACACATACGAAACAGTTGATTCATGAGCAGAAGGCTACAATTGGTAAGATCCTGTGGAAACAGGTCACCACTGTAGTTATCTTAAAACAAAATATGAGGCAAACCAAGGATACACCTGAGGACATAAAATTCCGGACAGCCCTCGCTAACATGAGATACGGAGCATGTACATCAGCGGATATCACTTACCTCAACAGCCGTACAGTGAGTAGGCGTCCAGGGAGACCAAGTTTTCGGGATTCAAGGTTCAGTAATGTATCGGTGATCACTGCATACAATGCCCAAAAAGATCGCATAAACGAGATGGGCAGCCTGAAATTTGCAAAAGACAACAGTCAAGTGTTGGTGGATTTTTTTGCAAATGATACAGTCACTGGCAATGCTGGATCTGATGACAGGAGGCCGAAGCAGGCTAGAAAGAGAAAAATTGCGAAACCTACCAGCTTGTTATCTGACACCAGACAACAACAACTGTGGGAAGCAACCCCATCTACTTCAGAACACATCGCCGGAAAATTGAGCTTATGCACAGGATTACCGGTCTTGCTCCGTCATAACGAAGCTACGGAGTTATGCATGACAAAGGGCCAAGAAGCTGTTGTGGTCGGATGGCATGAGGGGGTGGGAAATAGAGGTCAAAGGATTTTGGACACCTTATTTGTTAAGCTCATAAACCCCCCAAAAAACATCAATGTCCCCGGTTTGCCGCCGGATGTTGTACCATTGACAAAATCATCGAAGAAGATCTGGTGCTCTTTGCCCGATGACATGCTGGTTCAGATCGACAGGGAACAGGTGCTTATCTTGCCAAATTTTGCGATGACCGACTACTCATCGCAAGGGAAAACCCGAGAATTTAATGTGGTCGACCTTGGAAACTGCAACACCCACTTTTCTTATTATACCGCACTTTCTCGCAGCTCAACTTCCGATGGGACAATCATAGTTCAGGGTGTAGTTGACTCAAAGATCACTACCGGTATATCTGGATCACTTTGTCAGGAGTTCAGAGAGTTGGAGACTTTAAATGACATCACTGCACTAAGGTTCGAAGGTCAATGTCCATCGAATGTGACGGGGGTCAACAGAAAGGAGGTCCTGAGAAAGTTTCAATTATGGAAAGGTGGTCTATACCAGCCTGAACAACTGCACGATAAAATCAGATGGAAAAAGGGTGATGCCTCTCTGATGCCGGCTGACACTCTAAGTGGGAAATGGGAATTGGTGGGTACCGACAGACCAAAGCCTGCAAAAGGGAAACCTACAAAGGTTTCCTCTAAGAGACCTGCCAATGGCGACCCTGCTTCACCCAAGAAATCCAAAAAACGCAAATTGGAGAAAACGGGGCCTTTAGGTCTGACATGGGATGCTGAAGATTATAGTTGTTGTTACGATGCTGCGGTTACACCCTTGTATGACATTTGGCAAGAGCATGGTCCGAAATGGACCGAACAATTCGATTCAATGGGTGCCTTGATTTTTCCGCAGTGAAGAACAAAACATCCAAATTGGAAGACGCTCGAGATGCGATGAGAAAGTCACTAAACAGATCCAACACGATTGACTTCCCTTATGGACCCGAGCTGGCTAGCATAGATGATCTGGCTTTAAAGCTATTCGGCACAGTATCATGGGCGACAACAACCTTCAAGTGCTTGAAATGCAACTATCGGGGAATGGAATGTGATGGATTTGACAGCTATCAAGTGATCACTGCAGATGCTCGGTTGAGTGCAAAGCACCCTGGAGATTATCGTATCAACCACTGGCTTAAAAATCAGTTCCTCAGAAAGGCAGACCGAAAATGCTCCACCTGCAACCAAGGATTGGTTTCATCAACGATCCTGAACTCTCCCCCTCCTCTATTTTACTTGTCATTGGCGGATGAAACAATCCGAATCGAGAACTCCTTGACCCTGCCTGTTGGTACTGCACGTATACGTTATTCTTTGCGGGCTGTGTTATACAGCGGTGGACAACACTTTACCTCTAGGATTGTGAAACCTGACGGTGAGGTCTGGTATCATGATGGGATCGAAACTGGAAGAGAGACCTTATACGAAGGCCTCTTGCATGGCTTGGATGAAGAAGTTTTGAGCACTTGTGTGCGAGAAGCCTCAACAAGAACGGCCGTCGGAGTGATGTACGCACGCATTGATATTTAAGGAGACCGTTGAGCTTATATGTAGTGAGGCGGAAGGTCGGCTGTGCTTGGGCTGTGCTTATGTTACTTATCACACATAATTGCTCCACGGAGTTTGGGTTGGTCGTCCTCCAACAGATCTGTCGAATGTGATCTCGAACGGTTCATCGTGTTATAGAGGTGAGTCAGCATCCCGAACATGCCGAATTGCGATTAACCACGCTTGAAGTACATATCCGAACCACTGGACATCATGTGCGCGGTGCCGTAGTGTGCCGTCACTGCCGTTGACCTGGTTCCCAAGAGAACCCTACTGGCGAGCGGATGTCTCCGATCTAAGGGTGAGTACCAAAATCCAACCGAGACTGTCTGATTTTAAGATTATAACTTTTTGGGCTTTGAATGCTACTCATTTTTCTTCCGACATCCTCGTGGATGAGCGGAAGCCATAAATAAATAACCGCGTGTACGGCTTTCATTGCAGCTTATGGCAAATACACCGCTAATTAACCGTAATACATATTGACTGCTGTATGGATCTACTTGTCTGTGTCAACAGGTGGCCGGTAAGCCCGGTGAAAGTACCCTCAACGTTGGGCGACACATATTCGACCTCTGAGACCTTTGCATAGGCCGTCGGGCAGTACTGAGCCTTTCTAACCCTCTTGAGCATCCTACAAGCAGCCAACCGCTCTCGGAAGCTCAGGGTCTGTATTTCAAGACCCGAGCCTGGCAAGCATGTGCTGCAGAGCAGCTGCACCATGCGTTGCTGCATGGACGGTCAAGAAAAGCTCTGATTGGTCCCGATCGGTGACGTTCCTCTTGATGATCCGGGTGACAGTTAGGAGTCGCCGCCTGTCTCACCGTGCCCTTGCATGTTTTCTATGTTCCATCCATATCTTTTACTGCTCCGCTTTTTACATGAATCACCTTACTATCTTGGAATACGTGATGAAATCCTCATTATCTGTATGCCTGTGTGCTGTATGACCTTTGTGGCGAATTGAACGATTGCCCTGTGCCTGATCAATTTAAAAGGAGTCTGCATATATAGGAGACACGACAGGTCACAATCAGGGGCCTCTCTCCTTGTATTCCACTTCCATGTCGCTTGGTGTGTATCTACATTTGCATGGTAGGCTTATTGACGTGTGCGGCAGATCCCTTTGTCCAACGCGAGACGAAAGAGGCTCACACTATCGAATCGATGGAGCTATTGCGTCCAGGCGGCGATATGGTTGCTGAGCACATGAAAGACTTCTTCGCTCTGAAATTGTTCCGTATTGGTCTGAATTCGATTACGAGTTGGGGACTTGTAGAGAGGTTCCTCATGGTCAAGGCGACATCGGCCTCACTTCCAAATGTGTTCTTGATATGTGCGTTATTATAATCCTCACCAGCATGCTTTAACTCGTTTCTAGTTGGGAATTATCTTGTGGTCTTCAGATTCCCCACAGAGATCTTCCTGGAATTATTGGTTCACATGGATATCCGTACTCTGACTGCTATGGCCGCCACCTGCAAATTTTTTTATGCTCGCGTTCAAGAGCTGATTCATAGTTTCTTTTCACACCAATCTGCCTCCTGGGACTTGTCGTCCGACAGTGTGCGCTTCCTACTTGACCAAACCGAGGGCCTCTTGTCAGGGTTCGCAGCAAACCTGCTAATATTCCCCTCCCACCAATCCCACCCCGTGCCGGTGGAGTTCCTAGATTTTTTTATCCCCGCGGTTGCGCTACGAGCCGTGATGAGATACTTCACGGTGGCCACACAGTTCATACGGGTATGATTCTAAAATTGGCTTCTACATTTATTGAGTGTTATCAATAGTTCAGTGATTATGTCCCAGCAGCGTCGAGGAAAGTTAAAAAGGTGATTATCCTACAACACACCAATCACCTCACTTTTCCTGTCAAAATCGCTGTCCACGTTTGCGAGAAGGAGGATCCTCGGGCGACCATCCTACGTCAAAACTTTACCGTACAATTTGTGTGCATATCGGGTCGTGGTGTCTCTGTCCCTTATGCCGATCTGACGTTTGAAGGTATGCTATAGTCGTCTCATACAAGCTCTACTGAGATTCGATGCAGGTTTATCCCTCCTTAACCACAAATATTTCCCACTCAATAAGGCGGATCATATCACGGCGTTGAAGGAGGCGTGGCGTCCCGCAAAGAAAGCCGGTATCACCCTGCGCTCTTTCCATTTCGACACCGATGGGGTGTGCAATTCCCAACTTTCTTGTCCTGCGGTCATTCACAACGATGCCGATGAGTTTCAATTCAACTATCCGTTTTACTACAAGCCCTGGGGGGACGTCGACCCACCGACATCTGTCGTTGGTGTTGCATGGAGTCTGGGAGCCCATGGATGCCGCCCTGGTACTTTATGCAATACTCCATGGGTGTCCACCTTCGACCGGAATGTTCAAAACCAAACTGAAGGTGAGTTTATATCATCATTATTCGATTACATCTCAGTCGAAATCCAGATAACTTGTGGGTGATCAGAGTAGCGTGTAACTTGAACGTAGAGATGTAGATAAGTCTGTGGCCTGTCCCCTGATACCCTACTGAAAAAAAAAAAAATTAAGTAGGAGTTTTGCCGGGCTATGCCACGGCCCACACCCCAAGTGAAAAATTCAAAACATTTTTCACCACTTTTTGAGTTGAAATCAAAGTGAAAAATGTGAAATAAAGTTTGTGATGTTGCAAAGATGTTTCTTTTGCATTTTTTGACTGAACTCAAGGTGAAAATGAAGGTGAAAAAATCAAAAGTTTTTTCACTAGCTTTTTCACAAGAAATCAAAGTGAAAAATGTGAAACAAAGTTGGTCATATTGTTGAGATGTTTGTTTCACATTTTTTGACTGAAACTCTAGGTGAAAAATGCGAAACATCACTGGTTGAACATTTCAAATTTTTGAGTGAAAAAATTGATAAAAATGTCATTCAATTTATTGGCAGTTTTTTCACTGCAAAAAGAAGTGAAAATTTTAAAACATTTTTCACCACTTTCGTGAGTCGAAATCAAAGTGAAAAATGTGAAACAAACCTCATGTTTTTCTTTGAACTAGTAATACCATTAATTCATACACATTTCAAGGTAAAAACAAAGGTGGAAAAATGAACAGTTTTTTGACCAGTTGTTTCACTAGAAATAGAACTAAAAAATGCAAAACAAACAGTGGGGGCAAAAGCTAACTCACCCAGAATTCACATGTGTTTCACTCATGTGTTCCGAAGGTGGTTGGCAGCTAAACAAAGCCGATATCACAGTCCATCAATTGTTCTTTGCCAGACAAAATACACACAAAGAATAGACAAAGGACAGACAAAGGAGCTTGGAAATCCTGTGGCCCTTTGTCCTTTGTCCTGTGTCCTGTGTCCTGTGTCCTGTGTCCTTTGTCCTTTGTCCTTTGTCCTTTGTCTTTTGTCCGTCCTTTGTCTATTGTCTGCCTTTCACTGGTGAAGCAATTCAAGTTTGTTTGACGGAAAAATTGGTAAAAAATTCAAAATCTGTTTAGTACATTGTATTTTGGGTCCCAGTGGCATTTTAGGTGCATCTCAGGTCCCTGCATCTATTTCTGGTGTGCTTGGGCCCATGCCACCCACCGTTCCCTCACGGATTTAAAATCCGAAAAATCACCCTTTATTGCTGTTTTAATGAGTACTTGGCCTGCGGTGAGTCCAAGGCATTTTAGGTGCATTTCATGTCCCTGCATCCATTTCTGGTGTGCTAGGGGCCATGCCACCCACCGTTCCCTCACGGAGTTAAAATCCGAAAAATCACCCTTTATTGCTGTTTTGATGAGTACTTGGCCTGCGGCGAGTCCAATCCCAGACGGATTTTGTGGCCCAGCGGCATTTTGGGTGCATTGGCCCCAGCACACCAGAGATAGATGCAGGGACCTGAAATGCACCTAAAATGGCGCTGGGCCGCAAAATCTGTCTGCGATTGGACTCACCGCAGGCCAAGTACTCATTAAAACAGCCATTTTGCTTGATTTTTAGGTGGGATTTTGAATCCATGAGGGAACGGCAGGCGACATGGGCCCAAGCACACCAGAAATGGATGCAGGGACATGAAATGCACCTAAAATGCCTTGGACTCACCGCAGGCCAAGTACTCATTAAAACAGCAATAAAGGGTGATTTTTCGGATTTTAACTCCGTGAGGGAACGGTGGGTGGCATGGCCCCTAGCACACCAGAAATGGATGCAGGGACATGAAATGCACCCAAAATGCCGCGGGGCCCCAAAATCCGTCTGGGATTGGACTCGCCGCAGGCCAAGTACTCATCAAAACAGCAATAAAGGGTGATTTTTCGGATTTTAACTCCGTGAGGGAACGGTGGGTGGCATGGCCCCTAGCACACCAGAAATGGATGCAGGGACATGAAATGCACCCAAAATGCCGCTGGGCCCCAAAATCCATCTGGGATTGGACTCACCGCAGGCCAAGTACTCATTAAAACAGCAATAAAGGGTGATTTTTCGGATTTTAAATCCGTGAGGGAACGGTGGGTGGCATGGGCCCAAGCACACCAGAAATAGATGCAGGGACCTGAGATGCACCTAAAATGCCACTGGGACCCAAAATACAATGTACTAAACAGATTTTGAATTTTTTACCAATTTTTCCGTCAAACAAACTTGAATTGCTTCACCAGTGAAAGGCAGACAATAGACAAAGGACGGACAAAAGACAAAGGACAAAGGACAAAGGACAAAGGACAAAGGACAAAGGACAAAGGACAAAGGACAAAGGACAAAGGACACAGCACACCGGATTTGGTCAAATTTCAATGTACATCGATACTCATAATGATTCCTTGAAAATCTGTACGAAAATCTGCACTGCATGAAACACCCGATTCCCGCAAATTTGAAACTTGAAAGAAAATTTTAGGAATCTGTACAATTATCAGCGGCGCAGAAACAATCGATTTCAGCTCCTTTGAAACTCGCTTAGAAACCATCGGCATCAGTGTGCGTTTCAAAGAAAGAGAAAGAAAGAGATTCAGTGGCTCTGAAAGCGCCACTGAAACTTTGAACTTCAGTATTAGTTTCAGCGGAACGCTGAAACTAATTGAATCAACAATACTGAATCGCCTTTTGAAATCTTTTGTTTCAGTGGTGCTTTCAGCACCACGGAATTCACTCATCTCAGTGATGCTGAGAGAGGTTCAGAATCTCACCGTTTCAACGGCGCTTTCAGCGCGCCTGAATCCGCCCGTTTCACTGGCGCTGAAATCCCCACTTAAACTCAAGGAATCAGCGAACCCGCAGGTCGACCCGTAGGTCCACTGTTAGGTTCACCCACCAGGTACACACACCCATTGCAATTGCCAGTAATATTCAATTATGAAAGCTATTATATCGAGTAATGTACATACCGCCATTGTCTGTTTATGAACAAGAAGTAAATGTGTCGAGCACGATAGAGCAAACCGCGGATAGTCATGAAGAGGACGGTGGGGGTCCGAAAAGCTGCTGAAACATTGTCGCCGAAATTTTCTCGTGGGCCTCCAAGGTTACTTTCAGATATCTGTCGAACTTGACGTTCGACTTCCACTGAACGGTCGTTGACAGCTTCGTACACTTCCCAGTTTCATATTGCTCGCGTTTCTTCAGGAACCAATCCTCGCAGGCGGGTGACCACCATCCTGGAGCCAAGCCCCCCGTGTTCCAAGCAGCTGGTGTGGGCCACCATGAAATTTTGCGCGTTTGGTCGTACTCTCCGCCGGGATTCTTGGAAACCGTGACAGTGCCATCTTTCTTGCGTTCCGTATAGCCTATCATACAGTTGAGAAAGATTCGGCATGAAAGGACTGAATTGAACGCACCAGTCGCGATGTGGTAGACTCCACATAGAAGCTCAACTTCCCGGGGAGAGAGGCTCTGAAACCAGTAGGCGACGTTTGATCGATGGTCCCACAAACAATCCGCAAACTCGGGAACACCGTTGTCGAGACTACGAAGGAGGTCGTTCAGGTCCGTTTCTGGACGAGCCAGACGCGACACCAAGCCGCCGTACTGCAATGTGATGTAGCCACGGTTTGTATGGAGAAACTGGAAGTTCCGCTGCATTTCGTGGCTAAAGTAGTCGTCCACGTCCGGTGCATACCCTTCATGGCGGAAACCGAGACCACCGTACACATCGACAATATGGCGACGGCGGGGAGGAGGGCCAGAAGGATGGTGGATGTTGGTGCTAACAAAAGCAAGGCGAAACGACATCCCCCGAAAAACCAGTCGTTCAACGACATTGTCGATGCTAGGTCCCCAACGTTGACGAAGGATCTCGAATACGTCCGTTGGTGACGCGACTAGCAGCACGCGACTGTCGATGAGCGGTTTGCTGCGCTCATGGATAACGTAGTAGTTGACCCGTGGCTCGTCAAGCAAGTTCCACGCCGTCGTCACCTTGTGAAACTCGTGCTGATTCCAAAGTTCTGTGTAAAAGACGTCAAAGAATCTATCTTCTGGTTTGGCGTAGACGGGTTTTTGATGGAAATCCAACAGCTTTTTGTCCACAAGGCCGACGTGCTTAGCTTCTGGGTCCATGCACTGGCCAAAGAATATCTGCATTACGGGCGAAATTCCAGCTGTCGGCAGCCCAACAAGGTTCTGCACGGTTTTTACTGATGGCTCCAGACGAGGATGTCGCCAATGGCGTTCTCCGACCAAACCGAAACGGTAATACAGAGATTTTTGAAGAATGGGTTCCTCGGTCGTGATTGGCTCGTATACTGGATCATAGTCTGGATCGCCCGCCCGAGCAGGTGGATAAGGAGATAGAGTATTCTTGACTATGTCTTTGGATGCAGCAAGGAGATCGGTAGGCGGCTCGACCGTACCTTGGGACAGGCCCGAGAGCATCGCAGTAGGGTACAGGACACCAGCGTCCTGCAAGAACTCCCAACGATCTTCCGCGTCTTCCTCATCTTCCGCGTCTGGCATTGGGGCGTCCCCATCCGTGCCCCATTTCGCGCATAGGTCCCATTCATCATGAAAGCCATCGTAACGACGCTGAGGGCGAGAGTGTTCACTCCAGAGGTCTTCCTTTTCCTGCCCAGCCGGTCGTCGAATCCAGTGACCGTTTATCTTTTCCCAGACGTAAACTCGGGTGCCTTTTGGCCCTGGACAGGACTGGCGCTCCGCGTTCTTCTCCTTAGCCAGACGCGACTGACGTTTTCGGGGCGACTCATTTGCCAGAGATTTGGCGTTACTTCGCGCACGCCGTTCGAAAAATTCGTCTATCGATTCATTTTGTCTCTGGATGGAAAAGCGCTCCACAGGGGGGAACTCGCCAGGTGGAGTAGGAGGACGGTCGGGAGGCGGCCGATTGGCAAGCGCTGGCTGCTCAATCGGCTGGTCAATATTCATTTTGCTGTCGTCAACCAGAACAGGTACTGTGAGCTGCGGCTCCTCGATCGGGCGCCATCTGGACAAGTCTGATGGATCTCGCTCAAACGCACGGAATTTGACGACACCGGGCAATTTCTCGAGGAGCTGGAGGTCATGAGCGTTCGGAACAAAATGCTGCAGGTGGGGTGGGGGCTGCCAGTCGATGTACTTTGGGAGGTGCTCCCAGACCACGTACAGAGGAATACGGGCATCTGACTGCAGAATCGTGGAAACAAGGAATTCCATGCCCGTCACTTCGAGAGCCGAACCATTATCAAGGGCCCCGACACGATAAAGCCCTCCAATGCGCTCGAACGTCCAGTCAGCCGCCAAAGATATCGCAAGCATGTCCAGCCATTGCCCCCGCACTTTTGTCTTTTCTATAACCTGCTCCCGCCATGAACGAGTATCCTTATTTGCATTGGACGAAACAGTCGTCGAAGGACGTTCAGGGTCATCCGAGTAATGTTCAAGATACCACAGCGCCATTGAGATGAGCCCGATCAACGGAAGGAAATTTGTTCGACTGGCCCATGCTGCCCGCCTTGCTTCGGCTTCAGTCTGAAAAGACCAACGATACGTTCGGAGAAGTTCAGGGTAAAGAAGTGCAGAGAATTCAGGCCCAGGTATCCCCACAATTTCCAGTATCAACTCTCCCACTACACGCAAGCAAGCCGCGAGATTGTGCCACGTCTCAGCTACTGCCTGCTTGAGTTCCCAATGTCCATCTTCGCGCTCCGTGATCGGCAACTCATGCCAGCTGTATTGAAGCACGTCGAAGAGGGGACCCTCCCATGGTTCAAATTTTCGAACGAAGACAAGGTATGGATGCTTGGCCGACATGTAGCGGAGTATTCGGGATTTCTGCTCATTGATAGGTGGGGCGATGGTAGGATTGGGCGTGTGGAGAACAACGTCTCGACTTCCGCGGGCTACTGTGATTACACGTGCATCGGACAAGTATTGGCCTTGGAGGCGGAACGTACGCTAAGGACAATGGATCAATTGGAGTGAGTCGGAATGGAGTAGAAACACATACCGGGATTGTGGGAGATTCGGACATAGTGACAAGGACGACGTGCTGCAGTAGATGAAGGTCTCTGAGAACAGGGTATGCGGGTTAAGAGCACGAGCCGTTCACGAAGGACTTTGCCCTCGAAATGACCCGTTTTGCTCTTGTGAGTGTCGTCTCCGGATTGTGTGGCTACAATTTATCTCTGCAGGGCTTGCCCGTCAGAGAGTCCACAGAAGCGAGGCCAAATGTTCTCTTGAGTCTTGAGTCTGCGCTCGTTCTGCGGGACTTGCCCTCAGAATCGAGTGGCGGGACTTGAGTAAATGGGAAGGTCGGGTAAGGTCGGGTCAGTCACGTGACGAGTTACGAGTGACTCGCTCGCAGGTTCCCAGTCCGCATCGACCATGCACATGTCGCAGGCATGTCCTGCTTCATGCGCTATGGCCTGACTGGTCAGCGCTAGTTGGCGGAGGTGTGTGCTGTGGGCAGGTCCCACCCCACACACCCGAGTCTGACTTTCGAAGCACCCCAGAGGTACGTTGCGGGCAAGTCCCGCTCCGTACACCCGTTCCATGATCATAGAGCGGGGGCATGTCCTCCAGAACTCCATTCTCCGTTCTGTTTTCTTCGTTTTCAATCAATGGACTTTTTTTGGCGCATAACGAGGTGAGCTGGACAAAAAACATAGATTTCGTTATTCGTATCTCACAGATCTTCTAGGACGGACCGCGATGTCATTAGTCTACTCTCATCTCATCGTTGTCATCCTCCCCATCCGCGTCTTCGCCGCCGCCCCCATCTTCCTTGTCCTTGTCTGAATTCACTCCGTTGAAGTCAAAATCCAGTAACTGGAAGTTTGGCTTGCGAATTTTGAGGGTGCCCTCGATCTCCGGGTCGAACTTCTTCTGCTTTTTGAGCCACCGCGGGTCGAAAAAGTTGCGGGGCAGTTTAAGGGGAGGCGGAGACGCTGATGACTCCTCGACTCGAACACGGTCGTACCCCTTGTAACCCCGCTTCTTCTGGTGTCTTCGATACCAGTCGAGCATCTTCACCTGCTTGTCGATGATGACCTCGCGCCAATCCAGTACTTTGACAGCAAACACTGTCGTCTTCTTTTGCTGGCCACTTCTTGTCGTGACAATATCCACCCTTTCTTCCTCGGAGGACATTCCGTCGTTGCCCAGCGCTTTAACGACATCGCCCGCATTTTTGAAGACTTCAGCGGCCCCAGGCTTCCCTTCTTGCAACTTAATCTGCTTCATTTTCTTCGCTGTCGCCAATCGCACCATCCTCTTCTACACACAGGGTTAGTCCATAATGACTCGAACTCCTGAATCCAATACGCACCCTTGTCTTTCGTGAGGTGTTGTTAGTCTGCAAACGCCGCTCCTCTTCATACTTCTCTGCGCGTTTGTTCGCCTCTTCTTTCGTCTCATCGTCCCGCTGCTGGTGAAGCTTCCACTGAAAACGTGCCCCTCGGAGGACGTTGAGATGCAGAGCTCTGAGGTAGTCTTTCGTGACCTTCGGAAGCTTGCCCTCGCGCGCTACGACGGTCACGGTCTCCTCCACCAGTCTGTTGATCAAAATTCGGTTGTGGAGGCATTTCGCGAAACTCTTTCCGAAGAAAAAGCGCCAAACGCCCTCGGGTGGGACAACTTCCCCCCTCTTGCATCTCTTCATCTCCTCTTCCGACGCTGGTTGATAATTGACGTAGTCTTTTGCGGTCCAGAGTTTAGTGGCCTTTCCAAAAACGTCGCGAACTGTGCTCTAGACACGGAAATGCATCAGGTTTTTCCAAAGAGGGACTGGCTGCTCCCACCTTGTAGGCATTATCTTTCCTTTTGCCCAGCTCCTCTTGCTGCGACTTCCGTGCGCGCTCGAGATCATCCCCCTTCCGGTCTTCCTCCTCCTCGCTATCCCACTGCTCTTTCTGCTCTTTCCTTCTTTTCTCTCTTTCGAGCTGCTTCCATGCCCACATCAACGCAGCTTGTTGTTTTTCCGCCTCATCCAGACTTTCATCGCCGGACTCATCTTCATCATCGGGAGCTGGATGTGGGACGAGGAAGACGCCAGGGTGCTTCTCGAGCTCGCCCCTTGCCTCCTTCAGCCGCCGATCTTGGCGAGCACTTTCGGCTTCGGAAATAGTGTATGGTGCAGAGCGCGAACCTGGACGAACTTGACGAGCAGCCATGGCCGCAAACCGACCTTCAGCCTGAGCCTGATGAAACGTCAGTCTAGTCTTACATCTGCCTCGGCGTCTACTTACCTGTTCTTTTCCTAGCTCCGCCTCATGCTTTCTGCGCAGCTTCGCCACCTCGTCATCCATATATCGTTTAAACTTCACACTAGAGTCAGGGTCGCGATATCTACAGGTGGCTGGCACCCACCTGTTCTTCTTGTGCTTTGAGAGCGACCTGGCTTTCCCGTTTCAGGTCATCTATAGCTCGCTGGTGACTCGCTTGAAGAGCGTCGTACATTCCCGTCTGGCCTTTAGCCTGGTCATTGTGTTATCGGTCACGCGGGCGAGTCAGAACATGGCAAGGCTTACCGTGTCCCCCATATCACGCAAGGCATGGCGATGAACATCAAGCTTGGCGACAGGTTAGCATTCGTGCATAATATTGAAAGTGTCAGAATACTAACCTCTTCCCGCAGTGTCACTGTCTGTTTCTGGACTTCCCTCATTTTTCCTCTGGTGTGGGCCATCTTCGCTTTCTCGTATTCCAAGTCACTCCTCAGCTCCTCCACTTCCTTCGGTTCAGTGTCTACTTGCCGTCGTTTCCCCTGAACAAAAATCATCAATTTTCGCCTACAATCTATCGGGAACTTGACTTACATTGTCCTCAATTTCTATCCTTCGTTTTTGAGCCTTGTTTGGAGGATTTCTGAGGTCGATCCTTGGCGGGGGTTCGAGCTGAAACTGAAGGGCCTCCGGATGCTGTACTTGCGGTGTGTGATTACCCACCGTGGAGTTGTACTCCGCCCCCGCTTTGTAACCCGACGCCTGCACGGGCGGCGCGGACCGCTGCGCCTGCGGTGTGTTATTGCCCGCGTCGTACTCTGCCGGCTGTTGGGTCTGCGCCGGATTGTACCCAGCCGACATCCACTCTTGCCCCATCCCCTGCTGCGCCTGCGGTGCGGGATGCTGTACTTGTGGTGTGTGATTACCCACCGCGGAGTTGTACTCCGCCCCCGCGTTGTAACCCGACGCCTGCACGGGCGGCGCGGACCGCTGCGCCTGCGGTGTGTTATTGCCCGCGTCGTACTCCGCCGGCTGTTGGGTCTGCGCCGGATTGTACCCAGCCGACATCCACTCTTGCCCCATCCCCTGCTGCGCCTGCGGTGCGGGATGCTGCACTTGCGGTGTGTGATTACCCACCCCCGAGTTGTACTCTGCCCCCACATTGTAACTCGACACCTGCACGGGCGGCGCGGACCGCTGCGCCTGCGGTGTGTTATTGCCCTGCGTCGTACTCCGCCAGCTGTTGGGCTTGCGCCAGATTGTACCCAGCCGACATCCACTCTTGCCCCATCCCTTGCTGCGCCTGCGGTGCGTCATAGCCGGTGTCCTGCTGCCAGTCGTACCCCGCCGGCTGCTGGCCCTGCCAGGGGTTGTGCCCAATCCCCTGCTGCCACTCATACCCTGCCTGCGCCGGATTGTGCCCAGCCGACACCCACCCTTGCTCCGCGCCGTGTTGTGCCTGCGGTGCATAATAGCCGGCACCCTTCTGCCAGCCGTATCCCGCCGGCTGCTGGGCCTGCGAAGCGTGGTACCCCGTGCCCTGCGAATTTGTTTGGTATGGAGTGGCGGGGCTTTGATGATGCGGGCTAAACGACTGGAATGATTGATTTCTGTCATCCTCCCAAACCCCTCCTCCTGGCATGTTGTAGTCGTGGTTGGCCATTCTGTTTATCGGTATAGAGAGGATCTACCCCTCTGAGTGAACGGTTCTGGAAGAGAGACGAAACAGCACAACCTCGTTTTTTCATTGTCGGTCCTTTGTCGTTTTGATGAAAGGAATATCTACTGTCTGTAGAATAACGTCGAATTTATTATTTCTCAATATCTGTATGCTGACTCGACCAGCGTCGAGCTCGAAATAAGTAACTATGAGGGATTTGCCCGTCAGAGACTATTAAGTACAAGTCAAGTAAAAGTGCGAGTGGTGACAAGTGACCCGACCCGAGTGTGTGACAAGTCTCTGACACGACGTCGACCACGCGCATGTTACGGGCAAGCCCTGTTTCATGCACTGTGGTCTCGGCCTGGTTCTGAGCTGTGGGCAAGCCCCACTGCATACACTCGAGTCTCGCAATCGAATTTAGCACAACTTTCGAAACCCGCGACTTTTTCAAGAACGACGTCGGCGGCGTGCAAGTTGGGGGCAAGTCCCACTTCCTGCACTATGGTCCGACACTTCCAAAGCTCTGGTGTACGCTGAGGGCAGGTCCCACTCCATACACCTGAGACCTCTTGCCCTTGTCGTCGGCTCCTATGTCGTCGGCGCCCTAGCTCTCATCGTCGAGATGTCGACCTACACCCTTCAAATTCGACATTGGCAAAAGGCTTTCTACTGTGCCTCGTGGGGTTCAGGTCCGGGTCACCGCCTCGTTCCAGACAAAGCAAGCATAAAGACCCTTTGCGACAAAGGGTTCGCAAAGGGTCTGTAACCCATAAAGTCTCCCGCCACACATCCGACCATCCAACGACTCTTCCCCCACTTCCACGACTTCGTAAATCCTCCACGATGGTGAACCACCGCCGACCCGTCAAGAAAACAAGCGAGGTAAGCACATTGTATTGCATTCATATCACATCCCCCTCTCTAATGTATATTGAGTAGAATCACCAACGCTCCTTATGGTCTCGCCGCTTCCCCTTGTCGCTCCATCGCCCATATTTTCAGGCTACCCGTACAGACTGCGAATTCGCCACTCTCCCTTCACACCGCTTCCCACGTATAGAGGACAACTTCGACGACACACACTTGCAACCACATACTCACGATTTTGACGTCCACCTCGAACACGGCAAACGGGTCGATTCGTTTCGCGTCTTCGGGAAACGCGGGGAACAACTTGGGTATCAACAAGGCCATAGCGCGTAACGGTACCAGTGGCGTCAACGCTGCTATCCCGCTGGTCGGGGACATCGTCATCATGCGCCTTGGAGGGCCCGATGGTCGCTCCCTCATCAGCATGCGGGGCCGAGACGCCGCAATGGTAGACTATGTTTTCGAATCGTACGTACTGTCATCTTCTTTTCTCCGATTTCACAGCTGATATCTTGACAGGCCCGCTTTTCGTGCACGCCTTGCTGCCTTTCAGGGTCCCGCTCGTCGCCGGTTGCCCAACTGGCTCGTCGTAAGGCGTGCCCGCGCTTTTCCTAAGTGACTACGAATATTCATTCGGCTTTAATTTCATCCTGAGTCTTATCCTAAATACACTTATTCAGGATGTACAGCTGTAATGCTATGCCTTAATAATTTCTTGCAACTCATTACACGCTCATGTATGCTACGGTGAAAAATACGAATTCTTCGAGTAGAAATGCGTCAGGGGCTTTATTATTATTATTTAGTGTGAATTATTCTGGCCATTCGTTCCACGCAGTTTAGTGTGCTAGTCAAAAGGTAGATTAAGAGGTAAACAGATACAGGTAATACTCTAGAAAGGAACGGCGTTGGAAGTATCGGAAAGAGGAGAAATAAAAGTTGGAAAACGATTAGCATGGATGGACTACTGCGATCCCGATGCGGGGTTAAAAGAGCGGGTCTTGCGCATAATGAGCAGGGTTGCTTGCTTGTGGGATCCCGAGTGAGTACGGCGCAGGCTCCCCAAGACCTTCTTCGCCTCACGCCCCACTTTCACCTCCTGCTTAATCGCATGCCGCTTCATGGTGTTGCGCTGTCTTTCAAGAAGGTAGGGGCGAGCGGCCCACCCGTCAACGCAGCGCGAAAACCAAGGGTACACTTTGCTCAGCTATAGTAAGGTTGTCAGCTACGGCCTGGAGCATGTGCGTGGAACGCAGCTTACCTCGTTGTAAAGTTGCTGCACTTTGTCTGGGTTTTGCTGGGTAAAGGTGCCGGAAGCAAGTGTTCGCTTCGCGATGGTGTCGATCGCAAGCTATCAAACATGAGCGGAGTGAGGTGAAGAGAATAAGAATGGAGACGTACGCGGAACTCGGTGTACTTCTCGTCGACTGCCTTCGTTGTCTCTAAGTCGTAAAGCTCTTTCAAAAGCGCCCCAACATTCGCCTTGGTGGGAGCCTTGGCAGGAGTGCCTATGAGCGCAGTGCTGTTGATATCCCAGCGATGCTGGCGAGGCTTTGGAGGAAGAGTCGGCTCTTCTGACTCAATCGATGTCATGCTGCCGTACGACATCTCCGTCAACGCTGACAGCGCCGGGGATGGCGAACGATTTGTATTGAAGGAAACCACGGCGGGCGCTGGCACATGCGTCAAAGGATGATCGTTAGGGCGGGCTGCAGCGGCTGAGGCAGACTGATCATGGGAAGGCGTTGCATCGTGAGGAGCAGGGCCACGAGCTGGAGGAGCGGGGCCGGGAGTAGGAGTAGGAGCGCCACTTGAGGCAGCACCGGCAGCGGGAGCGGGGCCGCCTGAGGAAGCACCGGGAGCAGGAGTGCCGCCTGAGGCAGCAGCGGGAGCAGGAGCGCCACCTGAGGCAACACCGGGAGCGGGAGTCGGCGGAGAGGGTCGAAATATATTCCGGAGAAGCGAGGGAGGGTGAAAGACATCGGGGAAGATGTTGGTGTAGAGAATGGGGACCATGACGCGAGGGGGAAGGGGGAACAAGCCGTCGGAGAGCGTGCGCGGATTCTTGGTTGTTTGCCATGAGAGAGGGAATGTGATAGAAAATTGAATGAAGGTATATGTAGGTCGCAAGAACAAAGACGAGTCTCGCGATTTAATAAGCACGGGTCACCCGTGGGTCACTGTAACACGGACAAAGACTGGACAAAAGATATGAGCGATGCTGTTAACTTGACAAGAACCACATTGAAGACCCACCAGACTTTCTTCTCTCTACGTTGCAACCCACAATGCCTGCACCACGCTATACTCTGCAGCCGGGCCTCGCATAGGCATCCGGGAACGATCCTCGCCCTTGCGCTGACGACAGACGGCAACAGACGACTGGTTACTGGAGGTAAGCACGAATGATGGCCTAGATATATCATTTCGGATCTTTCCTTGACGACCATCAACCACCCTTCCTCATCGTCTCCCGCTCATTCCCGCCTCACCCCGCCGCCCCCGCCATACTTCAAACTATTGATAACAATGGTTTGAGGAAATATTTCAGATGAAATACAGATTTGATGATACTTAGTACTGCTTAGCATGATCTTTACGTAAAAGCGCCTTAAATCCAAGCACTTTTGAAACTCACCGATGCCTGTCGTGGTCGGGGACGATGAGCAGACGTTTTTGTCCGTTGCGAAATATTGTTGCCAAAGATGTCTATCGGTAACCGGATGCAATCGAACCGGAGTGACTGATGTGACTGATGTAGCCAGAAGGCAGCTGCCTTCGCTAGGCAGGGCACCCGATCAGGGCCTAAGCCGATGATCGCCACTGGACGAAGCTCTGCTTACCTTGTTATGCAGGCTCAGATGGAACTCGCCTTTGGGACCCAACGACCTTCAAAGCAATAACACGACCTGCTCCAGTCGGCGCTCGGGGCGCAACGACGGTCGTCGTATGTATTCGTCGTGTGGATGAGCCGATTGACGTGATCTTTAGCGGCACATCGCACGGATTCTTTTTCTGTTGGCGCAATCGCAAAGGTGTAAGTCTTTGAATATGCTTACGATGTCGACTAGCACTTACGTTTCAAAGGTATGGGAAGAAACGTTTGCTCGGCAGATCGACGAGCCTACGGACATCACAGGCATTGCCTTCAATACAAGCACCAATCGTCTGATCCTTTGTAGCTCTGGCGGAAAGGTCCAGGCGTGGGGCTGCTTGAAGAACGAATCGGGTCGAGCACACTTGACGCGAGTCTTCAGTCGGGACATTGACAACCTTGCTCCTCGGGCCATTGCTTTTGCTGCATTCGACAGTGGTAAAGACAAAGATGTTTTGGTATTCGGACAGAACGACATTGGACCCATGTAAGTTCTTTATCCGTGAATCCCAGATGAGATGCTTAAGGGAGGATACAGCTACAAACTGCGCGGAAAGAGCGGGGAGACCCTTGAAGAGTGGTCTGTGGGTGGGCCAATGTATGTCCCCGCTGGTCGATTGGAACTTTGTCACTGGGCTAACTACCACCTAGTGGGGACGCTCGCGTCGATTGGAACCTGGGGCTTTTCCTCGTCGATGATATCTTTGCTGGTCCGTCGCTATGGCGGTACGTTGACTACACCCGAGTCAGGACGTACCCCATACGCTCCACACGCGATTATTATCGCGTCAGGAATGTGCGCTTCGGAGAAGGCAGCACGATCATAGTGTGTGGGTGCGACCATGGTCGTGTATACATATTCGACTTACAGACAGGCGAACGTCTGGAAAAATTGAATATTGGGACACCCGAGTGGGTCCAAGTGGTGGCGGTAAGTTGTAATTGTTGTTGAGAGCGGCATGGTATTGACAATAGACACCTAGACCGCTGAGGTAGACGGTATCCCGACTGTGTTTGCGGCACCAGCGAGAAGCGAAGACGGTGATGTGAAGCTGTTTGTGTGGAAGCGACTGGAAGCGAAACACGAGGCGGAGCCTGGCAACAAATGGGAATCGAGATGGCTGACTCTCGTCAACATCATCATTATCTGCTGCTGTGTGGGGTTCGTAATCCAGAATGCGGGGTTCGGGGTCGATTTGTTGCGCAATATGGCCAAGCCGATGACGGAGACGACGGTGGGACTGACGGTCAGGTCAACGGTCGGGTCATCTGTGCAGACAGTATTCGATCCAAAAGAAGAGGTAGCTGCAGAGGCCAGCACAGTTGAAGGGATAGCGCAGTCCGCTCTAGAAGATTTGTGAGATACGAGTAGCGAAATCTATGTTTTTTGTCCAGCTCACCTCGTTATGCGCCAAAAAAAGTCCATTGATTGAAAACGAAGAAAACAGAACGAGAATGGAGTCCTGGAGGACATGCCCCCGCTCTACGATCATGGAACGGGTGTACGGAGCGGGACTTGCCCGCAACGTACCTCTGGGGTGCTTCGAAAGTCAGACTCGGGTGTGTGGGGTGGGACCTGCCCACAGCACACACCTCCGCCAACTAGCGCTGACCAGTCAGGCCATAGCGCATGAAGCAGGACATGCCTGCGACATGTGCATGGTCGATGCGGACTGGGAACCTGCGAGCGAGTCACTCGTAACTCGTCACGTGACTGACCCGACCTTACCCGACCTTCCCATTTACTCAAGTCCCGCCACTCGATTCTGAGGGCAAGTCCCGCAGAACGAGCGCAGACTCAAGACTCAAGAGAACATTTGGCCTCGCTTCTGTGGACTCTCTGACGGGCAAGCCCTGCAGAGATAAATTGTAGCCACACAATCCGGAGACGACACTCACAAGAGCAAAACGGGTCATTTCGAGGGCAAAGTCCTTCGTGAACGGCTCGTGCTCTTAACCCGCATACCCTGTTCTCAGAGACCTTCATCTACTGCAGCACATCGTCCTTGTCACTATGTCCGAATCTCCCACAATCCCGTATGTGTTTCTACTCCATTCCGACTCACTCCAATTGATCCATTGTCCTTAGCGTACGTTCCGCCTCCAAGGCCAATACTTGTCCAATGCGCGTGTAATCACAGTAGCCCGCGGAAGTCGAGACGTTGTTCTCCACACGCCCAATCCTACCATCGCCCCACCTATCAATGAGCAGAAATCCCGAATACTCCGCTACATGTCGGCCAAGCATCCATACCTTGTCTTCGTTCCAAAATTTGAACCATGGGAGGGTCCCCTCTTCGACGTGCTTCAATACGGCTGGCATGAGTTGCCGATCACGGAGCGCGAAGATGGACATTGGGAACTCAAGCAGGCAGTAGCTGAGACGTGGCACAATCTCGCGGCTTGCTTGCGTGTAGTGGGAGAGTTGATACTGGAAATTGTGGGGATACCTGGGCCTGAATTCTCTGCACTTCTTTACCCTGAACTTCTCCGAACGTATCGTTGGTCTTTTCAGACTGAAGCCGAAGCAAGGCGGGCAGCATGGGCCAGTCGAACAAATTTCCTTCCGTTGATCGGGCTCATCTCAATGGCGCTGTGGTATCTTGAACATTACTCGGATGACCCTGAACGTCCTTCGACGACTGTTTCGTCCAATGCAAATAAGGATACTCGTTCATGGCGGGAGCAGGT